>OX377622.1:64195604-64565652 GCA_947397865.1 Polietes domitor
CTTTGGAACGTATACTACATGTGCTCAAGCGTTCTATGTGGCTCGAGGAGTTGCATTTAGAAGCCTTAGGTTTAAGGTAATCTTTTTATATGAATTTAGAAAGAAAAGTCAGCAATTGTTTGTTGTTGGAAATCTGAAAACCAGTTTGCACAGAGTGAAGGTATATTGTGGGGAAAATTGAAGAACAGAACTTTAGTTTGCGTAGAACAGGCGAAGAAATGTCAAAAAACAAATTGAATATTGATTACACTGAAAATGGAAATATAACCATATACGCACACCCCTACTTGATAAAAGACCAAAAAAGACATAGTTTTGCCCAAAGTCATGCACTTTTTTCAAGGGCCTCCAAAGATTTGGGCCTCGGCGTCATTTTTGCAAAAAAGTGATCATTTTCTTAGGTTCATATCTTGCAAATCGTTTAGAATTCTTATTTACTCTCTGAGGCAAACTTGTAGCTCTTGTCATAAAGATAGCAGCAGTATCTCAATGTTGAAGTAAAGAAAAAACAAATGAAATTAAAAAATTTGTGGAAAAATTTTCACTTTTGCGGCTACTTAAGCGCTACCTTAAACGTTGTTAAGAATCATTCCTAGGAAGTTCATATGCTCTAGAAATTTGTTTACCGAGATCTTAGGTATATTTTTGTAGTTGATTGTTTCCTTGAATTTTGAACGGTTTGCTATCTATGTACCTGAACAGGGGAAACAAAATCAAATTTAAAAAAAAAAATTTCGATTTTGACCTTGAAGGTGAACTTTTTCTGATTTTATATGTTCACAATTTTAGTTCTTTATGACAAGAGCTACAACTTTGTAAGGTGTTGTACCAAATTTGATCAAAATCGATTAAATTATGTCGTTTCTAGAGCGGAAAAAGTCAAATCGGGAGCGAAATTTATATGGGAGCTATGTCTAAATCTGAACCGATTTGACCCATCAGAGGTATCTCTAGTTGATATATAAGGTGTTGTGGCAAATTTGAAGAGAATTGATACAAAATGTGTTGTCTCTAGAGCGGAAAAAGTCAAATCGAGAGCGAAATTTGTATGGAAGTTATACATAAATCTGAACCGATTTGACCCATTTTCACCACAGATGTTTCTTGTTGAAATATAAGATGTTGTGCTAAATTTGAAAAAAATCTGTTAAATTATGTCGTTTCTAGAGCGGTAAAAGTCAAATCGGGAGCGAAATTTATATGGGAGCTATGACTAAATCTGAACCGATTTGACCTATTTTCACCAGAGATGTTTCTAGTTGAAATATAGGGCCTTGTACCCTAAATCGGTTCAATTATGTCCTTTCTAGAGCAGAAATAGCCAAATCAGGAGCGACTTGAATGGGAGCTATGTCTAAATCTGAATCCGTTCTAACTCACTTTCACCTTAGATGTTACTAGTTGAATTATAAGGTACTGTGCCCAATTTGAAACAAATCAAGTAAAATATGTGGTTTCTAGAGCAGAAAAAGTTAAATGGAGATCGAAATTTGTATGAGAGCTATATATAAATCTGCACCGATTTGACCCATTTTGACCAGAGATGTTTCTAGTTGATATATAAAGCACTGTCGTTTTTAGAGAGGAAAAAGTCAAATCGGGAGCTATGTCTAAATCTGAACCGATTTGACCTGACCCATTTTTAACAGAGGTGTTTCTAGCTGATATATAAGGCGTTGTGCTAAATTTGAAGAAAATTGGTAGAAAATATGTAGTCTCTAGAGCGGAAAAAGTCAAATAGAGAGCGAAATTTGTAGGGCAGCTATATCTAAATCTGAACCGATTTCACCCATTTCCACCAGAGTGGTTTCTAGTTGAAATATAAGGTGTTGTGCCAAATTTTAGGAAAATCTGTCAAAATATATGGTTTCGAGAGCGGAAAAAGTCAAATTAAGAGCGAAATTTGTGTGGAAGCTATAAATAAATCTGAACCGATTTGACCCATTTTCACCAGAGATGTTTCTTGTTGAAATATAAGAGGTTGTGTCAAATCGAGAGCAAAATTTTTATGGAAGTTATGTCTTAATCTGAACCGATTAAACCCACTTTCACAATAGATGTTTCTTGTAAAAATATAGGGCCTCGTACCAAATTTTATAATAATCGGGTCAATTATGTCGTTTCTAGAGCCCAAAAAGTCAAATCAGGACCGACTTTTGAATGGGGGCTATATCTAAATCTGAACCGTTCTAACTCACTTTCACCGTAGATGTTTCTAGTTGAATTATAAGGTACTGTGCCAAATTTGAAGCAAATCTAGTAAAATACGTGGTTTCTAGAGCAAAAAAAAAACAAATCCGGATGGACATTTGAATGGGGGCTATATACAAATCTGAACCGATTTGTTTCAAATTAAATAGCGTTCGTCCTTAGCCCCCCCAATCTTACTTGACCCAATTTTTATTAGGATCGGACAATAATTGCGAGCTGTACTTTAAACGGACATTTGATTTTGACGGACATTGCTAAATTGGCTCATAAAATGCTTCTAAGCCGATCTGTATAATAAACAATGGGCCGGCCGAACTCATTTTCTTTTGGCTGTTTCAAACAAGTGCACAAAAACATAATACCCTAGTGGAGGGTATACAAATATTTTTTTGTAGGTCTCAGACATAAATTTACTTTTTCTCTCATTTCTTATCCTATTCGCCGCAACTAAGGTTCATTTCCTATATTTTCACCGTAACATTTGTATCTTTCCATTTTCAGTATCTTTGGGTAGTCCAGCAATAAAATTGTTCATGAGCTTGCTTCTTGCTGGCCTTTCCCAATAAATTTGTAATTTTTGACATCATTTTTATATATCTCTTACTTTTCAGATCCGATTTTCTTCATAAATTGGCTGTATCTGTGATTACAAATAATAATCCTGCAATACGTACCATCGATTTGAGTCATAATCTAATTGAGGATAAAGGTAATTGTTAAAATTCATTTCCATTTCCATTTGCATTTCCATTGTATCGAAGTCAACTGCTGTATATTTACTAACTAACCCCCCTCTCTCTCTGAAGAGCCAGCTACTATATGTGTTTTGTGTGTCTGACCACCACCCTATGTGATTTCTTGAGTTTCTTTTCGTTTCAATTTTTTTGATAATCCATTTAATCCAATTTATATAATATTATACCCTACTTGCCTTCTTTTCCGTTCCATTCTTTTCTTTCCCCCCGCCGTGTAACTAACTTTTACTTGTAGGTGCAAGCTCTTTATGCGCCCTACTTGGGAAAATTGTTCAAGGTTTGATTAACAACAATTGTGTGTTTATGCAAAAAAAAAAATCGAGAATCATTCAATCAGTCAATCTCAATGTTCGATGTTTTCTTTCTTTCTAAAATCATATTTAAACAAACAAACAAAAACAACAACAATTTTCTGTTTTGCTTTTATTTGTTGCTTCTTCATCATACATAAGCTCATGCATATGCATATTTTCCAATACGATTTTTCATTCTCACTCCACTTATTTTTGTTTTGTTGTATCATCAACAGGATCACATATAAATTTAGGACTTAGTTCTAATATTTTTTCCAAATAGCCAAAATCTCAAAAAAAAATATTTTTTAGTTTGGTTGGACTACTATTTAGACTCTAAATCTGATTTTATGTTATCCAAAATTCTCCTGGAAATCAACCAAAACATATAATGTTATTGTAAGTGGTATATTGAGAAGATACATTAAAACTACTAAATTAAGATTGGGCAATGTAGGGAGCTGAGAAAAGATAACACCATGAAAAATGAGGAATATATAATACATACATAATATTATGACTGTTTTTCTTTAAGACTGGATAACTAAGCTGTGATAACAAAAACCTAAATAAAAAATTTAAAATTCACTCAAAATAAAAAATTCTTGTCGCCAACAGCAATATGTGAAAACAAATTTTGTGTTAAAAATTTTGCACATAGCCTGGATAATCATCCAGTGCAAGTCAAAATGATGGTTATCGAGGCTAAGTCCAAAAAAGGTAACAAAAAAATATTTTTCTTATTTTGAGCTAAAAATTAAATGTTTATTAACGTTTTTCCCAGCTTGTTATCCCGACTTAAAGAAAAACAGCCTATTACAGCAATATAATAATTATTTTGTTTTCTACATTCATCTATGCTTGCTACCATGTAGGCAAAAAATACAAAAATTTGACTGGATTACTTTAAAAAATAAAATAATATGTTTTGCAGGTGCTGACTAGCATTTTCTAACAAAGTATAATACTTTTCAAATCGTGTATATATATTTATTTTGGTTTAGCGAGCATTCAAATGCCCAACTTCGAGGTCCTGTTACTCAAAATCTAGGCTAGATGACCAAAAAACTCGAAAACACGTACATACACGAAACTACTACAAACGGAACAGAAGTTGCAGAAGTATAAAAATAAATCGATTTCCAACCACTGGACCATCGTCTTAAAAATAACTTCAGATAAATCTTCTGATAACACTATTCAACAATTAAATTAAATTCATAATGCCTTTAATTTAACATATAACCGGGTGTTATCGGACTTATATTTCCAAAATGAGAATACAAATATTTTCGACATCTTCGCCGAAAATTAGAATTGTATTAAAGAAATTAAAAAAATACAATAAACAACTTAACTTAGTTTTCGAGTTTAGAAAGCCAAAATACATCAAAAAATTATGTACATTACCCTTCATCAAAATTTTCGTTACATAGTGTAATAGTTTGAAAATAGTGTTTACATCTTTAGGAAATTTGTATATATACAAATATCCCTATAATTTACACTATTACTGCTCTAGAATACACATTTTACATGGGTCATGATGACCAAATTTTCAGAATCGTGTTATATTTGAACTAGAAACTGCTCATGGGTCTATATTTTGATATAGCCCCCATACAAATGTACCTCCGATTTACAATATTACTTCTCTAAAATGCACATTTTACATCGGATCTTGATCAAATTTTCAACACAAGTATAAGTGTAACTTATAGTAGAAATACGTATTTTGAACGCCAGCTATATAGGTCAATGTTTTGGTATAACCCCCCTACAAATGGGCCCCCAGTTTAACCCCTATACAAACTGGGGCCCCATTCTACTCTATTACATCTCTAGAACCCACATCGTGCATTGGATCTCGATATAATTTTGCTTATCATGTCATATTTCAACTAAGAACTACATTGAAAGTGATCTATATGGAACCACTTACAAATGGCCCCATTTTAATTTTTACCCCTCAAGGACGCAAATTTTACATCGGATTTTTTTTCAAATTTTGCGGATTATATTATATTTAAACTAAGAATACATACTATGAATGTCAAATATATGTGTCCATACTTTGGAATAACCCAAATGGCTTACATCTTACATCGGATGATAATATATTCCAACTAGGAATACCTACCGTGAATGAGAAATATATAGGGCCATGTCGGTCCGATTCATCCTATTTCTATTGTATAATTTGTATTTGTCTGCCGGAAAATTAGATCAATTATTTACCATATTCGTTAAATATAACTAAAGATGAATTTATAATTATAATTTATATGAACTACATAAAATTGCTCCCGTGAAACACCTGGGTTTAGTAATAAAAACGAGGTATATATACAGGGAGTAGTGTAGAGTATTATATAGTCGGCACCGCCCGACTTTAGCCTTTCCTTACTGTTAATTATATGAAGACTAATAACTTTGTGCAACAGTAAAATTACTTATTTTTCGTGATTTTCAACTTTGGCTATGTTTTTCAACCGGTAACCGAATTCAATTAAAAACACATTTAGTATGGAGTAGCAGCCAGCCAGACGGATGGGCGGACAGACATGGCTCAAACAACTAAAAATATCGTGAAACGGATTAGGTCCAAACATACTTATGGTCTTAAGTCACTCCTTCAATGCGTTACACTTTTTCTTTTTTCGTCTTTTTCGTCTGAATTAATGACATTATAAAATGTGTAGTAATTTATTCGTGATATACGTTCCCATTCCTTTTTCTAGCGTATGTGTCCAAAAATAGTCCCTATGACTTTTAAGTCCAGTTTTATAACGTCTTTAATTTAGGAATACGAAAATATATAAAAACAAGTAAGGAAAGGCTAAAGTCGGGCGGGGCCGACTATATGATACACTCCACTTTCCAACTGAATACAATTCAACTCGGTAAAAAGTGAAAACGGGAAGAATTTTTGTATGTTTCCTAATCATAGGCTAATGTGACCTGGTCCAATTTGTCAAATCGAAAAGAATATTTGTATCGGGGCTATATCCAAACATGGAATAAAGTGACTAACTATCAAAATAAGTTTTTCCATTTCAAATATAACGTGTTGTGCTCACTTCAAAGAAATTCGGAGAAAATTCGTGGTTTCTGGGGCGGGAAAAGTCTATCTGGGAGCGAAATTTGTGTTGGATCTATATGTAAATCTGAACCGATCTGACCCATTTTCACCATGGGTGTTTCTAGTTGAAATATAAGATATTTTGAAAGATTTTAAAGAGATCTGTTAAAATATTTGGTTTATAGAGTGGAAAAAGTAAAATCGGGAGTGAAATTTGTGTGGCAGCTATATATAAATCTGAACCGATCTGGCCCATTTTTACCACAGGTGTTTCTAGTTGAACTATAAGATGTTTTGCCAATTTTGAAGAAAATCTGTTAAAATATGTGGTATCTAGAGCGGAAAAAGTCAAATTGAGAGCGAAATTTGTATGGGAGCTATATATAAATCTGAACCGATCTAACACATTTTTTCCACAGGTGTTTCTAGTTGAAAAATAAGATGTTTTGCCAAATCTGAAGACAATCTGATACAATTTGTGGTTTCTAGAGCGGAAAAAATCAAATCGGGAGCGAAATTTGTATGGGAGCTATATATAAATCTGAACCGATCTGACCCATTTTTACCACAGGTGTTTCTAGTTGAACTATAAGATGTTTTGCCAAATCTGAAGACAATCTGATAAAATATGTGGTTTCTAGAGTGAAAAGAGTCAAATCGGGAGTGAAATTCGTATGGGGGCTATATCTAAATCTGAACCGATTTTCTTGAAATTAAATAGCGTTCGTCCTTATCCCGAAAAACTTCGTTGTGCAAAGTTTCATTTGGTTCTGTCCACAATTGCGACCTGTATCGTGATTACAAGAATAGATGGACAGACAGACAGACGGACATTGCTAAATCGACTCAGAAAGTGATTCTAAGTCGATCGGTATAATTAACAATGGGTCTATCTCTCTTCCTTTTGGGTGTTACAAACAAATGCACAAAGACATAATACTCTCGTGGAGTGTATAAAAATTGAGGGCAAGTCATCGATATGTTTTTGTCCATCTGAAAGTTTTTAATGTGGGCAGACATAAAATGATGAAATATTGATTTTTCAAACACACATACATATATATTTATGTATTTTCAGAATATAGAGTCTTTAGCTGAAAGATTTTAATGAAATAATCAAAGTCCTCGTGATTATAGTCGTAGAATCCATACCATCCTGTTTATGAACCAAGAACATAGTATTCCTTGTTAGAATTCCAGTCTAAAACGTTAGCCCTCACCTTAGAAATATAACATTTATGTAGGTATCTCCAGTGTTAAATGTTTCCGCCCAGACTACTTTTTATTCTACATTTACGATTTCTGTTGGCCTATATTCTCTAATATGTGTAAATTTAATATAACATCCTTTATAATTTTTGGTGTTTTTTTGTCATAACATCATATTTATTTTCCTCAGCATATCATTAACAAAAGTATTTTTTCATTTACGCTGGATAAATATATTTTATTTTGTAAGGAATGAAACAACTAAGAACCCTCTAAATGCAGCCAGACAATATCGTCAGCTTAATTCTAAAAGAACGTAAATGACAATTAATTTCAATTATCATTTTTATGTATGTAACACATTCCCATAAAAAATGCTGGAATATGTAAAAAAACGCAATTCTCATTTCATTTCTCACTTTTGGAATTAAGATAATGATATATTTATTGTGTTTTCTAAGGCTTATTTCCCCTCACAAATGTTATCCAGCGTAAATTTAAAAAATCTATTAAATATATATTTGCAAAGCTTGTTTTGAATCTATATTAAATGTTCCACTATCTCTCTCTTGCGTCGTTCGCAATTTTTTTAAAGAATTAAATAACAAATGTAAATGTTCTCTTAAATTACAGGTGCAATACATTTGGCAGGACCCATTGCTAAGGTCTCGAAAGGTCTATGCAAGCTGGCTTTAGCACATTGTGGCCTTACATCGAAGGGTGTTAATCAAATGTCACATTCACTGTCGCTCAATCAAAGCATTTCAAATTCGTTAACACATTTAGATTTAAGTGGTAACAATCTTAAAGATGATATAACTGTAAGTTTACACTTCAATGAATGTTGATGCATGTATTGATACTTTAATATTTTCTTTATCTTCTTTCGCACAGAATTTACACAATTTTTTAGCACAACCAAATGTTTTAGAATATTTAGATCTCTCTTCGACTGATATTACATTAGAGAATGTAAGTATTCGCTAAATTATTTATTAATTAGTGATTATTAAATAATTATTGTTTTTTATTTCCATTTCTTTTAGTTATTTGGTGCCCTTTTACGTGGTTGTGCAACGCATTTAGCTCATCTCAATGTTTCGCACAACTCATTTAGCACAAAGAAAGGCAAGGAGATACCCCCCTCGTTTAAGCAGTTCTTCACCAGTACTTTAAGTTTAAAGCATTTAAATATTGCCGGTTGTAAATTGCCTATGGAAGCATTAAAGTGAGTATCACAAATTAGTGAAAGTGCCAAAAATTAAAAAAAAACTATTTGAGAAAGCGTTCGTTGGAACGCCAACATTGCCAACACCAACTAAGTGGTTTTACTCTCTCTCTTGTTTTGCAGAAATTTACTACTCGGTTTGGCGTGCAACGAGTCAACAGCTGGGCTGTACTTAGATTTAAGTGGTAATACCTTAGGTGCCCAGGGTGCACATGTTCTAGAATCATGCATACATGGTGTTCGTGTTCTACAAAGTTTAAACATAAGTGACAATAGTAAGTTCCATCATAATCATGGCACAACTACAATTTCATTCATTCATTTCAAATTTCTTCTCCCTTTTTCACAGATTTGGATGTCGAATTAGCTCCGGTTTTAACTTCTATTTCTAAGAATCCTTCGATACGCACACTGAATATGTGCCGTAGTTTAACTGGCATGAAATTGAAACATATTCCTACCGTTATGGAAGCTTTAGTGAATTTAATACAAAAAGATGATTTCCCCCTGGCCGAATTGACACTATCCGAGAATAAATTGAAAATTGATATACACGATTTCATAAATGCCTTGGGCAGTAATCAAAGTTTACAAAAATTGGGTAAGTAATCACTCACTCACAACTCTAAATTCCAATATATTTAAACCATAAATATTCCAGATATTTCGGGAAACTATATGGGCGACGTGGGTGCCCGTTTGCTGGCCAAAGCTTTACAAATCAATAATAAATTGCGCTCCATCTATTTGGACAAGAACAATATAACCCTGCAGGGTTATGCCGATATCGTTTACGCCCTGGAGAACAATTTCAGTATGCGTTGCATACCATTTCCTGTCTTCGATATAGCTCCACACTTGAAAAATCACCCAGAGAAAACCGATGCCATAATGCGCAAAATGCAAGAGCTCTTGCACCGCAATGGCAACGGGCTGAAACGCACAACCGGTCAAGGCTTCCGCCTACAACACGGTTTTTTGCTCTCCTCCACTCACCAGCTGGTGGACAAACTTGTAGCCGAGACTCAGGATACCATATCCATTGCCAAGAGCAGTAATGATTCTTCATCGTCGTCGGCGGTGCAACGTCTCATCGAAGATGCCGAGAATTGCAAACAATTGATGCCAAAACTTCAGGAAGCCGTTCGTTGTGAAACACATCCGGTGGAGGTGAAACTTACCCGCATTGCCGGTGATTTGAGTTACACCATACAAAACTATTTGGAAGAAGCCTTGGAGACGATGATACGCACAGGTGTCGAACAATGCCCCAAAACGTTGG
Organism: Polietes domitor; assembly: GCA_947397865.1. Lineage (NCBI taxonomy): Eukaryota > Metazoa > Arthropoda > Insecta > Diptera > Muscidae > Polietes > Polietes domitor. Next base: position 64,205,665 of record OX377622.1, read on the forward strand.
GCAATCAAGTTGTAATCCAAGATCTGCGCAAGGTGCTCAGTGAACGTTTGCTGATCCCTGAGGGATTTCTACAGTCGTGTCTGTTGAACAACGCCGGCAGTGAGATTATAAATAAAGTTAGGTAAGTGTGCATGGAATATTGACCTGCTACGTTAATAAAAATTAAATTATTTAACTGTTATTTAAAAATTGTTGCAACATAAGACTAGACATACTAGAATCTACAAACCCCCAGTATTCATTAATTTAAGTTAGGGTTCATTAGCAACTTAATTAGAAAATGCCTATCGATATGAAAAGGGTAGTAAAGGGACGACACACTAAACTGAATGAGTGATAGTAACTCTGCACAAACCATAGAGACATATTAATACCATTTAAAAACATCAGCCTGCAATATATGGGTCTGGAAATTCAGCTGTATTTCTATGTATGAATAATATAATTCAAATGACTGAGTATCTTATCGCTAACTTATAGTTAAACAATAACCTAAATCAAGCTTTTTTTAAATAAATATTCAAATTATGAGTTGAAAAATATTATAATGAGAAATTATTGAATTACGGCATCTAAGAAAAGTCAATGATTGAAGGGAAAATGCCACTATCATTCTTCAATAACACTATGCAACAAACATTTTGTCGAAGGATCATGTATAACATTTTCTGATGTATTTTGGCTTTGTAAACTCGAAAACGAAATTAAAAAAACAAGTAAAAACGGCGTTAAGTTCGGCCGGGCCGAACTTTATATACCCTCCACCATGGATTGCATTCCACAGAGGTTGTCGGTTTTCGTAGAAGTGCAGTAATAATACAGGAAAATATAAATTTTTTAATATAGCCAAACCAAAACAAATATTGAAAAAATAATTTTATAAATAAATATAATATTTTAATTATTTCAAACCATTAGTTATTTCAAATCAAAAAATAAATATTCTTATATTTATATTTTCAATAAGCTTAAATGCCATAAATATTGGTAGATAGTTTGTGCTACAGTTGGTTGTATTTCCATTCTATTTTAATTCCAAAAGTACAAATTTTAAAAATCCATTATCAGACGTACATAGTGCAAAATAACCTAATTTCATGATTCAACCAATTTTTGCCGTAAAAGAAAAATTACGAATTTGGAAAAAAAACTTGTTATTTTGCGTGTCTATACAGTCAGAGGAATGTATACACCGAATTCCATGATTCCAGCTGCGCCCATTTAGTTGGTACCATTTTTACTCCCTTGACGTTTCTACGCAATTAGAATTTCATCATTCTAGCTAGTCTAGTCGTTTATTTCCCGCGTCTGCGCAGTCAGAGGAATGTATACTCCGAATTTCATGACTCTAGCTGCGGTCATTTGAGTGGTACTATTTGTATCCCCTTTTTCCATTTTAACCCCAAAAAGTACGAATTTTGAAAAATCCGTGTATTTTACTTGTCTATGCAATCAGAGGAATGTATACACCGAATTTCATTATTCTAGGTACAGCCGGTTTGTTGGTACCATTTTTATCCCTCCGTACCCATTGTATCCCTTGAAAGTACGAATTTCGAAAAAAAATTTTAGTTTTCATGTCTACGTTCATGACTCTAGCTGCGGTCATTTGATTGGTACTATTTTTATCCCCTTTTTTCATTTTAACCCCAAAAAGTACGAATTTTGAAAAATCCGTGTATTTTACTTGTCTATGCAATCAGAGGAATGTATACTCCGAATTTCATGACTCTAGCTGCGGTCATCGGATTGGTACTATTTTTATCCCCTTTTTTCATTTTAACCCAAAAAGTACGAATTTTGAAAAAATACTTTTATATTATGTATCTACTTTTATTATGTATCTTAGAGGAATGTACACACCAAATTTCGTGTTTCTAGCTGTTGTCGTTTAATATGTACCATTTTTATCCCTCTTTTGCCCCATTTCACCCCCTACAAATAAGAATCACTTTATGGTGCACGTTTTTGCTATAAGGGGAATGCGCATACCAAATATCAAGTAAATATAAACACACATATTCAAAAATCATGCTTAAATACGCTACAATATTAGGGATTATTATGGGTATTTTAAGTCCTTGTAAGGGAAAATTTTTCCCTTTGGGCCGATTTCGCCCCATTTCAATCCCAACCGATCTACGACTATAAGACGCATTTATGGAAAATTTGAACGTTCTAGCTCCTTTCGTTTAGATGCTAGCGTGCTTTCAACAGACGGACGGACGGACATGGCTAGATCGTCTTAGAATTTTATGACGATCAAGAATATATATACTTTATAGGGTCTCAGGTCGATATTTCAAAGTGTTAGAAACGGAATGACAAAGTTAGTATACCCCCATCCTGGAGGTGGAGGGTATAATTATGGTATTTTTTTTTACTAAAATTACTCCCGTTATATATGTTAAATTAAATGTACTCATGATGGCTACACATATTGCGAATTACATTTTTACATAGAAACAGTGGTTTAGAAACAGTCATCAAAAATTTGGGAAAAAAATGATTTTTCTGCGAAAAAAAAAAATTTTGCTGGCCTTGCCTTAGATAAAATTTTCATATATATATATATAAAATTCGGAATTCCCGTGAAACCGGGAAACATTTTATCATTCACAGGAAATGCGGGAATACTCGCAATCAGTCTTTTAGTATAACTCAAACTGTGTGGATGCGAAACCACTCTAATAAAGAATTAAATATTTTTAAATCATAGAATAATAGCATAACCGCGTTTTTAATAAGATTAAGATTAGCCTGACAATATACTGCAATAACTCTGGCAATTACTAACGGTTTTGTAAAAACTCTATACTAAACGCGTTTTTTTTTAATTTTACAGATTACCTTGCAAAATAATGTGTAAAAACATTGCCAAAGTTGAAGAATGGCGAACAATATTTTACTGAAATAAATTATATATTGTGTGAAGCCTCCATACTTCTCCATATTCAATTTAGAAACTTATAACCGGTTAATCAACTAAGTTGCAGTCTTTTAAGTGTACAAAGGTTTTTTTTTTACCCATAAGTCAAGATTTTGGGGGTGTCTGCGAAATTTCAAATGCAGATTCTTGTTTTACTCGAAAACCCATACGAGAAAAATAGTACCACTTCCTATGCATTTCTGTTTCAGTTTATTTTATCGCAATGTGCAATTTACCACTAAATTTCAAAGTTCTATATAAAAAACATCCTTCAGAATAGAAGGTTATAGTATACCAAAATCAAATAGATTTTATTAAATTTTATTGAACGCCGCACTATGGGGCCTCTACCAGGAATCTGTGGCAAAAGTCGAAAATTTGATAAAAGCTTTTGGTAAAACTGATAATACCAATTGATAGAGAACTTATTACCGATCAAAAATCGGAAAACCGATTCAAAATATGACAAAAATTGTGGCTCAAGAAAAAAACAAAAAGTGAAAAAAATTTAAGATTCATAATTGAGTTGCAGACAAACTATCTACCCAATTTTTACGTTTTTGGTCTCGTTTGAAAGGTACGTCAAATGAAATGGAATAAAAAAATTGGTGGTTTCTGATGCTTAGTTACCAAAAAAATCGCGATAGTAAAAAAGCACTATATTTTGATCGTTTTTCAACTTTGGTGGAATAGAACTAATAAAGTTTTGATAAGTTTTGGAAGACATTACATTTAGGTGATTTAGTAAACACTACTCTGCCGTATTCAATTAAAGTTGGCTGCCGATACTTGCTTATTCGCATGTTATTACATTAAAAGTGTGGCACCTCCAACACAAATTTATTTTTTCGCATTTTAAAAAGCAACATATTTGGAGTACTATGACAGTCAGGGTCATGCAATTTTCAGTTCATTGGGTAGTAATTTGGTCAGTTGTGCAAAAAATGGGCGGAATTGGAAAAGGGAGCGTGGTACCTCCCATACAAAATTAAAATCTATTATCAAATATATTCATTTCTATGACACTTTCTGAAATTTTATGTAAATCCATCCACTATTAGTCTGGGTACTTGGAAGAAAATGGGCGGTATTTTTGAAGAGGGTGTGGCACATCCCGTAATAAAATAAAACCAGTTATAGAGTATTTTCTCTTACAAGACACCGAGTTTCCTGAAATTCGGTGAGTTCATTAAGTTTTCAATTACGTAGGCAAGATACAAATGGGCGGGATTTGAAAGATGGGCGTGTCATATTCTCTAAAAATTAGAACCCAATATATATTCTATTATATGGCAACAAGAATCTTGAAATCTTGTGTGAGTTCATTGAATATTAATGTTCAAAATTGTTGAAAAAGTGGGCGGTACGAGAAAATTGGGTGTGGCACCTTCCACATAAAGTAAATATATATCCCTATTAATATTATAAAAACTGTTGTCTCCTTTTGGAACTTCATACAGATAGGATCTATAGGCTATATATTAAAACATCTAGCATTGGGGGCGGGAGGGGCGTGGCAAAAATGTTTTTGATAATAACTTTATAAAAATTAGTACATATATATTACTGAGCACAAAAAAAAAAAACAATATAAACCCGAATTTTGATTTTTTGGTACGTGTTTTTGTCTGGAGAAGCGGGCGGCGTTCAGTTAGTTAACTATAATTATATTACTAAATATGTGAATATATGTTAAGTTAGATCAAAAATAGATGAAAAATGATTAGTTTGGTAACAAAAAAGTAAATGTAAAATAACACGAAATATAATATTTTTGAAAAGAAAGAAAATCCGTCTGATTTTAAAGCTCCCAGTAAGTATAGGATGAAATTCGTGGTCTCATTTTAAAGCCTATGACGTCTTCTTTAAAACAAAACTTTGCTTTTATAATTATGTTCCCGATTTCAAAAGTTATGATTTTTTGCAACGAAAAAAGTCAGAAGGCCCCACTGTGCGCCGCCGGCTTCGCCAGGCTAACATACATACATTTCAAATTTGAGTAAAATCGGACCATACATTCAAAATTTCGATATAAACCTATAATATATAATATGACTTCTGTAGATCGTTATCGTTAAGATCTGATGCTCTGACAAACAACTGCACGAAAGTTTTTATATATTAAGAAGATTAATCCTGAGACAATCTTCACATGCCAAAATTTGTGGACGTTTTTTATTAATAAAAGCCAATCAATCGCTACTGTATTATCTTAAATTTTGGAAATTGTCGATAATTTCTTCATATATGTACGTATTGAAGACAAAGCCAGACAGAAAATAAATCATAAAATTGGAGAAAAAAGTCTGTTATTAACAGCAACGATTGTCTGCTGCCTATCAACAGGCGCTTTTCTGCTTTTCTACCATAACATCAGTTTTTCTGCAATCTTGCATCAGCATTCACACTGCTAAAGAGTATTCAGTCTGCTAAAAATTACTGCTGTTAGTTGAAATATAAAAATAAGATAAAAAGTAAGCGTCCACAATTTAAAACCTTTTCAGATTGAAGACGAAAACGTTTTTTCTTTGTTGCCAATAACAGCTCATACATCAATCGCCTTTTGTCCTCAATTTCTTGCCGTCTTGGTCTATGACCGAATGAATATGAATGACAGAAGTTACTGTTATCCGCAAATGAGGGTGACTAATGGCTTCAAAGTCTGATCTAAAAGGTCGTCAATGAATATAAGAAAAGATAAAGTAACTGGACACGAACACTTCTGACAGTGCTAGCAGTGACTGCTACTTTGCACGCGGAAAAGCCAGCTATTTGTTATCAGTTTTATCCATCCCTGTTTTGGATAGTATTTATTGAATTTTCTTTTGGTGGATATAAATAGTAATTTGGAAACATTCTGTTAGATAGCACTCATACATACTCAAAGAAATGTGCTTGTCGAATTGCACTATTTTAGCTGCACTCCCTTCGTATGTTAGATGAATAAACATACCATATTTCACGATTCTAGCTACAATACTTTAGTTGGTCCATTTGTATCCCTTTTTGTCCCGCTCGCCCCTTAAAAGTGCAAAAATACATTTACATACCAAACTTTACGATTCCAACTGTAATACTTTGGTTGGTACCGTTTTTTATCCCTTTTTGTCTCGCTCACTCCTTAAAAGTACAAACTCAGTTTATGTTGCTCGTCTACGTGGTCGGAGGAATGCACACGCCGAATATCACGATTCTAGCTACAATACTTTAGTTGGTACCAATTTTATCCCTTTTTGTCTCGCGCAGCCCTTAAAAGTACAAATTTTGAAAAAAATCAACTTTACTGCGCTTCTACATGGTCAGAACAATTTAAAAGTACAAAAGTGCATTTATATTGCGCTTGTATGTGGTGTGAGGAATTTACATACCAATACCAAATTTCACGATTCTAGATGTAATACTTTAGTTGGAAACATTTTCACCCCTTTTTTCCCGCTCGCCCCATTTATGTTGCAAGTCTACGTTGCCAGAGAAATGTAAATTGCGATATATAGCTGCATTACTTAAATTGGTACCATTTTTTAAAATATAAATTTCGAAACATTTTTTTGTAGCTCGTCTGCATGGAAAGTGCAAGGCACACACCGAATTTCACGTTTCTAGCTACTGCCGTTTAGTCAGGATGAAGGTTCGATCGTTCATCCCCTAAAATTACGAATTTCCTAAAACCCTTTCTCCGCGTTCGTTTGGTCTGGGCGCTGATTAATAATAAGTCAGTCAGTCAATCAGTCAGTAACGCAGTTCTTATAGATGTATAGATTGAACAACTGGTGGGTTCAAAGTCAAATTGCTCATAGCCCAACAAAAGAAATGAAAAACAATATTTCCAAACCCCATTCAATTCATTCTTTTATTTGGAAGCCAAATATAATAAAATTATAAAAGAAAATGTTGTGAAACCCCATGTGATGGTTAAAGGTTCGTCTATAAGCAGACTTTATGCAAAGTAACTAACTAATAGTCGGTTTCCACAAGACGAATTCGTGTAAGACGAACGAATCATCAAAATTGAAGACGTGAAAACTCTCTCTCTACTTGGTTGAATGGGAGAGACAATCATGCAATTTCATTCATTTTTGATATACGATCCTTTCATATTTTTCTATCGCTTTCCTAGGAGAACTAATTCTTTCATCTAATTCATTTTAGACAATTCGTCCATCTACCACGATTTCGTCCTCTGGAAACCGGCCCTAAGAGGCATATTTTAAACAGATTTCATGTAGTCTTGATATGAAATTCTTGTGTAATTACACTTAGTACACACTTTGTGGACATTTGCTGCAAAGCCTTCTTTCTTCCGCATTGCTCATATGAGCTACACTACTACACATTTAGTTCCACCTTCAATTAACTAATTGCTTTCATCTTGGCTATGTATTTTTTTATCAACAAACAGATGGACAGACACTTTGTTATGATATATTCATGCTATTTAAAATAGAATGCGTTTTCTGTCCTCAAATTGCAGCTTTGCACAGAGAAATAGTTATATTTTTATTTAAAAAAAAACTACCATTATTTCATAGAGAGTACTTGATAGCCAATATTAGTGATCGTTTCACTTGCAATGTAATTCTTCTCGGTTAAGCTAATAACCTGTGTCAGTCAGCTGTATTTTATAACCTTCCCAATGGTTCTCATATCTTTACTATATATATATATTATAAATTATGACCATGATATTGTTTTCTCGTTAATAGAACATTGTAATAGATAATAACGATAGAACTATAGTCCTAAGATAATTACGTTGTGTCTCGACAAACACAGAGGAGACCTCTCCTGCATTCTCTTTTGGTTGTTGTGTCTCAATGTCTAAATCTCGGACGACTCTCTGCCACCATATGCACTTCTCAAACACATGAAGCCGTGTTCGTCGACAACAACAATTTGTTTATTTTTGTTTTGAATTGATGTTGTTTGCGGTTGTATCTAATTGTTCAAATCACACTGAAACGAAAATATTGATGAATCATATGAGTTACTGGCGTGTATGTACGTTTAACTAGGTCGCAGTCCATATTTCCAAAAACAAAACCACACGTTTTGCTGTTACCACCACCTGAAAATTACTTTGGGAATATTATTAAATTGTAGATATATGTGGGATTAAAAGTACAAATATCGTAGTTATTTCGATAAATCCCTTTATTTCTCGCGCCTGTGCATCGATGCTGTCATTTAATTGGTATTCTCTTTATCATTTGACCCCCTCACTTTTTGAAGTACATTCACGCTATGAGAGTCTTGAACTTGCCAATCATCAAGTCAATACAAAAAGTTTTCCTTTTAGACCGATATCGCCCATTTCCAATCCCAATCGATCTACAACTATGAGATATGTCTCTTCGTTAAGATGCTAGCGTTCTATCCAAAGACGAACATGGCTATAAACTTTATAGCGTCTCAGGTGGATTTTTCAAGGTTTTACGCGGAATTACAAACATAATATATCCCATCAAATAAAAAATGAAAAATCGCCCAAAAAATTGGGTCCTTTTTCAGATGAAAAATGGCTCAAAATTTTTATTACGAAAAATCGTCCAAAAATATATCTCGTCGGGGGTGTATCAAAATCCGGCTACGCAGAGTAACAGTTTCATGCTACGCAGAGCAAAGGAATAATCGCCCTTATCGCGAATAAAAGGGGAATTTATACACGTGGAATATTCTATTCCCCTGCCGGCGTAAAATGGGAATATGAATATAACCCGGAATAAGTTTCACTTCTTTGCGTTATAATAGATATAAAGCGATCTTCTTTCTTTCCCAGGGAAATTTTATTCGCTGTAGGGGTGAATAAATAAATAAAAGTTATGAAATATAACCCAATGGGCGGTATTTCATATTTGGTTTGACACTGTCCAACAAATTAAGACTTTTTGATGGAAGTTAAAAATTGTAAAAAGCGCTTTTAGAAAAATCTACGTAACTTTCTAGCATATAGAGAACACCAAAAAATATTTTTTGGCATCTTCCAAAAAACATGGACCAATTTGAACCCTAGTAAAGAGCTTTATTTACAACATTGGTGTCTTGGGTGGCCCCAGTGAAATTTTCCGACAATTTTTTTCGTAGAACATTTTAATCCTTAAATGTCCCCTTCGAAAGGACCCATTGAAATTGACCCATAAAGAGAGGAGCTAGAGGGTAGTTCTGACAACAAGAATTCTCGAAGACATTAAATTTTTTTCGCTTAGTATTGTGCTCCCTTCGACCAAAAATGAAAATTTTGAACCACTGTAAAAAGAAACTCAGACCACTTTATTCTGCAAAAATGGTCTACTCAATATGCCCTTTCAGAATTATAGGGTCGCTATTCTGTTCCATTCAAAAAGTCTTAATTTGTTGGACAGTGTTATTAAAACGGACATAGGAGCACTAAATGAAAAACTGGGTACACAGTTTTTCTTCATTCGATATCTACAGGGTGCGAAGGGGTTTAAAAAAACAATCATAATTTATTTAATGTTTAATTTAAATTTATTTTTCTTACAAAATAATAAAATGTAGATTTTTTTAAATTTATGTGTGAAAGATTGCGTCACGTAAGTGACCACCATTTTCAGCCTCGCAAAGTTGAGCTCTTTCAAGAGCATTTTCCATGACACGAATCAGAGCATCTGGCTGCAACGCATTTATTTCGGCTCGAATATTCTCCTTCAGCTGTTCAAGGGTTCTGGGTTTATTGAAGAGAGGGCATCTCTTTTAAATATCCCCAAAGGAAATAATCAGGTGCTGTTAAATCCGGCGAACGGGCCGGCCAATTGAATTCTGAATTTTTGGAAATTAAACGTTCGAATTGATTTTCAAAATAAAATTCTATGATTTTGGTTTGTTGGATAACTTCCCATGATTAATTAATGATTATAAAAAGAAAAAGGGGGAAAATTAAATTAGAAAATTTATTATTTTTTCAAATCCCTTCGCGACTTTTGCCGCATCCTGTAGTTCCATGTGTATATGATCGTGTACAAGTCCAAAAAGTACTGTCGCATGGTATAATTATCCGTTAAAAATAGGCTTTAGCTTTTGGGATGTCTCGAAACAGATTTTGGTAGTCACCATAAACTATTTAAGATTTAGCGAAATTTGTTCGTGACCCACCTAGGGAACAATTAAAGTCGAATGCTGACTACAACATGATACCCTACATCAATCTAGGTGTATAAAGGAGGTGCATTAATGCACGCGTACAGCAGATATTAAAGATAATTCGCAATACGCATATTTAAGACAGTTTGTTGGCAGATAAGGAAAACAAAAAATATTCAAAAAGTGTTGCGTATCCTACACACGTTTTACAATGTACGGCGGACAGATAATACTGGGGGTGAATCTCTAAAGCAATTTTTTTATTTTGCTTTTTAGCGGAGAGGCTCCTCTTTTGTTTGCTTTTCCTCTCCAAACGCAATCTTTGGGCCAGTAGTTTTTTTTTTTTTTGGTATACAACAATTTCATTTCATCCATACAAACCATATGTCTACCTATAGATAGTGTGTGGAGTGTTGTAGTGTTTTGTATGGGTATTTGAATTGGCATTCACGTTGAAAACACTCTAATTGATAAGATTAATGAAAAAGCAGTAGCAACAGCAACAACATCTGTGAAATTCATTGCATTGCAATAAAGTTGAAAGAGAGATAGAGAGAAGAGAGCGTGGCTAAAAACAATCTTAACTGAATTACAGTGCGTTCGACAGGCGTGTGTGTCTGTGTGCGAACGATCTTCGAAATTTTAAATATTTGGCAAATAGTTTTTATAACATGTATTTAGAATTGACTAGCAATTGTAGGGACAATGAAAGAAGTGTTGGCTATTTACATAGTTCCTAGATCAACTGAGAGAAATTGCATTGAAAACGTACTATTTAGTTCCAACCTTTGGCCACACACAATCCGTTAATACAGACATTTCAGAAAGATCGACAGGTCTGGTACTTCCCACACAAAGTGGCATAAACTTTGGTTACAATAAAAGCGATATAACATCCATACGGGTAGTCAAAATCATTTGCAATTTGATATTTAAAAATGTTTTTATAATCACTTTAAGCCTAAAAAATATGAACGCTTTAGTAACGCCCCCTTCTTGTACCTCCCACACAATTGTCTCTATCCTACGTAATATAAAATCCTTCATAACTTCTATAGTGGTGCATGGAATCCACTATGACTTTATATTAGATCATGTTTTTACAATTGTTTTATAAATGTGGAAGCTGGGACTCTGAACCTCCGAACGAATCTCCTAGTACCTTCCACACAAATTATCCTGACCTACATAAAATTTTATTCTTTATAACTTCCGTATATATGTTCTCTGATAGTGAGCGTAATATATAAGTCGGTTTAGCCGACTGAAGTTTACTTATCTGTTTTAAAAAAATTAAATAATTTTTCAACTTTGGCAATATTTTTGCACATTATTCTGTTTGGTAGCCGTACTACTTGTAAATTTATTTAAATAACACATTTAGTACGAAGTAAAACGCCGCTTTGTTTTTGAAAATCCATCAATAAGTGAATGAGTTATTGAAGTTTCCGCTATAACAAAATTGTTGCAAATATACAAGTTTTGGCCATTCCACTTCAAATCTTTCATAATTTTACCAATTTAAGTCCAATGAAAATACTTAAAATTCAACAGTTGATGAAATCATGTAAATCAACTCGGACTTCTGTCCATTTTTCATAGATATACCCCTGAAAATGATTGAAGATTTCAATCGAAATATTGGGAAATAAATAATTATAATTAAAACAATAACACCAGTTTATCCATAAAAGCCTTCAGCTGAACTAAAACAAGATCAAAAGTAAAACAATATATTATATAATTTTGAAAATTGCCTTATGGCAAAAATACTTTATTTCGATCCACCCTAGTGTCTACAATTACTTAAATCGGGAAATGCAGCTTTATTCGCCATATATAAAAGTACATCATCAAAATCGGAGAGAAGAAATAAAATTTGAGTGATCGCTTCACATGAAATTGCTCAAATGAGGACAGTTGGCCGAGAGCGATAAAGTTGTTTTCCTAACAAAGACTGAAAATACCTCCAATATAAATGTTTTTTGAAGATAGCTGTCCTTTATCCACTTTTTATACCCTCTCTCTACAGAGTAGGAGGGTATATATCATTTGGGATAGACAAAAAGTGTAACGCATTGAGGGAGTGACTTACGATCCCAAGTATGTTTAGACCAAATCCGTTTCACTACTTTTTAAGATGTTTGAGCCATGTCCGCCCGTCCGTCTGGCTGGCTGGTGTACACGATAACTCTCGAAGGGAGTTAAGGAATCAATTGAAACTTCGCACATGATGATATTTTAGTTTAAGTTCGAAGATGGGCGAAATTGCCACGCCCCTTCTAGTACCTCCTATGTTAAATTCAAACCAATGTAACTTACACACCGATATTCGGAATCAGCTATATTTTGGTATTTGGTACACACTTTAGGTCTACTAAATATGGCGGGTTTTGCACGCCCTTCTAGTACCTCCCACACAAAACACCCTAAACTACGTAAAATTAAAGCTGTTATAACTTTTATAAGGATGATCGAAATACTATGAAATTTTATATTTGGCAATGCTTTAATAGATTTTGCATTCATGTGGAATATGGGCGATATTGCTACAACCCTTCTGGTACCTCCCACACATATAAAATGACATAAGCTTTGTTTGAAATAATTCATTTGAAATTTAATATTTGAAAATGTTTTTATAGCTACTTTAAATCAAAACAAGTAAAAACGGCGTTAAGTTCGGCCGGGCCGAACTTTATATACCCTCCACCATGGATTGCATTCCACAGAGGTTGTAGGTTTTCGTAGAAGTGCAGTAATATTACAGGAAAATATAATTTTTTTAATATAGGCAAACCAAAACAAATACAAATATTGAAAAAATAATTTTATAAATAAATATAATATTTTAATTATTTCAAACCATTATTTATTTCAAATCAAAAAATAAATATTCTTATATTTATATTTTCAAAAAGCTTAAATAAATAAATATTGGTAGATAGTGGGAGCTACAGTTGGTTGTATTTTCATTCTATTTTAATTCCAAAAGTACAAAAAAAACATTATCAGACGTACATAGTGCAAAATAACTAACTTCATGATTCAACCAATTTTTGCCATAATAGAAAAGGTACAAATTTGAAAAAAAAACTTTTTATTTTGCGTGTCTATGCATGTCTATGTATACACCGAATTCCATAATTCCAGCTGCGACCATGTGGTTGGTACCATTTTTACCCCCTTGACGTTTCTACGCAAATAGAATTTCATCATTCTAGCTGTAGTCATTTAGTTGGTACTATTTTTATCCCTATGTACCATTGTATCCCTTGAAAGTACGAATTTCGAAAAATTCGTTTATTTTCCGATTCCTACGCAATCAGAGGAATGTATACTCCGAATTGCATGACTCTAGCTGCGGTCATTTGGTTAGTACTATTTGTATCCCCTTTTACAATTTTAACCCCAAAATGTACGAATTCCGAAAAATTCGTCTATTTTCCGTATCTACGCAGTCAGAGGAATGTATTCTCAGAATTTCATGACTCTAGCTGCGGTCATTTAATCGGTACTATTTTTATCCCTTTTTTTATTTTAACCCCAAAAAGTACGAATTTCGAAAAACCTGTTTATTTTAAATGTCTACGCAATCAGAGGAATGCATACACCGAATTTCATTATTCCAGGTGTTGCCGTTTGGTTGGTACCATTTTTATCCCTCCGTACCCATTATATCCCTTGAAAGTACGAATTTGGAAAAAAACCTTTTATTTTTCATGTCTACGTAGTCAAAGGAATGTATACTTCGATTTTCATGACTCTAGCTGCGGTCATTTGGTTGGTACTATTTTTATCCCCTTTTTCTATTTTGTCCCCAAAAAGTACGAATTTCGAAAAATCCGTTTATTTTCCGTGTATACACAGTCATGTCTACGTAGTCAAAGGAATGTATGCTTCGAATTTCATGACTCTAGCTGCGGTCATTTGGTTGGTACTATTTTTATCCCCTTTTTCTATTTTGTCCCCAAAAAGTACGAATTTCGAAAAATCAGTTTATTTTCCGTGTATACACAGTCAGTGGAATGTCTACTCCGAATTTCATGACTATAGCTGCGGTCATTTGATTGGTACTATTTTTATCCCCTTTTTTCATATTAACCCCAAAAAGTACGAATTTTGAAAAATCCGTGTATTTTACATATCTATGCAATCAGAGGAATGTATACACCGAATTTCATTATTCTAGGTACAGCCGTTAGGTTGGTACCATTTTTATCCCTCTTTTCCCATTTTACCCCTTAAAAGTACGAATTTGAAAAAAATACTTTTATATCATGTATTTACTCAATTAGAGGAATGTACACACCGAATTTCGTGTTTCTAGCTGTTGTCGTTTAATGTGTACCATTTTTATCCCTTTTTTGCCCCATTTCACCCCCTACAAATAAGAATCACTTTATGGTGCAGTTTTTTGCTATAAGGGTAATACACATACCAAATATCAAGCAAATATAAACAGACATATTCAAAAAACATGCTTAAATATGCTAAAATAGTAGGGATTATTATGGGTATTTTTAGTCTTTGTGAGGGAAAAATTTTTCCCTTTGGGCCGATTTCGCCCCATTTCAATCCCAACCGATCTACGACTATAAGACGCATTTATGGAAAATTTGGACGTCCTAGCTCCTTTCGTTTAGATGCTAGCGTGCTTTCAACAGACGGACAGACGGACGGACGGACGGACGGACGGACGGACATGGCTAGATCGTCTTAGAATTTTATGACGATCAAGAATATATATACTTTATAGGGTCTCAGGTCAATATTTCAAGGTGTTACAAACGGAATGACAAAGTTAGTATACCCCCATCCTGGAGGTGGAGGGTATAAAAATATTTACGCTTTAGCCACGCCCCTTTTTGTACCTCTCACACAATTGTATATATCCATTGATCATGTTTTCACAATTATTTTATAAATGAGGAAGCCAGGACCATATGCCACGAACCTTCTAGTACCTTCCGCACAAATCATCCGGCCCATAGATTCATATGTTCTTTGAGAGTGAGGGTATATATAAGTCGGTTTTCTTACTAGTTTAGTATTATTTTGATATGTATAATCAAGGGATATTATGCTGTATGTATATGTACATTATTGATTTTTAATTCGCCGGAAAATATCATAATTTTTAAAATATGGCCTCCAATCTGCTGGTAATACTGTGGAATTCACTCCACATTGTGGGTGGTAAATAAGATTCGGCGTGGCCGTACTTAACTCCTTTTTACTAGTTTTTTCTTTGATTTGAGTAAAATGGATCAAAAATTATCTTTAGAAATAAAATAAAGAAATAATTTCATTTCACATATTTTTTTATTTTTCCAACGTCCCTCCCTGTGATACCCACTGTAAAACCATATTTAGCTGACACACTCTGTATTAAATGAAAACAAACAGAGCCGAAATAAAACACACTCTCACACAAAACTGAAAATACAATTGCCTTTTTTGTCGCAGCCAGGCGGCCCGGCCCGGCAGAGTCTACTACTGTGGCTCTGCATACTTGAGATTTTTGTCATTCGCTCGCTTGTTCGTTCGTTCGTTGTGTTCTGCGTTCTCCATTCTGTGTTCAATCAGTTGTTGTTCGTCGGTGTTGATAAATAAAACAAAACTTTAATGGCATTCATAATTAGCGAACGTTAAACGTTTAAAGGAGGAAATAAAAAAAACTAAATTTTCTTTTATACGGAAAATTTCTGAATGTAATAAAAGTAAAAAAGATAGGAAAATTGTTCAAATATGGGCCGTGTTGGTGATGCGTTTTGTTGTTGTTTTCGGGCGCCGTCCTCCACCTCCTCTTCGTATGAAATTGCACCCGAATGTGATGAATTTGTGATTTTAAAAACCCGAAAACCAATCAACGGTGATTTAACCGAGCATCTCATCGAACCCCATCAACATCAACAGTCGGCACAGATTGAAATTGTCAAAACGCGAGTTCGAAATTCCAAAGAATTGCAAATAGAGCCCGATGACGATGATGATGGTGATGATGACCAACAGAATTTGTTAAATAACAACAATAACAAGTAAGATAACAAACAACAAGAACAACAGCCAATGTCGTCGTCGGTGGTAGTTTCGAATTCAAAACAAACGAAATGTCTATGTCAGCTCTTTTTTGCTTCTTTTAATGGAGACAGATCAGAGTTTTGCATTTGAAAATATTTCGTAGCAAAGATGTTAGGTGAAGGTGTGATGGGTACATTAGGTTGGAACGATTAGGCATTTGCAAGAATCCAATTTGAAAATCTCTCATTATATGCTGTGGGGTTCATCAAAAGTAAAATGAATCACAATTTCAAAAGAGTGGAGAAAAAAAAATAAATTGAATTTTACTACGAAAATCTAGGCCATGTTAAATTTTTAGTTTTTTCTGAATTTGAAAAAGAAGAACAACAACTTTTGACTCGTATGGTTTATGCTAATTAAACATATTATATGTTAATCATACGTCTGCAGACCAATCAATATATGCTCAATCAGCAAAACTGTTATTAATAGTTCATACAATCACCCCTATCGCGAATAAACTTTCCCCGGGAATGAATTGTCTCCTCAAAATTTCCAATCGCGATTTATGGTGATTTTTTATTTTTCTTCGCTATCTTACTTGGATTTGATCGCCGTATATCTAAAACAACGCAAAGAAGAGAAATCTATTCCCGATTTGTATTCATATTACGCCGTCGGGTTGAAATCGCCAAAAATGGAGATTAATTCAAAAATCAAAATTTATTTTTTTGAAAAATTTTTGTTATACGATAAAAGAAAATATCAATGACATGTGGTAGTTACTTTTCCAGTTGCACTGCCTTAAAGTCAAGAATGTTTTGAGTTTTACTGGAACAGTTGTGAAAATTGCAAATTTACATATTTTAAAGGTTAATATCATTTTCCACATTGTAAAAAGTAGCACTTTGATTATAGAATCTTCAATTTCAGGTATTTTAGAGTATTTTAACAAGTATTTTTTTTTAACGAAAGTATTGTAGAAATATTTTTAAAAAATTGTTGAAAATATGTCTAAATTTGAGGTATTTTCAAAATATATGTTGAGTTTTAAATGTTGATTCTGTAACATATCGCCAAATGGTTAATTTCTATTTAAATTACAATGTGTGTGGTTCAATTACATGTCGCGCGTTTTTGCGCCAATTTATTTTATTAAAAAAATTGTGAAATTAGTCAATCTTTTGGGTGTTTTATTGTACAACTTGAAATTTGAATTTGACGAAAACTTAATAATGAAGGGTTTTGTAATTGAAAGTAAGTTTTTTTATTTATTTAACCCTTATACCTGCTAAACGAAACAACTATTTTCAGTGAAAAAGTATTGACAGAAGCAGAATGAGATTCAAAAATGCAAATAAATATCTTTATACATAAAGATATATCTACAAAAGCAAAAAGGAAAGACTAAAGTCGGGCGACGCCGGCTATATGATACCCTGCACTTTCTATTCTCTTACAAGTAATATACTACCAATTATAGATTAATTGTGCTAGTTTAATGCCGGAAAAATTCGAAACATTATTCTTAATGAGCAAATGACACACCAAATCTGGTGGTACATTTGTATGGGGGTTATATCAAATAATGGACCGATGTGATCGAATTTAACTACAGATGCTTCTAGTTGAAATATAAGGTGTTGTCACAAATTTCAAAGGGATCGGCTATAATATGTGGTCTCTAGAGCGAAAAAAGTCAAATTGAGAGATATATTTGTGTATATATATATCCAAATCTGAACCGATCTGAACCATTTCCACCATAGATGTTTCCAGTTCAATTATAAGGTACTGTGCCAAATTTGAAGTTAATCGAGTGAAAAATGTGATATATAGAGCGAAAAAAGTCAAATCGGGAGTGACGTTTATATGAAAGTTATATCTAAAACTGAACCGATTTGCTTCACATTTAATAGCGTCCGTCATTGCTGCGCAAAAATCAATTGTACCAAGTTTTGTTGGGAATGGGTTATAATTGCGACTTGTTCTTCGATAACAAGAATAGATGGATGGATGGATTATTAATTTATTTTCCAGGAAAATTTTTGCTTTCACTAAATTGTACTCAAATTGGTATAAATATTGAAAAAATATAAACATTACCTGACCCGAAGGCTTCCCCGAATTAATCTCCATTTTTGGCGATTTCAACCCTCTGTACGTCGACAGGGAAATAGAAAATTCCACGTGAACTAATTCCCCTTTTATTCGCGATAAGGGTGAATAATGCATTCCCATAATATTTATTCTACATAGTAGAAGGGTATACATATATCATTTGGAACAGTAATAAGTAAATAGGCGCTAAGTTCGACCGGGCCGAATCTTATATACCCTCCACCACGGAGTGCATTTCATAGAATTACCGGTAGATTAGCACATGTCGACTTTACAAAGAAATGAAGTAACTAATAATATATATATAATACTGCAATTGTAATAAAAAATTGCACATGAGGGAGCAATCTTCAAAGATGTACTCTAAATATTTGGTTTATTGTCGGTCGTAATTAGAGAGAAACATTTTCCCTGAGGGCCATTTGCAGAGAGTGACTGTATCATTTTAATAAGAAAAGTATAAATTCCAGAGATCCGTTTATTGGAATCAACACATATAATTTTATGATTCTAGGTACATCCGTTTGCTTGGTACCATTTTTAGCATTTTTTAAAATGTTGACCCTAAAAGTACGATTTGGGAGAAATACTCATATTGTGCGTGTCTACAAAGACAGACGAGTGTAACCACTGAATTTCATGATTCCAGCTACAGCCGTTTGCGTGGTTCCAATTTAATCCCGTTTTGATCCTAAAGGTACGAGAGAATCGAAAGATATCATTATTTTTCGTGTCTACGCAGTCACAGCAATGTACACACCGAATTTCACTATTCTAACTGCAACCGTTTGATTGGTACTATTTTTATCCCTTTCGCCCCATTTTCCGCCTAAAAGTACAAATTTCGAAACAAATGCTTTATGTTTCGGGTATCCAACCGATTAAATTATATTCGATTAATCGAATATTTAGTATCAAATATTTGTTCGAATAATCAGAAATGGTCGATTTTCGAAAAACGAATAATTCGATTAATCCGTACCAAATAATCGAATATTCGAAATGTTATACTACCAAATATTTTTGGAGCGAAATATCATTTTGAAAGTATAAATAATTGCACAAATGAGTTTGTATCATTAAATTTTTAATGCAAACTTACTTTGCTAGCTCAGTAACAAAAGTCTATTTGGAGTCGTAAACCTTTCAGAATATCATGTCACTGAAAGAGAAAATGAAACAATAAAAAAGAGAACTGAACGAAACAATAAAAATAGTACAAATTCCAGCAAAAAACGAAAAGTATAATCGAATGACATACAAGATGATTTTTTATATTTAGATAAATCGAGAAAAGAAATCAAAAACTTGCATGCTCTTCTTTCTATTGTTCCGACTTCAACAGTAAGTGAAAGAGTTTTTTCGAAATCGAACTTTATTAAAACAAAGGAAAAGAATCACCTTAAATCCAATAGCTTTTTCAAATAAACCGATGAGACTTGAGTATGTGTTTTTTATATTCCTATCAAAATCTAAATAATTAACAGGAATTTTTTTCGATTAATCGAATATTCGAATAAGAGTTGTCGACATTATTCCGTTAATTCGAAATTTTGTATTTTCGAATAAACGATTAATCGAATAATCCAAAAGTACAAACAATTGGATACCCTAGTCTGAACCGTCACATAAAAGCATACACCGAATTTCCAGATTTTATCTTCAGCGGTTTAGTTGGTACCATTTTTATCCCTCTTTTCCATTTGTATCCCTTAAAAGTACAAATTTCGAAAAATTTCTATATTTTACGTGTCTACGTAATTATATGGATGTACACACCGAATTTCATGTTTCTAGCTGTTGTCGTATCATAGGTACCAATTTTATCCCTTTTGTCCCATTCACCCGCTAAATCTTTTTTGTACTTTTTGGTGATTACACGTTACTGGAAGAAGGTACGAAACATATTTCAAGTGTATCAAAATCGGAAAATTTCAAAAAAAAAATGCTTAAATAATATAAATATTAGGGGTATTTTGAGTCACTTTTTCCCCTCTGGGCCGATTTCGACCACTTTCAATCCCAACCGATCTGCAACCATAAGACACATTTACGAAAAATTTCAACCTAGCTCATTTCGTTCGGAAGCTAGCGTGCAGACAGACAGACGGCCATGGCTAAATCGTCTTAGAATTTTACCAGTATACAGAATTTTATAGGGTCTCCGTTGAATATTTCAAGGTGTTATAAACGGAATGACAAAGTGAATATACCCCCATCCTGGAGGTGGAGGCTATAAAAAGTGTAGCACATTGAAGGACTGACTTTAGAAGTTAGCTTTTATAACTTCTATAGGAACGATCGTAATACTGCGAACCCACAATAATCCTTACTATTTTAGCGTATTTAAGCATGTTTTTTGAATATGTCTGTTTATATTTGCTTGATAT
The DNA here is from genome assembly GCA_947397865.1 of Polietes domitor. Lineage (NCBI taxonomy): Eukaryota > Metazoa > Arthropoda > Insecta > Diptera > Muscidae > Polietes > Polietes domitor. Next base: position 64,226,227 of record OX377622.1, read on the forward strand.
TTGGTATGCGTATTACCCTTATAGCAAAAAACTGCACCATAAAGTGATTCTTATTTGTATGGGGTGAAATGGGGCAAAAAAGGGATAAAAATGGTACACATTAAACGACAACAGCTAGAAACACGAAATTCGGTGTGTACATTCCTCTAATTGAGTCGATACATGATATAAAAGTATTTTTTCAAATTCGTACTTTTAAGGGGTAAAATGGGAAAAGAGGGATAAAAATGGTACCAACTTAACGGCTGTACCTAGAATAATGAAATTCGGTGTATACATTCCTCTGATTGCATAGACAAGTAAAATACACGGATTTTTAATAATTCGTACTTTTTGGGGTTAATATGAAAAAAGGGGATAAAAATAGTACCAATCAAATGACCGCAGCTATAGTCATGAAATTCGGAGTATACACTCCTCTGACTGTGTATACACGGAAAATAAACTGATTTTTCGAAATTAGTACTTTTTGGGGACAAAATAGAAAAAGGGTACCAACCAAATGACCGCAGCTATAGTCATGAAATTCGAAGTATACATTCCTTTGACTACGTAGACATGACTGTGTATACACGGAAAATAAACGGATTTTTCGAAATTCGTACTTTTTGGGGACAAAATAGAAAAAGGGGATAAAAATAGTACCAACCAAATGACCGCAGCTAGAGTCATGAAATTCGAAGTATACATTCCTTTGACTACGTAGACATGAAAAATAAAAGGTTTTTTCCAAATTCGTACTTTCAAGGGATACAATGGGTACGGAGGGATAAAAATGGTACCAACCAAACGGCTACATCTGGAATAATGAAATTCGGTGTATGCATTCCTCTGATTGCGTATACACTTAAAATAAACAGGTTTTTCGAAATTCGTACTTTTTGGGGTTAAAATGAAAAAAGGGGATAAAAATAGTACCAATTAAATGACCGCAGCTAGAGTCATGAAATTCTGAATATACATTCCTCTGACCGTGTAGACACGGAAAATAGACGAATTTTTCGAAATTCGTACATTTTGGGGTTAAAATTGAAAAAGGGGATACAAATAGTACCAACCAAATGACCGCAGCTAGAGTCATGCAATTCGTAGTATACATTCCTCTGATTGCATAGAAACGGAAAATAAACGGATTTTTCGAAATTCGTACTTTCAAGGGATACAATGGTACAGAGGGATAAAAATAGTACCAACTAAATGACTACAGCTAGAATGATGAAATTCTAATTGCGTAGAAACGTCAAGGGGGTCGCAGCTGGAATTATGGAATTCGGTGTATACATTCCTCTGCCTGCATAGACACGCAAAATAAAAAGTTTTTTTTCCAAATTTGTACCTTTTCTATTATGGCAAAAATTGGTTGAATCATGAAGTTAGGTCATTTTTCACTATGTACGTCTGATAATGGATTTTTTTGTACTTTTGGAATTAAAATAGAATGAAAATACAACCAACTGTAGCTCCCACTATCTACCAATATTTATGGTGTTTAAGCTTTTTGAAAATATAAATATAAGTATATTTATTTTTTGATTTGAAATAAATAATGGTTTGAAATAATTAAAATATTATATTTATTTATAAAATTATTTTTTCAATATTTGTATTTGTTTTGGTTTGCCTATATTAAAAAAATTATATTTTCCTGTAATATTACTGCACTTCTACGAAAACCGACAACCTCTGTGGAATGCAATCCATGGTGGAGGGTATATAAAGTTCGGCCCGGCCGAACTTAACCCTTTTTTTACTTGTTTAGGTTTAAACTGATTATGAAAACATTTTCAATGATTTTGACTACCCGTATGGATATTATATCGGTTTTATTGTAACCAAAGATTATGCCACTTTGTGTGGGAGGTACCAGAAGTGGTGTGGCAATATCGCCCATATTCCACGCGAATGTAACCTCTATAAAATCATTGCCAAATATCAAATTTCACAATACTCCGACCATCAGTATAGGGGTATATAACCGCTTTAATTATACCCTACACCACAGGGTATAATGTATTTGTGCATTTGTTTATAACACCCAAAAGTAAACGAGATAGACCCATCGTTTATTATACCGATAGACTTAGAATCACTTTTTGAGTCGATTTAGCGATGTCTGCCCGTCCGTCTGTCTGTCCATCTATTCTTGTAATCAAATTCCAGGTCGCAATTGTTGTTAGAACTAAATGAAACTTTGCACAACGAAGTTTTATGAGATGAGGACGAACGCTATTTAATTTGAAGCAAATCGGTTCAGATTTAGATATAGCTCCCATACAAATTTTGTTTCCGATTTTACTTTTTTCGCTCTAGAAACCACATATTTTAACAGATTTTCTTCAAATTTAGCAAAACGTCATATATTTTAAATAGAAATAGCTCTGGTAAAAATAGGCCAGATCGGTTCAGATTTATATATAGCTCCCATACAAATGTCTCCTATGATTTGACTCTTTCCGCTCTAGAAACCACATATTTTGGCAGATTTTCTTCAAATTTGGCAAAACTACTTATACTTCAACTAGAAACAACTCTGGTAAAAATGGGCCAGATCGGTTCAGATATATATATATAGCTCCAATACAAATTTCGCCACGGAATTGATCTTTCCGCTCAAGAAACCACATATTTTAGCAGATTTTCTTCAAATTTGGCAAAACTACTTATATTTCAACTAGAAACAACTCTGGTAAAAAATGGGCCAGATCGGTTCAGATATATATATAGCTCCAACACAAATTTCGCCACTGAATCGATTATTTCCGCTCTAGAAATATATTTGAACAGATTTGCTTAAAATTTGGTAAACCAGTTCATATTTCAAATACAAACATCTATGGCGAAAGTGGGTCACATCAGTTCAGATTTATATATAGCTCCCATACAAATGACTCCCCCGATTAAATTCTTTCCGCTCTATAAACAACATATTTAACAGATTTTCATCAAATTTGGGAAATCGTCTTATATTTCAGAAAACCTATGCTAAAAATGTGTTAGATCGGTTAAGATTTATATATAGCTCCCATTCAAAGTTTTTGTTCAAAATTTCTTACAAACACAGATAGAAGTATGAAATTTGTAGTATATATATACCAGGTTCAAATGTAACGACCTTCTTATACACTACACCACAGGGTATATTGACTAGGTGTAGGGTATCATATTGTCGGCCACGCCCGACTTTAAGCTTCCTTACTTGTTTTACGTAGTTTTGCGTGATTTGTGTGGGAGGTACTGGAAGAGCCGTGACAAATCCTGTCATATTTAGTACCCTAAAAGTGATTATAAAGACATTATCAAATACCAAAATATAACTGATTCCGAATTTCCGTATGGAAGTTACATTAGTTTTAATTTAATATAGGAATATGGGTCATTTGTGTGGGAGGTAACTAAAGGGGCGTGGCAATTTCGCCCGTCTTCGAACTAAACTAAGTTTGGGAAAAATATTACCATGTGCAAAGTTTGAATTGATTCCTTAACTCCCTTCGAGAGTTATCATGTACACCAGCCAGACGGACGGACGGACTCTCTTTAGTTACCGAGTAATGTGGTGCCAGATTTTCTCTGATTTATTTAAATAAAAATGTTGCCACCTTATCAAGCCCCTTTAATTGCCCAATCGAACAGACCTGTTATTACAATTACTTTATGAAGACCAAGATTCAAGCAGTAATTAAATCAATACACAAAAGTGAGAGTAGAGTAAGCAATAATATGCTATTCCCTCCCTATATATTGTATTGTGTGTGTGTTTTGGAATTTCCAATGGCTCTTATTTGTTGCGTATTATGTGTGACTCAAATTTGTATTTTCTTTTGAATGTGCTCTGTTCAGCCACTCAATTTATTTCGGAGAATATGACGATATTTGCCGCGAAATTCGTATGTACAATAGGCTGGGTCAGGAAAATAAATTGCAGCGGTAACCCCCCAGAAGTGATGATTGGATTGTTTAATGATAATCTGCAAAATATTTCGTCACTGGATCAAGCCATCTGTGAGCTAAACGCTCCTGAAAACACCTCTAAAAATCTTGTTTTTCCCGTGTAATTTTTTTATGATGCAACATTTTTTCTGAATTAAAAGACCCTTGGGAGCACTTTGATATGAAAAATAAATAGAAGGAGCTAATACCTTTTGAATGACATCTAAATGATGAATATCGGAATGACGTCACTGACTCCTTGTTTGTAAAATAATTTAATACAGGAAATGGATTTACAGAGCAAAAATAATCAAACTCTTTTTACAAAAATGAGCGCAGCGGCGTCAATTTAATTCCGATGTTCATCATTTAGGCATTATTCGAAAGGTATTGACTGCCGCTATTTATTTTTTATAAAATACTAACACCAAATACGAAAAAATTTTCAATTGTCACTGTGAAAATCAACAAAAAGTTACTATAAACGTCCAATAATTCGACCAATAAGTTACTCTAAAACAAGAATCAAAATTTTTATTTAAAGTGCTTTCAAGGGTCTATTATTTCAGAAAAAAATTTTGAGAAAAAATGTAACACAAAAAAATTATACCGGAAAACCATGATTTTTAGGGTTATGTTCAGGAGCGTTTAGCTCACAGATGGCTTGATCTAGGAACGTAATATTTTGCAAATCCTCATTAAACAATCCAAACTTTTTTTTCGTGGGGTGACTGGAACTTGTTTTTCCATTTGTATGGAGGTGACCCAGCCTAATGTACATGTACGAGGTTCGAATGGAAAGTAACAAAAATTAAAAAAAAATTGTGTTGGAGAATAACAATAAATTCTGAAGAGATAAATTTAAACAAGTAAAAACGGCGTTAAGTACGGCTGGGCCGATTTTTATATACCCTCCACCTTGGATTGCATTCCACTGAGGCTGTCCTTTTTAGTAGAAGTGCAGTAATATTACAGGAAAATATAATTTTTTTAATACCAAACCAAAACAAACAAAAATAAATATAATATTTTTATTATGTCAAACCACGCTTATAAGGCAAGGCTTACCATACGTTCACCTATCGAAATAATACTTCAAGTTATATCAAAAAAATAAATATTCTTATATTTGTATTTTCAAAAACCTAAATACCATTAATATTGGTAGATAGTGGGTGCTACAGTTAGTTGTATTTCCATTCTATTTTAATTCCAAAAGTAGAAATTTTGAAAATCCATTATCTCACGTACATAGTACGTAACTTCATGATTCAACCAATTTTTGCCGTAAAAGTAAAAAGTACGAATTTGGTAAAATCTTTTTATTACGCGTATCTATACAATCAGAGGAATGTATACACCGAATTCCATGATTCTAGCTGCGGCCATTTAGTTAGTACAATTTTTACCACCTTTTTCCTAATTAGCTGTAGTCGTTTAGTTGGTACTATTTGTATCCCTCTGTGCCCATTGTATCCCTTGAAAGTACGAATTTGAAAAAAACTTTTATTTTTCGTTTCTACGCCGCCAGAGGAATGTATACTCCGAATTACATGACTCTAGCTGCGGTCATTTGGTTGGTACTATTTGTATCCCCTTTTTCCATTTTAACTCCAAAAAGTACGAATTTCGAAAAATCCCTTTATTTTATGTGTATACGCAATAAGAGGAATGTATACATCGAATTTCATTATTCTAGGTGCTGCTGTTTGGTTGGTTGGTACCATTTTTATCCCATTTTATCCCATAAAAATACGAATTTGGAAAAAATACTTTTATATTATGTATCTACTCAATTGGAAGAATGTACATACCGAATTTCGTGTTTCTAGCTGTTGTCGTTTAATATGTACCATTTTTATCCCTTTTTGCACCATTTCACCCTCTACGAATAAGAATCACTTTATTGTGCACATTTTTGTTATAGGGGGAATGCACATAACCAATATCAAGTAAGGACAAGCAGACATATTGAAAAAACATTGTTAAATACTCTAAAATATTATGATTTATTGGGTATTTTCAGTCCTTGTAAGGGAACAATTTTTCCCTTTGAGCCGATTTCGCCTCATTAACAAAGCGAAGAATTTTATATCTAGAGTTGTAGCAATAAGTGTCAATGAATTCCACGAATCGAACAAGCAGAAAATACACCACATATTAAGACTGAATGACATCCCCAGCAAAACCATCAATGATTTAATAAAAGGAGCCACGGAAAAAAGGGAAAAGAATCATGACACAACAACGCCAAAAATATACAAATCAAATATGTATACCTGGACTATCCGAAAGATTTAAACAAATAATAGAGGTATATGTCGGTACAACGAAGACAAAATTAAAAACTAGACTTTCATCACAAATCTGACCATAAAGTTATCGATAAACCTCTAGAATAAAAGATAGCACTTGCAGCCCACTTGTAAATTGGGTCATTCAGCTCCGAGTTATGTCCCGACAAATTAATATCAATTATATCCAATTATTATCTTCCAGATGATATTTTGGCGATATCATCTAGATTTCTTCCGGATGATAATTTAGCATTATCGCCGATATATCATCCTGGTGTGTTGTTTAATTTATTAAGTTCTTCTTGTAAATTGGTCCATTCAGCTCCGAGTTATGTCCCGACGAATTAATATCAATTATATCCAATTATTATCTTCCAGATGATATTTTGGCGATATCATCTAGATTTCTTCCGGATGATAATTTAGCATTATCGCCGATATATCATCCAGGTGTATTGTTTAATTTATTAAGTTCTTCAGAAATGATGGCCTGAAGATATTTGTAAGAGTGGTCACTCACCTTTCCGTGGGCCATATATATCGTATGAGTAATAACGATGGATTAATACCAATCATACGTCAGTAGTTGCAAAATCAATAAAGTTGTATGGAAAGCGTTTAAAGTATCAATATGTTTTAGTTAATATCCCTCTGTATCAGACACTGACCAAATTTTGACAATGTAAATGTATTAGTAACTATAGAGATGATATCAAATGCATCGATACATTATCAAAAAAACACGGTCGAAATAAGAGCTAGTTGGCTGGTAATAAACTTTTTAAATCGTCCAGTAATGCAAGGTTCTTTGGTGGGGGAATTTATATTTGCATTGAGTAGTAAACATTACAGTCTTCATTGAGTAGTGTAGCATAAAATCTAAAATGTATCTATATTTTGTTAATTTTTCTTAATATTTAAAGTACAAATAAATATATTCATGTAAAAATAATTGCGTCTCTTTTGTTTTGTTTGTATTTCCAGTGAAATTGAACAATCATTGGCCGCCTCTATATCCGATCGTGCAACAGATGAGGTCTTGGAAGCCTTAACCCGTTACCGTCGCGGTTTGGGCATTGCCGACTCACCCTTGGTAATGTTGGATGAACCACAGACACCCGATATAGTGCGTAGTCGCTCTAGTCATGTAAGTTTAATTCTCTCTGATACATACGTACATATGTATGTGTGTATTTGATTATTATTATTTTTATTGTATCGAAGTCTCCAGCTAATCTTTTACCAAAGGTCACACATTGTTGATTACATTATTCATTGCATACAGTGGAGAACAAAATTGTGCATGTAAAACGAAAAACATGTCGAGAGTAGTGAATAATAAGGCTGCTTTCTTTAAGAAGGCATAACTAAGCGACGATACTCAATATACAGTAACATTAAATTGACTCCAACCCACAATGATTCCAAATCAATTTTTTTTAATTAATTTTATAACTTTTAAGTATAACAAAATATCATCTCGAAATCTCAAGTGCTTACAGCAGTGGTGTTTTCCATATGATTTGTAAAATTTTGAACACCTCCAAAAATCATGTTTTCCCGTGTAATTTTTTTACGTTGCATTTTTGGCCAACATTTTTTTCAGAATTAATTGACCCTCGGAAGCACTTTTAACATAAATTTTGATTCTTGTCTTAGAGTAACTTATTGGTCGAATTTTTGGACGTTTATAGCAATTTTTGATTTTTTTTTTTTTTTTTCATAGTAACTTTTTTGTATTTAGTGTCAGTACTTTATAAAAAATAAATAGCGGCAGTCAATACCTTTCGAATGATGCCTATATGATGAACATCGGAAGGAAATTGACGTCGCAGCGCATTTTTCTAAAAGGAATTTAAACATTTTGGCTCTCAAAAGCCATCTCCTGTATTAAATTATTTCACAAATATGGAGTCGGTAACGTCATTTATCGTCCGATATTCATCATTTAGGCATCATTCGATAGGTATTGATTTCTTCTGTTTATTTTTCAAAACACCTCTAACAAAATGTTTCCAAGAAATATGAGTTTTCAGCTGTCACCTTGAAAAACCACAAACAATTAATATAAACGTCCAATAATACAACTAATGAGTTATTCTAAGATGAAAATAAAAAATTTTATTTAAAGTGCTTCCAAGAGTCTATTGATTCAGAAAAAAATTTGGACAAAAATGCAACATAAAAAAATTACACGGGAAAACGTGATTTTTAGGAGAGTTTTCAGTGGTGTTTAGCTCACACATCGGTTGACCCAGCGACAAAATATTTTGCAGATCATCATTAAACAATCTAATCTTCATTTCTGTGGGGGTGACCACTGCAATTTATTTTCGTGACCCATCCTAGTGTACATATGTACCAAATTTGAATATATATAAATTTTCAAAAATTTTCTTTAAATACTAGGAGATATCCTCCTTAGGAATTTCCAGTCCTTGTTAGAGAAAAAAGTTCCCAATTCAATTATGTATGGAACAAAATATCGACCAAATGGCCGCCGCAACCTCCATCCGATGGTCCAAATTTTCGATGACGCTGAGGCATAATTCAGGTTCGATGCCGTTAATGTGCAGAATTATCTCATTCTTTAGCCCTTGAATTATTGCTGGCTTATCGACGTACACCTTTTCCTTCAAATAACCCCAAAGAAAGAAGTCGAACGGTGTCAAATCACATGATCTTGGCGGCCAATTGCCAATCGCCACCACGTGAGATAACACGGCCATTGAATTTGTAGCGCAAAAGAGCCATTGTTTCGTTAGCTGTGTGGCAAGTGGCACCGTCCACATCCATATCTTCCAATTCGAGCCATAAAAAGTTCGTTATCATCTCACGATAGCGAAGACCATTCACAGTAACTGCCTGACCGGCCTCATTTTGGAAAAAATACGCCCCGATGATGCCGCCATCCCATAAACCGCACCAAACAGTCACTCTTTGTGGGTGTATTGGTTTTTCGACAATCACTCTTGGATTATCATTCGCCCAAATGCGGCAATTCTGCTTATTGACGAATCCACTGAGGTGAAAATGTGCCTCATCACTGAAGATGGTTTTCTTCGAACTGCACGATATGCATTGTGGTTTAAACGCCCACTTTCATAATAAGCCTGAATAACTTTAACGTGTTGTTCGAATGTGTAGCTTTCCATGGTTCAAATTGAGTTAGTCTGAAATTGGGAAATGTCACATGAAATGGAGAAAAAAACTTGTGGTTCACATTCAATATCGGCCCTTGCAAGGTATTGCAAACGAAATGACATAATGAATATGCAGACCATACTAAGGTGGAGGGTATACAACAAGAATTTTATCCACAGATCCGTGAAGGAATGATAGTCACATCTTTGGGATTTTCCCCCGTTTTAGGACGAGTGGGATTTTTTATAAGATTATTATCATATAAACAAAAAACACGTCTAATGTTTTTTAAACATTTGCTGAGTTTTATTTTGAGCGAAATTAAAAATAATTTAATGAACAATTTTTACAATTCATTTCATTTATTCAGTCTATCTATATTCCTTACAGACTACATATATATATAATACTAAAAATAAATTAAATCTAAAGTAGTTAATGAATTCGAAAAATCTAAATTAAAATTAGATATACGATTAAACGCTTTCGAAGCCCTTGCAATTGGTTCAAATACAGAATAGTTAGATCTATGAAGCGGAATAAAAAATACATTATTATTTCTTAAAATGCGAGAAGGAATTTTAAAATTTACAAGTTCCAGTAATTCAGAACATTCAACTAAGCCACAAATAATTTTGAAAAGAAACACTTGCGAAAGGAGAGTTCTCCTATTCTCGAGGGTTTTCAAACCAATAAGCCTACATTTATCGACATAGGTAGGTTGAGGTTCAGTAAAATGAATAGAACATAGAGCAAACTTCATGATTTTTTTTTTTGAATACATTCAATTCTACATATATGGTTAGCACAAAAGGGATTCCAAACAATACAAGCATATTCCAGCTTAGACCGGACTAAAGATGAAAAAATTAACTTCGCCGTATAAGGATCCGAAAATTCCTGACAATTTCTCTTCACAAAAGCGAGCAAAGAATATGCTTTAGGAATGATGACATTTAAATGATTAATAAACGTAAACTTGTCATCAAAAACAACACCCAAATCAACTATTTGCAGCGCCTTTATCGTTCAAAGTCAGTACATTACTGTACGTATATTTTTGAGGCACTGTAGTTCTTTCCAGTAAATACTTTGTCACTAATATTTACAGAATATTGTATGTAAGTAATAATAGCTCTTTATTCGTAAGCTTTGAAATGAATTTGAATTGAAATCTTTCTTGTTTTCATTTGGATATCTTCGTTTCCCCCCTATTTTTCTTGGTCTTTGTTGTCGTTTTGCGTTTTAATTTGGAGCTTAACCTTCTTATTCACATAGCTTTCTACGGCAGTGATACAGTTCGTACTTCTTATCACTAAAAATTATATAAGATTGTTTATCAATGACAGCAAAAAACGGGCTGCGATTTTTTGTTAGATATTGTTTTTTGTTTGTGGCGGAATGAATGTTTACAGTCGTCATATTTTAAAGTAATTTAATGGGTGGGTGGCATAAACTACTGTAAATGCCAGCATTTTTTACGTGCACGTGTGTGAGTCCGGAAATCCAATATATTCCGAAAGATGAGTTAGAACTAAAATTAGGTTTGAGATGAGGCTAAAGAAAAATTCGATAATAATGAGACATCACTATCCAGGTGTGGGCAAAAGCAAATATTGTCCAGTCGTGGCTTATTTGGAACTATTTACACTTTATGATTGAACGAAAATTTGTTGACATCAAAGGAGTAGGTCACTAAAGGCCTGCACTTATTAACCTTTTTTATTAAAGTAGTTGCCAGATCTCAATGATGTATTCAGGGCATTCATCAGAGGATTGTCTGAGTTTGATTGAGATTATTTTACATCTGTCACATCGAATCTGTTGTCAATTCGGATTCTTTAATCTATAAAGTCTTATTTTACCACACGCTTTTTATCAAACGCCAATACGAGAAAAGTACCACAATTTATATGTGGAACACTAATGGCACATATGTATAACATATATGTATGTAGTAAATAAATGAAATTACGAATACCGAGTAGAAATAAATGATATGCGGTCGAATCGTATTTACACCATCTTTTTTCAGTACTGTATCAGTGTCGGAATGATAACAACGGGCGAGGCTTGACCGTCGTACTTCACTTTCATGTATTGCCATTTGAAATACCCCAGTAAAGCATATTTGGGAATGGTAAGAATTTTCAAGTTTTAATCTGCACGAGTTATAAAATATTTAGGTATGTGAATGAATTTCCACTCCCAAAAAGAGGATTGTGTGGGATAATTTGCTTTAAATGTACATTATGAAATTATAGGAGCATTGAAAATCAGATAATATTAGCGATATTATTAGATAATAGTAGCAATATTAATTTTTCCCAATATTGTTGGGAAATTAATTTCATAATATGGTGACTGTGCGGATCAAATGGTAGCAGGCATGTTTTGTATATCTCTCAAACTTTTATCTTGCTGCCATCACAAGTTCAATTCGAAATTAAGTTTCGAGCAACTCCCTCACTTACTCACATATTTCACCAGAATTATGCAGTTTCTTCAAGAAATCTCTGTTTCATTTATTTATCTAAATGTGTCACAAACAATTTGTATTTGTACTTATCTTATTTAAAATTAGCTACTTTGGGGGTATACTAACTTAGTATACCCCGGATGGGGGTATACTAACTTAGTCATTCCGTTTGTAACACCTTGAAATATCGGGACCCTATAAAGTATATATCGAGGGTTTATATTCATAAGTGAACCATTTTCTCGGAAATGAGTTTTTGATGCCAAACTATTACCAGATTCGGATGTCATCTGTCATATAAATTTGAAGAAGAAATTTTTTTCTAAAGCAATTTTTTCAAATTTTTCTGATCTGACTATCTACTCACTCACATGGTAATTTGCGACTGCAAAAGTGGCAATGAACATAAAAATAATATAAATAATATAGTTCAAAAATGGAGCAACATATAACCGAAAGTTGTAATTCGCTACAACGATTTTGTTTAAATCCTTTTTCTAGGGCATTTAGGGCATATCGTAACATCAAATTCCATTATTACGCGGTTAATAGCATTTTGGTTCCCAAGTTATTAGGCTAAAATAGGATAAATAGTGGCTGTAAAGTCAAAAATTGTGAAAAGTATCTTTAGAAAAACCCGCGTAACTTTTTATCATCTTGAGAATACCAAAATATTTTTATGGCATATGATTGCTGACTTCATTCGGAATATTTGTGTCGGAAAAGTTTCAGAATCCTGAACAGAGAATGTTTAAATATAAGTAATTGCAAGCGCGAATTTTGGATTTTTCCACAATTGCAGCGATTTTCGCGACTGTCCGTTGTCCGTCCGTTGTCTAGATCGCGAAAAAATCATGAAACAAAAATGTCATGAGTGAAAATCATGTTAGCCATATTTGCCGCGAAAATGAAAATTTTCCAAAAATATCCAATTTGTATTTTTTGTTTACCGTGCCCTACCGCAATATCTACTTTTTGTAAAAAAGTTGGAAAAAGTGATGATGATGGCACCTTTAAATTCGCTGAGTACATCCCAGAAAATGCGTTTTCTACACAACATTGCCAACATTTCATAAAAAAAATGTTATCGAGTTTACAATAAGTCTTATTTATATATTTGAGCATTAATGGCTATGTGCTTATTTCAAAATTCATAGTGCTCAATTTTAAACGTGCAAAAGAGGCTATGATCCATAAAACCGCGAATAATAGGAAATTTTCTAAAACTTTTTAATCGTAGCAATTACTAATCCCCTTTAGATTAAACTGTAGAATAATGATTAATAATTACTCTTAAAATTAAGAAGAAAATTAGTTTTTTCGCTCTCCTGAAAAGTTGTGTTTTTGTTCATAGCCACTTTTGAATATAATCCCTCGATATATTCTTTATCGTCATAAAATTATAAGACGATCTAACCATGTCCGACCGTCTGTTGAAAGCACGCTAGCATCTAAAGGAAAGGAGCTAGGACGTCTAAATTTTACATGAATACGTCTTATAGTTGTAGGTCGGTTATGATTGCAAATGGGCGAAATCGTCCCACAATTTCCATAATATTTAGAGTATTTCATCATGGTTTTTGAATATGTCTGCTTATATTTGTTTCATATTTTGTGTGCACATTCCCCTTAGAGCAAAAACGTGCACAAAAAGCTGATTTATATTTGTAGACGGTGGCATGGGACAAAAAGGGATAAAAATGGGGTACCTATCAAACGACAACAGCTACATTCCTCTAATTGAGTGGATACATAATATAAAAGTATGTTAACCAAATTCGTACTATTAAGGGGTAAATGGGAATAGAGAGATAAAAATGGTACCAACCAAAACCGACTGCACCTAGAATAATGAAATTCGGTGTATACATTCCTTTGATTGCGTAAACATGTAAAATAAAGTGGTTAGGAGGTAAAATGGAAAAAAAGGATAAAAATGGTACCACCCAAACGGCTGCACCTAGAATAATGAAATTCGGTGTATATATTCCTCTGATTGCGTAGACACGTAAAATAAAATGGTTTTTCCAAATTCGCACTTTCAAAGAATACAATGGAAACAGAGGGATAAAAATGGTACCAACTAAATGGCTATAGATGAAATTCGGTGTGTACATCCCTCTAATTGTGTAATGTAGTTCATGGTAGAGGCCACGTCGAACTTATCTCCGTTTTTATTTGTCCAAAATACAATAAATAAAAACATAAATCCATAAATACATATTTTTCAAATGCTATATCTTTATTGGGAAGAGCTGCCACACACGATCTTGACAATAAATATAAATAACCCATCCAGTCAAACATTTTAGATTAGAATCGGCTATTTAAATAAGTACTGATTATTTTTTAAAATTACTTGTTGGAAAGGTTGATCTTTGTCATTTAATAATGGAACATAATATCATTCAAATGACTACCACGACTAGCTCGACAGTACCTCATCCAATCAACCCAATTATTCAGTACAGCCCAAAATTCACAGCAAATAGTGACTCGTTGGCTCGCGGGTTCTCTGAACCCCATATGCTGCAATTTTGCTTATTGACATAGTCAACGAGATTAAAATCAGCTACATGAAGGCTGAACTGAAGGCCGATCTCTTCTCGAAAAATTGCCACGCAAATTTCTTACAGTTTGCGTTAAAGACTCACTACTTTGGAAGTATGTTTTTAATATTTCACAATTTTGTTCGAGCGTATTTCGTTTGACATTTCCTTTCGCAAATGTCAAACGTAAACCTGAAAATAAAAATTAATGTTATTCTACCTTTCAAAGTCAAAGTAATATGCCAAATTTTAGAGTATTCCATCCGTATATAAGTTATAACAGTTTTAATTTTAGGTAGATATTTGTGTGGGAGGTACTAGAATGGGCTCAGAGAGCTTAAAAAATAACGATAAAAAATATACTATTTTTTATACACTCCACGAGAGTATTATGTCTTTGTGCATTTGTTTGTAACACCCAAAAGGAAGCGAGATAGACCCATTGTTAATTATACCGATCGACTTAGAATCACTTTTTAAATCGATTTAACGATGTCCGTTCGTCTGTCCATCTATTCTTGTAATCAAAGTACAGGTCGCAATTGTAGCCAGAACCAAATGAAACTTTGCACAACAAAGTTTTTCAGGATAAGGACGAACGCTATTTAATTTGAAGAAAATCGGTTCAGATTTGGATATAGCCCCCATACGAATTTCACTCCCGATTTGACTCTTTTCACGCTAGATACCACATATTAAAACAGATTTTCCTCAAACTTGGCAAAACATCTTACATTTCAACTAGAAACACCTATGGTGAAAATTGGTCAGATCGGTTCAGATTTAGATATAGCCTCCATACGAATTTCACTCCCGATTTGACTGTTTTTCTTCTGTAGAAACCACATGTTTTAACAGATGTTCTTCAAAATTGGCAAAACATCTTATATTTCAACTAGAAACACCCACGGTGAAAATTAGCCAGATCGGTTCAGATTTATATATAGCCCCCATACGAATTTCACTCCCGATTTGACTTTTTCTGCTGTAGAAACCACATATTTTAACAGATGTGCTTCAAAATTGGCAAAATATCTTATATTAGCATGAGAAACACCCAGGATGAAAATGAGTCAGATCGGTTCAGATTTAGCTCCTATAAAAATTTCGCTCCCGACTTGATTTTTCCGCCCCAGAAACCACGTATTTTCATCGAATTACTTAAAATTGAGGACTGGAAGAACCTATTGTGAAATGGGTCACTTCATTCCATGTATGGATATAGCCGTGATACAAATATTCTTTTCGATTTGACAAATTGAACCAGGACATATTAGCCTATGATTAGGAGACATACAAAAATTCTTCCCGTTTTCACTTTTTTCCGAATTGAATTGTATTCTGATAGAAAGTGGAGTGTATCATATAGTCGGCCCCGCCCGACTTTAGCCTTTCCTTACTGGTTTTATTTGAAAAAATACTATTTTTATTTGACCGACATTTAACGATAAGGAAGGATTTTAGAAAACATCCTGTTACTCATGTCATGTATGAATTAGAAACCCAAAATCTCTATAGAGACCGTTAGGCCCATACTAATTAATAATTTTTTGTATTTATCACAAAAAAAATCGGAGATGAAAGGGTTAATGCGAAGGTCAAGTAAAATCTTCATTTCAAAACGGAAATATATGAAACATGAGCTTTGAAATGTTTACTTACTTTTACGGAAGAGCCATAACTTCTACATTTATCCATAGATTTTCTAAATATATCGTTGTTGGTTATTAGAAAATATTTTATTTTCTCTTTTAATGGGTTTTAATCGTGCCGCTTTTCACATATTATTATAAAACATATTTTTCAAAATCTCATACGTCTATAAAGAGGTTCATAACTTCTACATAGATATTTTATTCTTCGTTAGAATGCTAGCAAAAAAATAAAATTATTTTCCGATTTCCTATTAGTTTTGGCATTTTTTGTGCGATTTTTGGCAAAGGTATTATATCCAAGGCCCCAAGATCTGAATATATTCCTGGAGGGAGGACCTCAAAATATAAAAAATATGTTATCGCTTAGTTATCGGGCGTTAACATTTAGATAAATCGAAAAAATTGATTATTTTTCTTATAAAATGTGGTCAAAATGAAAAAAATTAAAATAAATTTTTAAAATAAAAAATGAAAATTAAAAAAGCAGCAAATCGGAAAAAAATAAAGTAATAAAATTAAAATGGCCCAATCAAAGACGCAAGCTCGTCTACATCTACTTATACCTGTAAAGAGCGCCGCAGATTTTTAAAAATTATTTTTCCTTTTTATAAACTTTTTAAAGTACATGTAAAAATTATTTTTGTTATTGTTATTTTTGTTATTCATGTATACCCTAACATGTAATTTGTTTTTAATAAAAATACACATTATTTTAATTGATTTTATTCCACAATCGAGAACTATGGAAGTTGTCTATTATTGGGGCAGTTATTGGTAACTAAACAAGTTATCGATTTCTTCTTCTAATTTTCGATTTTGAGTCCATTGGATAGAAAGAATCGATTGTTTTCAAACTTTTACGTCCGATAACTATTTTTTCTTATTTTTATGTTCTCTATCCGATCTTGGGGCCTCGGATATCTCTCTATCGATTTAAAAAAAAATCTATTTTATTTCATGTTTTTTGGCCACTGTTACTAAATAAATCAAGTGTATATAATCCCAAACTTTTCGAACAAGTATTAAAGGTGCCTTTGACAGAAATTGGACTTTTAATACAAAACTAATATCGTTTTCGAGTTTAGAACGAGAAAATATAATACACTTCAAGAAAATGGTTATAAAATAAATAAAGGATATTTTAAAAATTTTGTATTTTTTATAAAAATACGACTGAAGTCGGAGTTGTGGGCATTCCCGAGTAAAATGAAAGATTGGGTTTTTTTTTGGGTTGTACCAAAGATAGTCCAGGCTTTATGAGCCGAACGCTCTCAAAATAACCTATACATTTTTCTTGTAAAAAAATATTGAACGTTATTGAGTAAAGATTAAAATTTGGCCAAAGGCTAACCTATCGAAACATACAAAATTGAATCCAGGCAAGATTTTTAAGATTTTAATAATCTACAATAACTTCCACGTTATTGATTGTGATTTTCGGCATTTCTAGTAAGTCTCACTTTCACCAACTCTAGTTAGAGATAACCAACAGTTATAGATATCAACCTTCACACAAGCTGAATGTTTTAACTGGTACTTAACACCAACAGAAGGTTGACTAGACTTGGTAAAAACGGGTGTATAGACCGTATTTTTTGTTAAATTTTTGTTCCTCAAGAGATAAATTTGAAGCAATACTTAAAGGATGGATCAATTTCCTTGTCCTATGCAAAGTAAATTTAGTAGACAAACATTGTTATTAGTTAATTTATATCCGTATTTTCTTTATTTTCAGGATTCCGATGGCATGATTTTGCGACCAGGTCGTGGTTCCATTTTACCCAAACTAGGACTAGAATCACCCACTGTAAGTGTTAAATCCAAACCACCACCCAAGTGGTTGCAATAAATAACTAAAACACATACACACAGCATTTCAAAACATATCATCCATCCACAACATGAAACATTTTAGAGAAATACATTTTATTACCATTTAGTCATGGCATAATACGCAAAACAAAAGAAACGAAAGCAACCAACCAACCAACCCCACAGAATTATAAACCCACACTTAGCGAAACATCGATTGGAATTTGTAAATTATGTTAATCGAAATTACTGAAAAAAAACGAAGAAAAATCAGAATGCACTTTAGTCATGTGTCTGTCTGAGTGTTGTTGAGTTTTACAAACTATTTCTTTACATACAATTTATTTATATACATACATAAGGTTTAGTTTTTAATTTTTCGTTTTTTTTATTAAACATTACATTTATTCATTTATTTATAATATATGTCTCTCCCCCTTCTCTTTTCACAACGAAACAATCAATCAATCAATCATTATCATCCGCTACATACAATTTTCAAAAACAAAAATTCTAAAACAAAATCAAAAATTTCACACCCAAAAAATGTTTCAAAAAAATACCACAGAAATTGGAATATCTCAACCTTGTAAGTAGTTTGTCTTGGTGAACAAAAGCGCAAAGCATTATCTCCATATCAAGAAAAAAAAAATACAAAATACATTAATGTATTCCTATCAACTTAATATAACATATATATATTAACTATTAATTAAGTCAATGATGCATTAGCAACCTAGATATTTATACAAAAGACGTGATTTTAAAAATTGAAACTTAATTAAATTAATAGAATTTCTCAACGGTTTTGGTTCTAAACAATAAATAAGTAAATACAAAATAGTAATTCGTAAGTGCAATGAAATACACAATAACTTAAACTAGTTTAGTTCTAAAGCACTTTATATTGACGAACTCTCAAATATTGGACGAAAATCAAATAAACTTGTTTTTGGATAAAAGCAAAATTAACATGCCGAAAGTCTTTTTAATTTGAAATTAGTTGTACATAAAAAATATTACTTAGCCCATTTAAGAAGGCTCATATTTTGTCATTCATTCAGAGAGTTTCTTCAACCAGGCATTTCTTCGCTAGAATGCAATGCTATTTTGAGCTCTATTGTTAATAAGTTGTTATCCATGCAGCAAAAATCGCTACTTAAGCAAAACATATTTGATTTGAACTGGGATATTGTCCTGGCTTAAGACCATTTTACATCTATATTTAATAGAATGAAAATTTATTTACAAATGTCATGGTGACATTTGTTACTTGACTGCAGACTACCACATCATGATTTCGATCATGTCAAAAGTCTTTTCAAGTGGCTTCACAGCGACTTTTCAACATCAAACCCGGCCTCTATAAGGAGATGATTCTCACAAACGAACGAGAAGCACAACTCACTTGCCGAATTTGAGTTTAGAAAATCGCACCAAGTAATAAAGCACATATGCCATCTTACAGGCATCTCATTGAGTTGCATATGTAAGTATGTGTATATGCAGGTATAGTTACCCAGCAATACTTCTGCCGTGCCAACGCTCATTTGTTTTAGTTTTTTCGTTTGTATTTTTTTTGGTCTGTAATCAATATTTGATTTGAACTGGGATATTGTCCTGGCTCAAGACCATTTTGCATCTATATTTAATAGAATGTAAATTTATTTACAAATGGCATGGTGACATTTATTACTTGGCTGCAGACTACCACGATAATGATTTCGACCATGTCAAAAGTCTTTTCAAGTGGCTTCGCAGTGACTTTTCAACATCAAACCCGGCCTCTATAAGGAGATGATTCTCACAAACGAACGAGAATCACAACTCACTTGCCGAATTTGCGTTTAAAAAATCGCACCAAGTAATAAAGCACACATGCCATCTTACAAGCATCTCATTGAGTTGCATATGTAAGTATGTGTATATGCAGGTATAGTTACCCAGCAATACTTCTGCCGTGCCAACGCTCATTTGTTTTAGTTTTTCGTTTGTATTTTTTTTGGTCTGTAATCAATATTTGATTTGAACTGGGATATTGTCCTGGCTCAAGACCATTTTGCATCTATATTTAATAGAATGCAAATTTCTTTACAAATGACATGGTGACATTTATTACTTGACTGCAGACTACCACATCATGATTTCGACCATGTCAAAAGTCTTTTCAAGTGGCTTCACAGCGACTTTTCAACATCAAACCCGGCCTCTATAAGGAGATGATTCTCACAAACGAACGAGAAGCACAACTCACTTGCCGAATTTGAGTTTAGAAAATCGCACCAAGTAATAAAGCACATATGCCATCTTACAAGCATCTCATTGAGTTGCATATGTAAGTATGTGTATATGCAGGTATAGTTACCCAGCAATACTTCTGCCGTGCCAACGCTCATTTGTTTTAGTTTTTTCGTTTGTATTTTTTTGGTCTGTAATCAATATTTGATTTGAACTGGGATATTGTCCTGGCTCAAGACCATTTTGCATCTATATTTAATAGAATGCAAATTTCTTTACAAATGACATGGTGACATTTATTACTTGACTGCAGACTACCACGATCATGATTTCGACCATGTCAAAAGTCTTTTCAAGTGGCTTCGTAATAAATGTCACCATGTCATTTGTAAATAAATTTGCATTCTATTAAATATAGATGCAAAATGGTCTTGAGCCAGGACAATATCCCAGATCAAATCAAATATTGATTACAGACCAAAAAATACAAACGAAAAAACTAAAAAAATATATTTTTTAAAATTCTCTTGCTGCTACAAGAAGGGTAATAACTTCTACATATATCGATAGATATTTTTCATCTAAACAATGTTTCCATCGTTCGATCGCTAGCTTTTAAAAACCAAACCAAATAGATTTGCATATTTTTTTTGCCAGCAAAAACTCAATTTTTGGCTACTGTTCCAAACCACTGTTTTAACTTTTTAAATTAGAATAGCCGACTATTTTTTCAAATTTCTGGTTTTATGGAAATGACACACAATATCATTCATATGACTACCACGAGTGGCTCGGCAGTACATCATCCGATCAATCCAATTTTTGGGTACAGCCCAAAATCCACACCAAACAGTGACTCATTGTGGATGCATTGGCTTCACAATAGTCCCGGTTCTGAAACCGATATGCGGCAATTTTGCTTATTGGCATAGCCAACAAACTGAAAATGAGCTTCATGAAGGCTGAACGGAAGGCCGATCTCTTCTCGAAAATTCTACACGTAAATTTCTTACAGTTTGCGTTAAAGACTCACTACTTTGGAAGTAAGTTTTTAATATTTCCCAATTTTGTTTTGAAAATGTCAAAAATAAAAATTAATGTTATTCTACCTTTCAAAATCAAAGTAATTGGTAATTAAAATTTTAAATTGCCCCCCCCCTATATGTGGTTTGAAATTAAGAATATTTGCCCTCATACTCCCACAATGATAGTACCAACATAAAAGGGCATCCTAGACGAAAATTAGAATTTTATTAAAAAAAATATGCATATAAAATTGTGTATTGGTTTTATGAATTAGTATGCTTCAATGTACGCAAAAACTAAATGTTTAAAAATAGGACACAACATTATTAATTTTTTTCCGTTAAATAGTGTTATCACCACTTTTTTTAAACAATAAGGGGGTCGTCTCCCGGTAATAGACAATGTTGTCTTCTATGTCAACAATCATAACTCTAAGGACCAATGTTCCTTATAGGAAAGATGGGAACACATATAGAATCCTAAAGATATCACAGTTCATATTGTCAAAGAAGAAGGGAACAACCATTCCACAGCTCCATAAAACAAACCAAACAATGAGTTTTGTGCGGGGTGCCTCGTGAATATCTTCACATTCATTGAGCCAGAAATGAGCCTCATTATTGAACATAATATTATGATTCTACCAGCCTATAAAGTACATCAAACAGTGAGTTCCTGTGGCTGGTAACGTTACTAAGTAAACCTCTTCACTTCAAACATGACAGTTTTGCTTATTGGCATATCCTTTCAGCTAAAATAGGCCTCATCACTGAACATTGGCCGAACGTACGGCACATATGATTGTTATTCTGTCCATTCAATTCATGATGAAATGGCAAACAATACTGAGAACAATTAATCACGTTAATGTGAGCTTAAAAAATACCCATTACTTTTTCCGAATCTTTTTGAAAACCCAGTTTTTTTTGGGAAAAAATCTATACATAATATACTGAAATAATCTCGAAAAAATGCACTTTTTCGATTATTTTCAGAAGGCTCAAACAAACACTCTAGAGGTTGCTTTGGAGAAATATTAACTAATTTGTTTATATTATACTTTTATTGTGATCAGTATAGCAAAGATTTTCTAATTAAAGGAAATTATTTTTAAAAAATTAAAAAAAAAAATAAGGCAACAGAATGAGACAAAATTTTTTTGAACTGAGATATTGTCCTGGCTCAAGACCATTTTGCATCTATATTTAATAGAATGCAAATTCATTTACAAATATCATGGTGACATTTATTACTTGACTGCAGACTACCACATCATGATTTCGACCATGTCAAAAGTCTTTTCAAGTGGCCTCTATAAGGAGATGATTCTCACAAACGAACGAGAAGCACAACTCACTTGCCGAATTTGCGTTTAAAAAATCGCACCAAGTAATAAAGTACACATGCCATCTTACAAACATCTCATTGAGTTGCTGTAAGTATGTGTATATGCAGGTATAGTTACCCAGCAATACTTCTGCCGTGCCAACGCTCTTTCTTCAATTTGATGGCCATATTTCGGATCAAGCGAGAAGTGAAAATTTATTATTTATATATTTTTATTTCATATTTAAAACTTGTGAATAGGGGAATTGAAAATCCCATGAATAATTACGCTCTTATACACGATAGGGCTGGTCGACATCCAAGTTTCTTTGTAAACTTTAAATAACAAAAAATATTTTTTCGGCATATTATTGTTTTATTCGAGAGGACAAACAATTTCGTTAATGTGGCTTGCTCGGCTGGCTTCGCTGTAGGATGGGCTACTCTTTTCAACTCAATTTTCCAAGACCTTATTGACGTTTTCTGATTCTATCTCACGAATGGCTTTCACGACAGTAGCCTTAAGTGCTTAATTCGTTAAGGGATTATTGACTTAAAATGGGTCCTTCATGGTACCTCATAAAAAGTCTAATGGCCTGAAATCGCAGCTCCGATACAGCTGATAACAGCCCGATCAAAAGATGTTTGTCATCCTGCCGAAACCAAAGATCGTCCAAGTTCATGTCATCAATTTACGACCAAAAAGCCTCTGTAGAGCTCACCGTTAACCGAAATGTTTTTTCAGCAGCATTTTCAAAGAAAAATGCGCCAATGATGCCACCGATCTAAAATACGCACCAAGCTGTCACTCTCTGAGGGTGGCATATCGACGATGGAAATACGCTTCGCCAGAAAATATGAATTTTCGAGCAAACTCGTTGTCCATTTCGAGCTACTGTAAGGCCTCAACTGAGAAGTGATACCAAAGCGGTCGTGTGCCTTTAAGTACTGAATCTGACATTAGTCCTTGAAAGCGAATCTAGTATGGTCCAATATAGCATGCCTATCTCACGATCATTTTGTTTTTTTTTAACTGGATAAGAAGCTGTTATTAAACAACTTTAAAAATGATTTTTTAATTCAAAACAAAAAAATATTTGATTTGAACTGGGATATTGTCCTGGCTCAAGACTATTTTGCATCTATATTTAATAGAATGCAAATTTATTTACAAATGCCATGGTGACATTTATTACTTGACTGCAGACTACCACGATCATGATTTCGACCATGTCAAAAGTCTTTTCAAGTGGCTTCGCAGCGACTTTTCAACATCAAACCCGGCCTCTATAAGGAAATGATTCTCACAAACGAACGAGAAGAATAAAAAAAAGTTTAACATAGTTTACTCTAATTTTATAGATCGATTATTAATTCCTTCATCCGCATCGTTTTGAAACCACACGGAAATTATCTGGAATCATGTTAGAATACTGAGATTATGAAAGCTAGATTCAGGAAGCAAAAACGTTTTGATGTCCCACTACAAGTCCTAAAAGTATTAGGAATTGAAAAATGGTCGACTCAATACTGTCTCAAATTAGATGGTTTCCCAATGCCTTTCGTCAGTTAAAATGTTTCCGAATCTTAAAATTTAAATATTTTTTATATATGATATATACTGCGAATATACGATTGGAAATATACAAATTTATATAAATTTGAATGCATCATTGATTTAAATTAATAACAACCGCTCCCCCCTTTTCATCTGTACTAAGCCTAATTTATTTTTTTTTTAATGGAATTGTCTGCATTTTAGGTTATTGGCCAATATTTTGTAGTTCTCATTAGATCACTTCTAATTTTTTTTTAATTTCATAGTTTTTTTTCGTTTGTTTGTTTAGAAAAGCATTTTAATCTTGCATTTTACTCTTCTTCCCCCCAACTTCATCTATTCATTCCCCCTCATATATTATGCATGTGTTTTCATTAAAAGAAAGAGCATCGATATAAATTATTGTATTCCTTGAACTATTTGTTGCGAATGTATTGCCTGTAAATGAAACTATTCTCAAAAAATGTATTTCTTTTTTGACGCCAAGGCTACACCACACATGCCCAACAAAAGACGCTCGGTTGCCCGTAAAGTTCGACCACAGTCTGTCGTGGAAAACCTTAGTTTGGGTCACATACCCGATTTGTTGGAATCGCCGTCATCGCATCGTTCCACATCACAGATGTCGCGACGAGACTCATCGATCAATGGAGATGGCACCCTAACTAGTGACAGTCGCGGTGCCTTGGATGATGGCGGCGGCGATGAATGTTGTGACTCCATAACAGAATTGCCAAGTGCCTCGTTTCAACTGCAACATCTAGTCAAAGGTCGCCCGAAAAGGGCCAAGACTCGTGCTCCCACACGGCCATTGGTTACTGCCATGGAAAATGGTATCAGTACCAAGGAAATTGGTGAGGGTCTAGATCAATTCTTTCGACCTGGTTCGGTAACGCCAACCACACTTACACCCTTAGTATCACCCACCTCAGAGGAATGCAGCTCTCTATCGTTTGTTGACAGTCCCACAATGAGTCGCAATGGTAACGATCACATGACCTCCGAAGAGACAACGCCCATTCTGGAGGAACGTAGACCCATAAAATTGGATCGCCATTCGCCTTTGTTAAAAGGCGCCGCCTGGGCTACACGTTCACGTTCAACAGACAATTTAGAAAAGTATTCGCCTTTAGTGGGTCGCAAGTCTCCACTCGTCAAAATGCGAACAGAAGGTGGCGGCGGTGGTAGTGGCGCGGCAAACGACAGCGCTCCCGACTCCTCCCTGCCACCCACACCAGCTGAACGCTTGCTGAAAGCGTGCTCGAGCCGCGAAGATAAAATGCGTTCGCCCAGTTCCGATTCGATCAAATCGCACACGGAATCAACAGTTATTGTGAAGACTGGCAATGGTATATTACGCACACCCATAGTATTACAAAAGCCCCGACCATGGTCTGTTGTGGGCAACGAACCCAAGGCGGCACAGGGCACAAATTCTGTACATGCTGGCAGTGAATCGAATAAAACGACACCAGAAAATTTCGAAGAAGGTAACGAGTAGTTTTATTGTCTCAAAATTTAAACACAAATGATTTGAATGTTTTTATTTATTTAATTTTTTTACAGAAGTTGAAGTTGTACCATTCGGTAACAGTACTGGTGGTTCCATTGTTGGTATAACACCCGGCATGGCCATAGCTCAAAGTGGTGGCAGTATTGTAGGCATAACACCAGGTAAGTTTCTGTGATTTCTTCACTTTTGAGCAGGTGATAGATTTTAGCCCATGGTTGTGGAGGTTCCATACCAATTTGAACATAATTGAAGTTACTATTGACTTGGACCTACATTTGCTCAAAAGTGAATATTGAAAATATTTAGAACAGAAATTTCATAAACTTGCTTTTCTCCACTTTAGGTGCTGCCTTGGAAAAGAAATCTGTGCGGGAACTTGCGGCTGGTCTAAATCGTTTAGGTATGTTAGCATCAATATGGTGTACAAGTTAGAACCACCACTTGTTGTTATTAGCTAAACCAATATGGGAGTATAAACGAACACAGAAGACTGTCATAATGCAAAATCTTTTGAAAGAATTTTTTCAAAACGCCCAATTAATTCAAATCAATTACACTGTTCTATAGTCCATATTACATTTGAACCAGGTGATATACGTCTGAAACTATAGGTCATTTTGTCATCCTATTGCCCCTTAAAAGGACTACAAAGTTCCAAAGGATACAATTTTTCAAAAATTATTTTATCTTAAAAAGTAAAATATGAATAAACTAAGGGATAAACTTAAAATGGTTGTCAATGCTGAGTTAATACAGATAGAAGCATGATATTTGAAGCATTTTTATCAAATATTTGCCTCTTTAATTTGACACCAATACCTTTATCATAGGGTGCGAATAAGTATTTAAAATAATTTTTGAAAAATTATATCCTTTGGAATGAAAACTAAAAATGTCAATTAACTCCATTAACTCACCTATAATATCAGACGTATATCATCTGGTTCAGGTGTAACGACAGTCTTTAAAAAATTGTCACTGCGCGACAAAGTGAACTACTAATTTTAGATTATCCATATAGTGTTGCATTGTAGTTTTTGTTTGGGTTATGACAGTCTTCTCGAATGTGAAATATGTGTTTTGTAGACTATTGAATTTCTGTCCGCCCTGCACTTTGTAAGAATATGATATTCTTGCACTATCTGTTTATAAAGGGAATTATTGAAGAAACTATAGCGATATTATACGTTGCATTTGTGATCTAAATGTCTTTATGTATGAAGCCAGAAAAGAAAATGATTTATAAATACCTCGAGTTATAGGATTACTTCTTGAATAGAAAAAAAAAACAAAAATTACAATAATCTTCATTCTGTGATTTTGTTGTTGTGATTTAAGCAGAGGAAAGAAAGGATAGACCAAGGACAATATGAAGAAAAGAGAGGTTAATAGTGAGAAATAAGTATGGATTCCCAGCCAAAATTCTTCCTCCGTTTTCAGCAGGTTAGTAAGGGAGAGATACAGTATCTCTCGCTTACTAACCTGCAGATTAAGCGCTGGTTTTTGTGGGGATGTCCCGAATTAGAGCAATTACTTGGATGTCGCCACCCCTTTGACATAGTCCTTTATGGGAGATGCAGAATGGTATCCAATGCAGAATTTGGTGTGCTCCTGTAATCCCAAGTTAAGCACTCCTCTGGGCTTTGGCGTGAGTTTTACGAAGACTTCCTATGTCAATTTCAGGATAGGACCTAAAACACTAAAACACTTGGTCTAAGACCCCCGACGCACAGTGGTTCAGAATCAAAATCCATCGCCCAAAATTATAGTAACTTTTGTTCTAGTAGACATTTTTGAGTTCTGTAAAAAACCAAAATTAGACAAATTTTAATTTTCTTTAAAATCGAAAAAATACGAAAAGTAGTCAACTTTTATCCGATTGCCCTATTATTAATGTTAATATCTTACTTCTTAAAATTCCATGGGTCCTTGTCTAAGTTTGGTTTTTACATAACTCATGTCTACTAAAACAGTAGTTATTGAATTTAGATTCTGAACCACTGTGCGACGTAGTAGATACTTGTACTCTCATTTTGGAAATATAAGTCCGATAACACCCAATTATATGTTAAATTAAAGGTACTCATGATGGCTACAAATATTACGAATTGCACTTTCACATTTGTAGGAACAGTGGTTTAGGAACAGTCTTAAATAAATTGGAAAAAATGATTAAAAAAAAAAACTATTTTTGCTAGCGTGAAAAAAATCTTAAAAAATAGAAAAAAACTGTCCGAAAAAAATGATTTATTTTTTAATAGATAATATTCTAACGCAAAAAATCAGTAATTATATGTAAAATATCTATGGATAAATGTAGAAGTTTTGATACTCTTTGTAGACTCAATTTTTGTTAAACTATATTTTTTTAATTTTTGTTTAAATAGCGCGAAAAATACCTTTTCAGATTAGATAACAGAATATTTTGATTTATTGTAATAACTGGCATTTTAACGAATAAACCAAGACCTAGTTAAAGAAAATCTATGGATAAATGTAGAAATTATGGAACTTTTTATAGAAGTACATGTCCTATGACTAAATCAATTTATTTATTTCAATAGTCTATGGAAACATATCCTTTCAGACTTGCTTAAAAACTAAATGTAATATAAATCTAAAATTTCAATAAATTTATTGATAGGAAGCGATAAATCTAAAGCAAATTTCTTATTAATTAAATTGACTTCTCTCAATGATCTCAAAATAGGTTCATTACAAGAATAATTATTTCTATGCACAGGAATATTAAAAAATTCAAAGAATCGCAGACACCTAACAGGAACGTTGAAGCCAATTCTACTAAGGAGTAAAGGACAATCAATAAGTCCACAAATCAACTTGTACACGAATAGAACAGAACTTTTAGCTCTTCTATTGGCCAGGGTTTCCTGTGGGAAAAGGATTGGAAAAACTTAAAGAAAATAAGGCAAATTTAATAAATTTTCTTTGCAATCTTTCAACACGATCACAATTTACATAAAAAAATGGATTCCATACAATGGAAGCATATTCAAGTTTTGATCTAACAAAAGAAGTATACAAAAATTTTCGAGTATATGGGTCATTAAATTCTTTACTATTTCTTTTAATGAAAGCAAGGACCGCATAAGCTTTTGGAAATACATAATTAATATGAGCATTGAAATCAAACAAGACACCAAGGTCTAACACGCGATTTACCATTTTCAAACATTGATTATTGATCAAAAACTATTTCTATTTCGTATTTCTACATAAGAGTCATAACTTCTACATTTATTCATAGATTTTCTTCAAAAATACATTGTTTTCTTCGTTGATATGCCAACTATTACAAATAATTAATTATATATAATTTGAAATGGGACTTTTAGAGCTATTTAAAGAAAAATAAAAAAATCATGATTTTTAAAAATTCTTTTGTGCCTACAACGAGCATCATAACTTCTATATTTATCCAAAGATTTTTTGCAATAAAGTTTTTTTTTGCTTTAAAATGTTAGCTATAAAAAATATTTTTTCCGTTTTTTTCTATTTTTATTATGTGTGTCAGCAAAAACAAATAAAAAAAATAATTTGTTCCCAATTTTTTTGGAGGCTGTTCTTAAACCATTGTTTCTATGTAATTCGCAACATTTGTAGACATCATAATTACCTTTAAGTTAATATATAATCGGGTGCGATCGGACCAATATATCTAAAATGAGAGTACAACGACGAAAGTTTTATTTTAAGTAAAAAATAATTAAATAAAATGTTGATTTTATGAATCAGCATGCCTCAATGCACACAAAAATATTTTTTTACGGCTTTGGGCACAAATATTTCTTATTTTTGTTGCATATTGTACTAAAAGCTCTTTTAAGTCTCTCCTCTGTGTTTCTGTTCCATAGCAATTTGCTATCCCGAAACACTCCTTGATAGTTTGATTTCCTGGCTAATTTTAGATCTACTACGTAGAGTACCCGATAATAGATCGCCTAGCGCTGTTTACTCGATATCCGTATTGGTCGGAAGAAAAAAATGAGATAGACAGTCAATAAGTTTTTCAATACCACAATATTCAGTAGGAGATGGGTATATACCGTCTTTCGAAGAATGTACAGTTTAATCAATTAACTATGGAAATATGGAAGAATATTTGCTGTTATCAAAATAATTTAATTTATCCATAAATTTGCAGCCTCTAAGTATGAATTGATCACCAGCATATTATCAATCGAATCTGCGAAGAATCTAAGTACGTAAAGTCCTATAAGTGATTCCGTTATTGCCTTTGTATCAAACGCAAAACCCATTAAGACTAGATGATCTAGAAAAGGAGGAAAATACGTCAGCTAGTTCAAGAAACTATCTCAAACAAAAAATTAGGGATTATTTGTCCGATTGAAACCAGTACATTTTCACAATTTCCTGGGTTTCTTCCTCGTCTACTGATTATTTATTTTTTTGGTACACAAAATAGCATCGATAAAACTAATAACGATTGTATATTTCACATGAATTCTTCTATTCTATTATAGTTTCAAAAACAGTTTAGTTTAGTTACTAGTTTGTTTTATATTTATTTGTACATGTGTATTTTTTATTTACATTTTGTTTTATTTGCCCCCTCTTTTTTCTCTTTTTATGTTTATTTTATGTTCGTTCCCCGACAAAAACAAAAAAAAATATTATAATCCTCGCACTCTTAGATTTGCCCCTAAAACCACAAGTGTTACCACGCTCGTTACTAACATCATCCTCATCATCGGCGATAACAAAAATCAACAACAACATCCGAAATTCATCTTCGTCCACGACTTCGTCAACGTCCGCCACCTCAGTGACTGTGTCTTCGAATGAAATAACTTCGAAAATTATTAGCACAAATTCGATTAACAGTGAAATCAAGGAGATATTGAGTAAAACCGTAATAAACGAGAATGGCGGTGGAACAAATGAAATTCTAAATATACGCAATAGTCGAACATCGTCAACGTCATCGGCGAAAATTCGTGAATTTCTACACAATGAAAAACTGAAAGAAAACGATGCCACGGCGGCAGTCGCCACAGGAGGTTTCAAACGTATCGCTGGCAAAGATATCTCATCAGTGTTCGAGGTTTGATGATGAATATTCTGTGAATCAGCCTTTAGTGCTCAGCTCAAAATCATCATGAATTAGAAAAGGGCTTATTTGTGCTAACAGTGCGCTTTAATGCTTTCATTATAACTCCTCTTTTTTCCAAAATATGTGATGTCCTGCTAAAAACACTAAAAAACACAACGAAACGTCCTGTGTTGTTATTATCCACCCTACATTTCCTTTAATCTACATCATCAGTGGGTCACTCTTTAATCGGCGTGGAGAGATATTTTTCGCTCCAATGTAGAGACGGCGGGTGTTGTTGATATTCTTTTAAAATATTTGATATAAATAAATAAATGTGTATTTGGCACATACATATTTTATGAATTATTCTAATTTTGCTAATCCAAACATTATGACGTGAACTAGTGACCTTCTGATCTCCTCTATAATTTCAATTCATGTAATTTTATTCTATCATTTTATTTATTTTTTTCCTCTAACATTTAAATATTTGTTTTTTATTTACTACGTACATACATACATATATATTGTTGTCGTAAGCTTTAATGTGTTTAATTTGCCATCTTGTCTTCCTTTTTGTTTATCGTGCATACGCAAACACGAAATACAATTTTTGTATTATATTTTTATTGTTAAACATTAGTTTTGTGATTTATTTTTTGTGTGTTTATGTATTTTTTTACTTTACTTTACATCTTAACAAATTATCACAGCAAAAACACTGCATGTCCATCACATTATTGTCATATTATTAAATGTTGGTAATCATATTGTTTGTTAACGTATTTTAAGAAATTCCTAAAATGTTTTCTGCATTTTTCCCATTATAGGAGACATTAGTTGAAGGCCTACAACGATCCTCCTCTACACGGCAAACTTTTAGGGATACTCAATATACCAAAGAGGATGTCGTTGATTTATAAGAAAGAAAGAAAGAATGAATGAAAGAAAAGAGTTCGTATTAAACATTTAAGCAACCAACCAACCAACTTCTTATCTACCCCAGAAGAAGTTACTTATATGAGAGAATGAAAAAAGAGAAACAAAAGCATTTTTAAAAAATCTGAATTGTCTTCTATCTATCTATACACCATGTTCTTTTTTATTTGTATGAATCAAAATTTTGTGCAATTTTAAATTTTTGTTTTTAATCGGCGTCTTAATAATTTTGTTATTAAGTAAGTAAATGAATGAAAGAAGCAGAAGAAGAAGAAGAAGTATTCCATTGTAATATATTTTATATTTTTTAACTTATTTATAATATGTATTATTAAAGAAACCACAACATGCATACATACATACATACATAATTAAGTAACTAAAGAAAAAACGAAAAACAGAACGTATTTTTATACTATAATTTTGTCTATCGAAATTCAATTCA
Source organism: Polietes domitor (assembly GCA_947397865.1). Taxonomy (NCBI): domain Eukaryota; kingdom Metazoa; phylum Arthropoda; class Insecta; order Diptera; family Muscidae; genus Polietes; species Polietes domitor. The sequence continues at coordinate 64,258,212 of OX377622.1, forward strand.
ACAACAAGAACAAGAACAACAACCAACCAATACCCACACCACACTTTTTATATATTGAAAATATATCTACGTATGTAAATTGTTTAAGTCTTTATCATTTTTAATTAACTAATACAATTATAAATTACAACAACAAAAACATCAACAAATATACATACATAATTAATATTGAATAATTACGTTTTTTACGAACAAATATATTTCATTCTGTTTTTACACAAATTTCAATTAAGTGCCAATATTTGTATTACGATCGGTCATACAGACAGACAGACAAACAAACAGACACACACACCCACATACATACCTTAAATCAAAATGTATTTATTCATTTATTGGAATCTTATCGATTCCATAAAGACTACAAAATGCTCTCCTTCGTTGACCAACAATCCATAGAGGAGGAGACGTCTTTAAAAACTAAAAAAATAATTTGTTTTTAGTCTTATTTTCATCTGTAATTTCTGATTTAATAATTCATTTTCTTTCTCAAATCCAGGGAGAAAAAAGGGATAGACAGTCAATAAGTTTTTCAATACCACAATATTCAGCAGGGGATGGGCACATACGGTCTTTCGAAGAATGTAGGCAGTCTAATCAATTAACTATGGAAATATGGAATGTAAAATTTAATTGTGTTTTAATTTAAAGAGGCTTTATTTATTAAGACTTCGAAAATATATACAAACACTATTAATTAGACTTTTTGATTAGAACAGAATGACCTATAATTCTGAAAAGAACATGTTGAGTAGACCATTTTTGCAGAATAAACTTATAGTCCAGCTGGTCTGAGTTTCTTTTTGCAGTGAGTCAAAGTTTTTTGGTCGAAGGAGTGAAGAAAATGTTACAAGTTAATGTCTGATATAATTTTTATTGTCTGAATTATATTGCGGAATTTTTTGAGGATCATTTTTGTTGAAGAGCTCCTCTCTTTATATATCAAATAGACCGTTTTTAACAAGGTAAGACTATTTGATGGGAACAGAATAGCTATAACTCTGAAAATATCATGTTGAGTAGATCTCTTTTGCAGAATAAACTTATAGTCCAGCTGATCTGAGTTTCTTTTTACAGTGGGTCAAAGTTTTCTTTTTTGGTCGAATGGAGTGAAGAAAATGTTGTAAGTTAATGTCTGATAGAATTTTTTTGTTGGGTCAATTTGACCCTTTTTCGAGAAAATCAAAAAAGTCCTTTCAAAAAGGATATTTAATTATTAACATGTTCTACGAAAAAATTGCCGGAAAATTTCAGTGGGTGTCACCAAAGTTGTAAATAAAGTTTTACACGCTTAAATAGCAAAATTACACACGAAACTTATACCAAAAATTACTAGGTTTAAAATTCGTCCGTGTTTTTTGAAGATCGATCTTTTTCGACAAAAAAAGTGGGTATTTCGATAGACCACGGTAAACCAAAAATACAAATTGGATTCTTTTGCAAAATTTTTATTTTTGCGGGAGATATAGCTAAAATAATTTTCATGCATGACATTTTTGTTTTGTAATTTTTACGGATCCGGCTGATATTTTGCACGTGTATAAAGAACCAATGTCGCTTGTAACATATATATAGTCAGTCACAAGAAAAGGCTGCAATTGTAGCAAAAATTCAAAATTCACGATTGCAATTGCAACTTTCTCTATCTGGGCTTCTGAAACAATTCTGTAACAAATGTTCCGTATATTAAGTCAGCAAAAAAATGTTGGTAGTCTCTATTTGTTAGAATGTTACGCGGGCTTTTCTAAAGGCACTTTTCACAATTTTTGACTTTACAGCCAACATTTATCCTTTTTCACTCATATTTGCCCATTATAGGGTGTTGGACAGTGTAATTAATATGTAGTATATTTATACTCTATTTTGTTTCAAAGTAATTTTGGGGATTCATTGATATACAATTCCACTTTGGTTTTATATTTTCTGTAGACGCAAAATTCAGATTTCATTCCACTTACAAATGGAATTTAACTATGCGACAGGGTACGTAATTTCATCCCCCTTTAACTTTTTACGGCATTCTTTTACATATACAATTAATATAATACATTTTTTTGCATTATAAAAATGTAAAAAGAAATAATTTTAGAGTGGCATTTTGGACTTATCCTCGATAGATGGCAATCAATTTCACTTGGTTTGGTTACAAGGAATATATATAGAATAACAATCTGGTTCAATTCTGCACGTCCTTAGCATCTGAAAGGGGGTAAAGCAGAGCAAGAAGAAGTATATTATATTATACATAGTATATTATATATCTTTTAAAAGACAGATTATGCTTCTGTTAGAGGTACATTGTTTTTATGCAGTTATTAGATACAGCTCTGTATATTAGGATGAGTCACGAAAATAAATTGCTGCGGTCACCCCCCCAGAAATGAAGATTGGATTGTTTAATGATGATCTACAAAATATTTCGTCACTGGGTCAAGTCATCTGTGAGCTAAACGCTCCTGAAAACGCCTCTAAAAATCATGTTTTTGCCGTGTAATTTTTTGTGTTGCATTTTTGTCCATTTTTTTCTAAATTAATAGACCTTAACACTTTAAATATAAATTTTTAATATTGTCTTAGAATAACGCATTGGTCGTATTATTCGACGTTTATATTGATTTTTTGTGGTTTTCAAGGCGACAGCTAAAAACTCATATTTCTTGGAAACATTTGTACGAGGTGCAATGAAAAAAAAAAAAATAAAATACAAATCAATACCTTTCGAATGATGCCTAAATGATTAATATCGGACTAAAAATTACGTCACTGACTCCATTTTTGTGAATTAATTTAATGCAGGCGATGCTTTTCAGAGAGAAAATGTTCAGACTCTTTTTACAATTAGGCATTTTACATTTAGGCATCGAAAGGTATTGACTGCAGCTATTTATTTTTTATAAAATATTTCCGCCAAATACGAAAAAGTTTCCAGTTGTAACTGTGCGAATCCACAAAAACTATAAACGTCCAATAATTCTGCTACTAGGTTACTCTAAGACAGAAATCAACATTTATATTTAAAGTGCTTTCAAGGGTCTATTATTTCAGAAAAAGATTTGGACAAAAATGCAGCACAAAAAAATACACAAACTGTTTTTCCATTTGTATGGACCGCGACCCAGCCTAGTGTATATAGATGCTAATAAATCGGAGAAGTTTTGAGAGATATCGTGTGACTAACCAATCGGCCATGTGCTGACTATCCCACGATTCTCAAATTGTATTTTTGGCGATTTCGAGTTTCTAAATTTTCCATTTCTTTTTTAAAATGACTTTGTTTAACCAAACCTGAAAAAATTGTTTTAAAGACAAATGCGAAGTTTAGAAACTCGAAATCATCAAAAATGCAATATGAGAATCGTGCGATTGTCAGCACATGGTTTATGGTATTTGAAAATCGTGCGATTGTCAGTACATGGCCGAGTGTTTTGTCTATCTTGTCCTTTAAATAAAGATGGTGGTGGTCATCAGCAAATAATGTATATGTTGCATGGTCTTGCATATGACTGCAGATATGGGTTTGTATATCAGTGTTTCAGTATTTCAATAGCCTTAGATTCCCTATCATACGATCTGCAACGTGTTTGTATGTACGTGTAAAGATATTAATTTGGATAATTATCGAGGGTAAGTTCCAAATGTCGACCAAAGATAGCTTTATTAATACACATACAATTTGAAAATATTCCAAGTGAACTTATTATTACATTTTAAAATAAAATAATAAAATAGTTCATATTCCTAAACAAACGATAAAATAATAAAATTAATTAAAAAAATAAAATTGGACAATTTATACCAGAACAGAACTAGTTTAATTATTATTGACCATTGTTGCTTCATTCGCCCATTGAATAGTCCTAAAATCAAACCTGGACGATTTTAATATTAATTTGGTATTTGTATACCTTCGGGATTAAAAGATAGATTTGATAGAATAAACAATCGATTTGATCAAATCAAATAATATATGCTCTAAAAAAACCTAAACACGGTGGTATGGTTTTACAAACGCTCTTGATCCCACTTCCTTCCCTATAAAATGTATCTAATTTCCAATTCAACAAAAATATTTCTTATAAATTTTGAACACAATTGACATTACATCTATTGCAAATTACCAAAGCGCTATTTTCTTTCGCAATGACGAGTACTTGTCCCCTGCTGATACATAAATATTATATATTTTTTCAAATATCAAGTAGATGTAGTATTGAAATTAGCATTTTAATTTTGTTTTTAATTTCGTTTAGAAATAAACGCCACATAATTAATAAACTCAATTGTAATGCAAATTTAAACGTAGTTGATGATTACCTGTAGCACAATAGCAACAACATTTTATGAAAAGAAAAATGCATTTAGTGAAAAGAAAAACACACGACGAAACCATTTTCTTTTCTATTAGAATTCAAATGGTAAAAAATCAAGCGAAATTAACTTAACAACACAACTTACTTAAGGAATTATAACTTAAAAGAGCAAAGAAAATGTGAAATTAACAATTGAAACCCAAAAATTAAAACAAACGAACTGCCCCCACCAGTTGTGAAAAAGAAAACAATTGCAAAAGTAGACTAAATGCAAATTTCAACGACCTAACAATTGTTCGACTTTGAATCGAAAAAAAAAAAAACTAAATGAATTAAACGAAGTTAATGAAGTAACAAAGCGAAGCACACCACTCCCAAACAAGTAAAAACACACAATTATGTAATAATTTTTGAATTAAAAGTGAAAAATAAAGAAATTACATTTAAAAATAATGTCGACGTTTGGAAATGTTTTTTTATTTATGGCCTGAAACATGTCTTGTAAGTAGGGTTTGGGGTCCGGGAATTCCCGAAATTAAATTTCCTGGGAATACGGGAAATATTAAAAAAATATTTTATATTTTTATTTTTTTTTTAATATTTATTACTGACAATAATAATGAGCATTTGTTTATATTATATTACTACAAACAATACTTTTTAAATTCGCTAATTCGCCTTTTTTGGCGAAAACCATATAGGGGAAAACTCACTTCTTGTGAAGATATTTGCAGGATCTTTATTGTGAAACAAAAATATCATACTGACAATACTATGACTGACATAGTGTCAATACTTAACCCCTCGCGCTATCTGGTTATCTTTGAATTTCTTGTTTTCCCATCGACGAAATAAAAGGTGAAAATCTTCTCTAAGAAGAATTTACTTCCCATATGAAATCAGTAAGAAATGGTCTAAAAGTAGGGATACAATTAAAATTGTTCACCAGGAAATTTCAAGAGAAATCTAATTTGAAAACAAATATACCCTACGGTAAATTTAAATGACCCTTTGTAAGAAGTAATGTCTGGACTATTTCAATGTTTTTATTTTTATTTTTAATTTTAATTATCAATATTGGTTGTCTAATGTTTCTATTGCTTTTACAGTTGAGAATATTTCCCCCTGTTTCTGTAAACAAAACAACGTTTTCGATTGATCATCGATTGATATTTTAAACCGTATTCGACATACCTAAAATTCCCGGGAAATTAAAAAAGTCCGGAAAACCCCAAACGCTACTCGTAAGTAAAGTCTGCGTAAAATCGCATTCTACGTGCAAATACTTTTGCTAACAAGTGTAGTTGCAGTTGGTGTTCCAATATATTGGAATCCGAACGCGACAAACATCTGTAGCACCGTTGTTGTAGTTATAAATTAGACACACTTGACAGATATATAGAAAATATAAAATCAACATCAATAAGCTGTAATAAATATCGCCAATATTCCAAATTTATAGCAGATTTCCTCACATTGTCATCAAAATTTACTTTTTCAAATGATTGGCAAAATCAAGAGTTTTCGCAACAAAATAAAAATATTTTACACAAAATATTCGTTAATATCTATTTTTTGAAAGAACAATAAATTGCCAGCGAAAAGAAATGGGACTTTGAGATAACAGGACTGAAAATTTTTCAAAAACATTATTTTGTGTTGACCTTTTTGGACTTAGCCTCGATAACCATAAATTTGACTTACGCTGGATAATTATCCAGGCTAAGTCCAAAATTTTTAACACAAAATTTGTTGTCACACACACATTGATATTGCTTTTGGCGACAATTTTAATAATTTTTTATTTTGTGTGAAATTTTAACTTTTTATTTGGGTTTTTTAAAGAAAAATAGCCCTAACATATATTGGAACTTATCTCATTAGATTAGCTGGTAGAAATGTATGTCTTTTTTCTATACTTAGAAAAAAGTATTCTATTAACAACAACGATTGGCAATTCTCTGCCATTACAGCAGTTTTTCTGTGATAACAACAGTTTTCTGCAGTCTTGCACCAGCATTCACTGCACTGGGTAAAGAGTTTGCCGCCTGCTAAAAATTGTTGCTGTTAATTAAAATATAAAAATAAGATACAAAATAAGCGTCCAGAATTTTAAAACATTGGCGGCGAAACTAGTTTAGCTCAATCTTCGTTTTGTATTAGATCAATCGCAATATCTTTCAGTGGTAATAAGTTAACTTGCAATAATAAGTTAACTTTTATTCTAAAAAAATTTATCAGTATGTATATTCAACTGGGACATTCTGTTCTGTACTTTAAAGTGGCTTATTCTGTGAGGAAGAAACAAATTATGCCGATGTTCCCGACTAAAATAAGTAGGTTTGTTTTATGTGTTCACCCAGAATATCTGCTAAAAATACCTTTTAATTTCATGCTTCTAACTGTATTAGCAAAGTATTTCAACGTTTCTCATTAAAAAGTTTATTTCATGTTTTAATACTTAATTGGGGAATTGAAATGGTTATTAAAGCTAAACTAATACAGGTAGAAGCATGACATTAGAAGTATTTTTAACAGATATTCTTCTCTTTCATTTGACACCCACATCGCTATTGTATCGCGAAACAAAAATATGAAAACATCTATATCATTTTGAAATTAAAAGTCCTGTAAAAGGGACAAGCGACCACAAAACTGAGCATGCAATTTTGCTATTAGTGACCTATAGTTTCAGTTCTATACAATCTCTTGCTCGGGAAGAAAATTGTGTCGCACGGTGTTATTTTATATTTTTCATTCATATTTAACCCATTGAATACTAACAGTTTGGAAAAAAATTGTGGCCCTCAATGGGTTAAGAAGTTCAATGAGCCCCTAAAAACACAAATCGAATTAAGAAAGTTTTTGCTGATTTTATAAAAAATGCACTAAAAATATGACCCTCATACTGGGTTTATTTTAAGTTCTAGCGAGTTTTTTTCTCAATACCATTCTCATTGTGGATTTTTTTCACGCTGCGACAGCGAAGAGACAGTCGAACACATTTTAAGCGACTGCCCTGCTCTTATAGTCCCAAGGCACAGGACCATCGAGAACATTGACGGGATATCGGAACTTGATATTAGACATCTAATCAAATATCTCAATCTTTCAGGATATAACAGACCTTTCGGAAAGGTGTGTCGGCCTATTCAAAACCATAACATCTATAAATATCATAGAATATAGAAAGGGTGTATCTCGATATTTGCCAATTTCAGTTTTCTAATTTGCAATGAAAAAAGTCGGTTACATTATGTGGCTTCTAGAGCAGAAAACGTCAAATTTACATAGTGGCTTATCTAAATCTGAACAGATTTGACCATTATTCACCATAGATGTTTCTAGATGAAATTTAAGATGTTCTGCCAAATTTGAAGAAAATCGGGTAAAATATGCGGTTTCTAGTGCGAAAATATCTAATCGGGAACGACATTTCTATGGCGACTATATAAATCTGCACAGATCTGACCCACTTTCGCCACAGATGTTTCTAGTTTATATATAAGGTGTGGTGCCAAATTTGAGGAAAATCGTTAAAATATATGATCTCTAGAGCGGAAAAATCAATTCGAGAACGAAATCAGTCCCATTTTCACCGCAGATATTTCTAGATGAATTATAGGGTACTGTGCTAAATTTGAAGCAAATCGAATAAAATGTGTTGTTTCTAGGGCGGAAAAATTTAAATCGGAAGCGATATTTGTGTGAGGGCTATATCTAAATCTTAACTCATCCTTGGCTAAGTCAATCTGTATTATAAACGATGGGTCTATCTCGTCTCCATTTGGGCGTTACAAACAAATGCTGGCAGGGCATACGGATCCGTTTCGGTGGCACCAACACGCTCTTTTATCAATATACATTGCCCGACGGCTCCCGAAACGGATCCGCATGTTTCACGGAGCAATGTCATTTCAAGCTGAAATCGCTTGATTTCGCAGGCAATCTGAAAAGGTCTTAAGTTCTTACATCTATTATGACCCATCGTAATGTTCGTATTGCAATCTGGCCACTCCCATCTGTTTTGACAACAGACAGACATGTTATCATTTTCAGCTGACTGTCTCTTTGGCAATTAAGAAGAAGAGGTGGAAAGAACGCTCTTCTGTTTTTATAATTTTGTGGATATTTTCAATTTGCCGAATATAATTAATAAGCGCTTCGAAAAGTAATCTATAAAAATGGTTAAACTTACTCCCGAATTGATAAACCAATCGATGCAGTTCATAAATCCGTGCCGGGAACGTGAACTGGATTTACGCGGCTACAAAATACCCCAAATTGAGAATCTTGGAGCCACGCTAGACCAATTCGATACCATAGATTTATCCGACAATGATCTCAGGAAATTGGATGGTTTGCCTTATTTATCACGCCTCAAATGCCTATTGCTGAATAACAATCGCATACTGAGAATAGGAGATGATTTGAATGAGTGTGTGCCTAACCTAAACTCGGTAATATTGAGTGGCAACAATCTGCAGGAGCTGGGTGATTTGGAGCCGCTGACCCAATTGCAACATTTGGAAACTGTGTGTCTGCTCATGAATCCCGTATCGACAAAGCCCTACTACAGAGAATATATGGCTTATAAATTTCCACATTTGAGACTATTGGACTTCAGGAAAATAAAACAACAAGATCGTAAGTCGGCCATAGAATTTTTCCGCTCAAAACAAGGCAAAGAAATCTTGAAAGAGGTGGCAAAGAAATCCAAACTGAGTGCCGCTGCTGCAGCGTTAATGGAATCCACGGCTGCTAAGGCTAGCGGTGGGGCAGGTGGTGGACGTTTTGCCAATCCAGAAGATATTCGACGTATACGAGAAGCAATCAAACGCGCCAGTTCTCTGCAAGAAGTCGAAAGATTATCCCAGATCTTACAAAGTGGTCATATTCCCGATAATTTTGTTCTGGAACAAAACGGAGGGACTCAAAATGGGAACAGCAGTGGAGGTGGTCACGTAGCCATGGACCATTAGTTGTAGTAATTATTTGCCCCCTCCACGTTAATTTAACAATTTTATTTGTTTCCCTTATAAGTTTTATTTGTGAATTCTTAAAAATAGAAAAACATGATGAAGAAAAGCCCAAAACATTGTTCTTGTTTTTGTAAACGATTTTAAACGCTTTATTTTTTCGGATTTTGCTTTTTTTCATAGAAAAAAGAATTAATTCAAAACAATCTGAACGACAGATAGGCATTTACACATTGGACTATTGGAGGACTCAATAAAACTGTCACAAAAATGTCTTAACATAATTTCAACTATGGGGCCGCTAAAAACAAAAATTCTAAATCAATTTTACGTTTTTTCATCTCTCAATTATTGCATTCTTGCTGCACACATTCCTCGCAAGCAATCGTATTTGTTGGTTGGCTTAAAAATGACTAAATGAATAACTAAACAATTTAATTAACTACTAATTTGCGTCTATTAACGATTGCTGCATGTAAAATTATAGTTTGTGATTAACTATCTAATCCTCCTTTGGCTTCCATAATGGCATCGTAATGTAAACCCGTATAGAAAATAATCCACGTGACCAGAAAACCAGCAAATGATGTCATAAAACCTTCCTTAATCAATTCCCAGGCACCGCCATAAGCTTCTTCATCGATTGATTGGAAGTTGATCGCATAAACATAAACCAAACCGCAACTGATACCAGCAAATCTGAAAAGAGTTCGGAGAAATTATTTGAGACTTCGAATGCTAGATGCAGATGTGTAGGAATACTTACAGAACTAAACCAAGGAAACCTTTCAACGGCACAATGCCCCAGATGATACCCAAAATAATTCCAAAGACTTGACGAGACCAGTAGATGACGTCCAAAAATTCGTCCTAAAAAAGAGAAAAATAAAATGACAAAATAACATTATTTGCAATTATTGATTCTAAAGTAGAATATTTTTAGATAAAATACTGCTTGTGGTTAAAATATTGGTCGCAGATTTTTTAACAAATTTTATTCAATGGTAGCAATATGAATAAATTGAGTTAGTCAGATTAATCCTGACAGTTTAATCCACTGACATCGAAGTAAAATTGGGGGTTTAAGGGTTAAACAGACTCGAAAGTTATATGTTCCCATGTGATCAGAACATCAAGCCATTTGCGACAAAAAGATCCACAAGATAAATACTAAGAGTCTTAGGAGACATTTTGTGGAAGAATTACGAGATTCAGGTGGTTACATATATATGGGTTTACAAATCTTCAGGCCGCAAATTTCCTACAAAAGCCTAAATGCAAGGATTTTCTCTATGTTGATTTTTTATCGAAATATAGATATATTTTGTATATTCAGACAATAGCAAACGTCAACTCATTAGCTGCTCAGCTGACATTATTCAGTTATTCAGTGGCGGTATCACCTCTTTAATACCGGCGAAACTTATAGGTAAGAAGCAATCACCACAGTCGTGATTAAAATTTCCGTGCGAATGAATTGTTCCCTTTAATTTTCAATCGTTATTTATGGTAACCTCATCCAGTTTCTTCTGCTTTCTTACTTCAATTTGATCGCTTTATTTCTATAACAATGCAAAGAAGTGAAACCAGTTCCCAGGTTATATTCATATTACCATCTTGCGCCTACAGGGGAATAGACAAGTTCAGGTGAATAACTTCCCTTTGTTTTTCGCGATAAGGGTGAATGTAAAGTTTGTCTAAAATAATACATAAGACGTTCGGGGCCGTCTGTAAAAGTAGGACCCTTTCAGTGTGTATATCTCGCACAGCTTCTTGGTTAAGAGGAGCTACCTCTTGCCCATTCGTGTACATTATTGTATTTCGTATATTTTCGATGAACATATTATTCGATGAACTGTCGACGATCTACTTTCATTCCCATGCCAAGTTGAATCGTATATCAATTTCATTTCCGTCAAAATATCCATTCAATCTGTTTCTCTGGTGCATTATCAAACCTTTTTTACAAATAGTTCTCGAGTAATAGTTTGGTCTTATGTTCCACTATGGAACGACGAGAATAAATATATATGTAATAGTTTAGTCATTTGGTTTTGCCCAGAATAACTATTTTTGACCACCATTCTTGCAACCACCTGCCGGTACCAGCAGAGCCCTATAATGACTTTTCTATTCTCTTTTCGACATGTGCTGTTTATTTTGTATATCAAGTTACACACGTTCTAATCTTCACGTAATTACTACATAGTACGTTGTTTAATTAAAACCAATACATGCCCCGACACTTGAGCTCTTTCCCTTTCCCACATTATTTTTCATTTTTCGTTCTCACCTTGTCCAGCCATTCAGAATTAGCTGTCAGAGCGCGATTGCAGATTTCTTTTATGGTTGAGGATTTGGCACTACCACTGGTGTTGTGTTGTATGGTATTCGTTCTCGTAGTCATTTTAATTCAATAATTTAACTTATAGATAAAATTAAAAAGGAAACTAAAAGTGTATAAATTAATTAAATGCAAATTCACTATACGAGAATAGATATAGCACCGAAACGAAGAAAACTCGACGTGTGATCAGTGTTACCGTTGTGGCACTAAGTGTCAATTTTGACACTTTTTTCGAGCCGAGATACTTTTGTGCCACTTTTTCATTGAGGTACTAAATGTGCTACTTTTTGCTTTTTTGTGGCACGTTTTTCCATCATTTTCACAATAAAATTAAAAATGTATAAAAATTTAGATCACATAGCTTTTAATCAGGTATGTCAAATATTGCAATTGGATGACAAAATATTTTTAAGCTGCGTGCAGATGTAGACTCAAATTCCACTTTTTCGGATTTTTCCTGTCAACCTCCATATGAAAAATTTAAAATCCGGGAAAAATAGATTTTGGGCGTATATCCGAACGCCAAAAATAAAGAATTTAAAGTTTTCGAAGCGACAGGACAACGAAAAAACATTTCAACATTTTCCAATAAAATAAGAAATATCTGATCTTTAATTAATTATGAAACTTGAAAAGATGTTTGATCTTACATTGCGCTTTATTATATGAATTCTGTAACAGGTTCGTTGTGAAATATATACTTATTTTACTTTAATAAAATGTGAATGCTTCATTGGAAAAAATAAGCTTAACTCATGGTAAACAGTATGATGACGATTTCCCGTGCTGTCCCGGGATCCCGGGAAATTGAACAATAATTCCCGTTTCCCGGGAAATAAAAAGTACGGACGTGTGATTAAGCGAATATAGACCACAAATGTCATATATGACATATTGTCATTTCTCTTCCTTGGAAAGAAAAAAGAAGAAGCATTAGTCATTAGTGTTGAGAAAGTGTTAAGTAACCAAATAATAAAACAGAAAATCAAGAAAATGTGTAGAAGTTTGCTTATGGCACCATACACACAGAGGCGTCATAAAATTGTATGCAGTTGTAAGGAACCTTTCATAAAAAATTCGGAATTGAATTATAGGGAATTTATGCCCAGTTTTTGGGTGGTAAGTTAGATTTAAGCAACATGTGCAAAACATATGTTTTCAGTCAATTAACTAATAAACTTGTCACACTGCATGCGAAATCTAGTTTAAATGACATAAGGTAGATTTCTTAAAACTCAACTGGAGAGAGATTCTGCTTAATTTCTGAATTTGCAAGACTGAATACACACAGAAAAAAACTTGTGAGAAAATACCTAATTCATCTTTGTAAATCTTTTTTATATAGAGTTGACAGAAGTCATACAAGGAAATGCTACATTTCCCTCGAACATGTGTAAATTACACATGTGCTTCTTTTGTATAAATAACTAAGTTTACTTGGTAGGTGTTCAGTGCTTATGTACATTAAAATATTTTTTTCCCAATTTAGAAATTAGTAGCATTTACACAAGTTCCTTAGTTAAAATTAATTAGTTAGTTGGATAATGGTGTAAGTATGAATATGTAAGTTGCCAATTTCATGAATATTGAATGAAGCAAAGAATTCTATAAATTTGTCAAAGTGAATTACGACGATTAGAATTACAAGAAAACCAAAAGCAACAGAACAGAAGAAGAAGTAAGTATGGTGAAATTAAATTTATTTTGCACTCGCAAAATGAACATTGATTAATCTTTTAATTTATTATTATCAATTTTAGTTACATTTCGGAAGTCTGGAATATAATATGAATTAATGTCAATGAAGTTCATTCAGGAATTGTTGGAGCAACATTATGCAGTCTCGATAAGTGATGCCGTAAATGGTTTCGGCAGCAGAGGTATTAATGCACTACGCACAACTACATTTGGTTCTCCACCCGGTGGTGCTGGGACATCTTTTGTATTTAGTAATGAAAATAGCAGCGGACCTCTGTTATCCATTGGTACCAAAGCCAGTGCGTGTTTGGGGAAAGCCGAAAAACGTTGGTTTTTCTTAAATGATTCAAATGTTGCCACTTTATCAATTCTCTTAATCATAAACTAGTAAGTCCAATCAAAACGCCAACATGATTTCGTCATTAGTGTGTAAAGGCCAATCTGCAAAAGGTAAAAAGTTGAAAAAATATTCGCAAATGATTGCTGGCGGTTTTTAACAAAAAAAAAAAAACAAGAGTTGTACGACACAATATGTTAGTCTGACTACAACTAGACTTCTGAAAACCTCCCAATGACAGAGTTGTTAAACACTGACTGACACATGTAGTCGAACAATTTTATAAAAACATGAGTGTAACCCTGTCACTATGAATCTTTGACACAAAAAAAAAACACAACATTACGTCAAAACAACTGGATTTTTTTCCATTTGCCAGCCAAAGATTTTTATAACAATTTGTGATTAATTAAGAGTGAAAAATATAGAATTTTCCGTGTAGTTATTGTAAAAAAGCATAGTGCAATATTGTGATTATTGTAACCGAACTGCCTCTCTATCTGTCTGTGTGCGAGTTGGTCTTTTTGTCCTCGTACAAAGTTGTCATCGCTGCTTGAGTGCTGAGTAATGGCAGAATCAATAGTCCAAGATTGGCTGTCGGATTTTCAACGCATACAGGGTCAACCTGCAGATATTAAAGAGTTCGCCGCCGAACACGACACAGAATCTGAAATAGCTGAAGTTATATTTACCATACTCAATGATAGGCAGCGTCACGAATCGTTGGTCCATGATATCTGCCAACAGTTGTTGGCGTTCTATCGCAGCACGGAGAAGACACTACAAAAGTTCCCTCTGCAATTCATACCTGTTCTAATCTATACGTACCTGCGCGCCGTAGCTGGTGGTGATAAAAAGGGCGTACGTAGTCTGGAGACCCTGCTCATTTGCATTTACAATGGAGAGGTGTCCACGGATGATGGTAGTCCAAAAATAGTACAATTCCGTATGCCCATATTGGCTCAAGCTTCAGTATATCACGAAGAGAAGAATCTCCCATTGACAGATTTGAGACGTTGGGAGGAGAATTGTAATCGCGAGGTCAAATGGGGTCCTCACCAGAGAATCGAAGCAATAACGGCTCAGAATCGCCTACGAATAATGACGGCATTACTATTCTGCTACAATCAACAAGTTAGCTTAACGCAAAAATCGGCGCTCATACATCTCTGCCGAGTATCTTCACAACTGGTGACCGAGGGTTTTAGTGCGAAATTAACACATGCTCATAGGATCTCATATGGGTGAGATGGAATAATAAGTATTTAAGTGTTATTTTAAAATATAGCAAGCAAATTGTTCGTGTACGTCCATTAAACAGCGTAGTCTGTTTGTCTGTCTTGTTTGGTTGTATCTTGTCTAACAATCTTTAAGTTTTCGTCATCGATTTGATTTGACCTTTGACAGCAGAGGTAACAAACTACATAATCATTTCAATAAATTAACGTCAGCTAGCTATTTCGTAGCAATTTAAAGATCGCGTCGTAACATGTTAACATGTCATGCCATTGACATGAAATGAAACAAAACGAAAGAAAGTGAAGGTAGAACAAATTACATGGACTTAGTTACTTAAAATTACGTACGCTTTTAACGGAATTCTATACAATACCTTACCTTAGTACATTCGTTATCTAATTTACTTGGCCATTTTTATTACATTCACCACACTTGTTTAGGCAACAAAAGTAAAAATGTTTCTCGGCATAAAGAAATAATAAGGTTTCAAGGTCAAGTCTGTTATTTTTTCTACTATTCTATGAATCTTTTAGTCGCATGTGGTCCAGCTTCATTTTGTCTCTCACTTCCTGGTCATTTTTGGTCGACTGATTTGTATTAGGTCCCAGATAAATATATGACAGATGTGGTAGAGTATAAAAATACATTTGTTATAGATAAATCAGATGTATTGTTAAGAGTCACAATCATGATATTAATTTAAACTTTCTAGTTATTGTGATTGAATCATTCAAATCATATACACAATCTTATCGTAGATAAGGAAATTTTCTATAATTAATTTGTATTATTTTATCTACCGGAATTATTATTTAGTTACCACTTAACAAAATAGGAAGCAATGTTATTTGAAAAAATGTTTGTTTTAACACTGTTAGAAACAATTTTAAATGTGCATTTTGTAATTTATATTATATCGGCCAATAGGCTTAGAATTAGAACTCGTGAAGAAAATAGATGAAATGAAATGATTATTCCTGTAATTTCTCATCCAAAATGAACTTAAAAAATCACAGACTTCACCTCACGATAACCGGCCTTTAGCTGTGTCAGCATTCATTTCTTTTAATAACATTTCAATACACTCGAACCATTCATCAAAAACCGTTTTAAATCAAAAATCGACAATTTGTGAATATTTTAAATTTTCGCCGCAAAATAAAGTTCTGCTCTTCAATAGTCTTTAGTGTCTTTGAACTCTATTCCGGCCTGAAATTTGCAAACAAAGGCTTTTCCCTTAGTTGGTAGCTTTATACAAATAAATTCAAATTTAAAATTTTCAAAAATCCCACCAATTTATTGGACATAAATAAACCAATTAACCGAATCACATACTAGTTGCCAATAATCAGTCAGGAAATTGCCTTTGCCGGTCCGACACTCTCTAATGGAATGATGTCAATCCCTGAAAAGTCGGTGTGGAACGACAGGGACTAACGAGTCACGCCAGGATGCACTGAAAGGGTCACGATTTCAGTGCATCTTGTTTACAGGACCAGAAGTAAGAAAAATCACTGTCTACAATGATGAGTCGGACATGGCCAAAAATATCAATATAGCAAAAGCCGAGAGATATGGCTACAAAGGGGTCCGCTTACTTCCTTTTGAAGTACATGGCCCGGGAACCTGTTCTGCTCTCTCTCAGAGGGACACGCAATCGATGTGTGGCAATATTTAAAAAGATTAACCACACTAATGCTATTATATGATATTTAGGATTATAAATTGACAAAATCAGTTTGCAAAGGTATCTGATGTCCTATATTTTACATTTTTTGGGTGAGCTTTTTAGGCTATTTCAAAATCGAATTTATTTTTTCTGGCATCAAAAATGTTCCCCCTGCAAAACGTTGACACGAATATATGTATTTCACAAAAGCACCTCTGATTTGGTTGTGAAAACGTCATTTTAATTCTCTTTTACGACCTAATTTCATTAGTAATTGCTTTTAGCGTTATATAATATGTATGTACTTAAAACTAATAAATGCAATTGACTTTATATCATTTAAGCTCCGATCCATCACTTATGCCCAAATCAATGATACCACGCATTCCGTTATCCTCAGCATTCCTAGTGGAGTTAGTACATGCCATTTACTATGCCATGTTCAACGGTTTTGGCACAGTAGCCATCCAGACGCTGGAAGACATCCACAACAGAGCATGTTTTGAAATGTTTACGGAGCTGATATTGATCACGAGTGCTGTTCGCAATTCTCTGCATGCCAATCCATCTGGCCAGCCCAGTGATGGTCCCATGGGTCTCAGTGTAGCTCTGACACCATCCACCAATACCGTAACCACCGCTGTTTCAAAATCTATGATTACTAATGCATCATTCCGTACGAAAAAGTTACCCGATGACATACCCATACAAGTGCTAGATCTGACTATGCCCCAGGCGCCACAGCAATTGGCCAGTGTCACCGAAGAAACTGCCGAACAAACGCAAAATGCTAAAGAATCGAGTCAGCAGGGCTCAAGGAATTCAATAATACGTCCGAGCATGGAAGGCATTAAGGCGCATGCACACAAGGCCCTAATAAAGATAAGGAAGGATAAAGATAAGGACGTAGCCAAGTCGGTGCATCAAACCAATGGTAGTGCAACGGCAAATAGTGCTGACAATATCAAACCACCGCAACGAAAGTTAGATAAACACATGCAGCGCAATTCCCTACTTCAATTACAGATGGAGGGCTCCACAGTGTTGGATTTCGAAAAAAGTCCTGGCCCTGTTGTCAAGGGTAAAACGTACGATTCTCTAGACACTATGGAAATGCTACCAATGCAAACTCTGATGGCCAATGAAAGTGGCAGTAATAGTTTTAGCATTGACAGTGATTTGAATGGTGGAACAATTGTTAGCGGTATGCCAGGCGGCGTGGGGGGTGGCGGTTTAGGCAACAATAGTAACAACAACAGTACAACCACGACCACCTCCATAACCAGCAGTGACCTGTTAACTACAAAAAGTTTCGATTCCAGCATTGAATTGCCCCCTCTGGGCAATGCTACAGGTATTGTGGGAGTCAAAACAAACGATGCCCATATGGATTAGTGTTTTTCTAAGGCTTCCAGTGGCCTAGGCTACTTATATTACAATTAAACAAAAGAAACCTAAGCGATAAACCCATGAAAAAGAAAAGCGTTATATGCATCATTGGTGCGCGATAGTTAAGAAATATGCAAAGATATAAATACACTATAATTCAATGGTTGAAAGTTAGTATTTTTAGGTGGAGGTGTGTATAACTTCTTTTGATTTGTAAAAGCAAAGCACTTCTTAGTTTTGTTATTGTGCCAATAGATCATGTTTTTTTTGCATTTGTTTAACTAATTTTTAGTAACTACTATTGTTGAACTTACAGGAAATACACAGCTCCACAGTGTTTATTCCACCCCACCCCACTCTATTTTGTATTTTTGTGTGCTACTACTACATATTTCCCTATTTTCTTCCGCTCTTTTTATATTATTCCTCTTTTTATTATCATTGTTATTTAGGTGTAATTTCCCAAAAAACAAACAAACAAAAGAAAAAACAAACGAAAAGAAATCTACTTTTGAAATTCTTGAGTATTATATGAGACAGACAACACAACTGCAATGAAATTACAAAAATGAACAAATTTATTAAATAATTTTCCTCTTATATATGTATGTATATGTAACTTGGTAAATTGTACAATTTGCTGCGTAATGAATGTAAGACATATGTACAGCCATATATGTATGTGCATGTACATGTATACAATTGTAAGTGCGTACCTATGTCGATTTTACTTATTCCCTTCCGTCTTCTCCTTTTCGTACTTTTAAGTAGAATTTGTGAAGTAAATGAATAACTTTTATTAATTATGTATTGTGTATTATCGTTTTTTTCTTCTTCTTTTTAAACAAACATATTTATGTAATTTTTAACTTATAAAGAATTTGTTATTAATATTTAACTTTAAAAGGAAATAATAATTACAAAGTATTCACATTTAACAACAAACACGACAGGACAAATTCCCCAAGATAATCATTCACAACAATAACTGTTATATGCGAAGTATGTAATACCGCGAAGAGAGCGATATTGTAAAATAAACGACAAGTTCAAAAGGCTCTCCTTGTCGCCTGCTAAAAAACTGTACACACGGTATTGTATTGTTTTCTTAGAACTAATCACGGATAATATATATATACATATGATAAACACTTAGATAAGATATTGCCCAATATTAGGGCTGCTTTTCTTTAAGCCGGGATAACAAGCTACGATAACAAAAACGTTAATAAAAATTTAATTTTTTGCTCAAAATAAAAAATATTTTTCACATTATCGCCAACTACAATATAAATATAGTATCAAAACAAATTTTCAAAAAAATATTTTGTATTGACTTTTTTGGACTTAGCATCGATAACCATAATTTTGACTTACTTTGATAATTATCAAATTTTTAATTTCAAAATTTGTTTTCACACACACATTGATATTGCATTCGGGCGACAATTTAAAAAAAAAATAATTTTTTATTTTGAGTGAAATTTAACATTTTATTTAGATTTTTGTTATTGTAGCTTAGTTATCCAGTCTTAAAGCCATATTGTTTTTCAAATGTAGATGTTTACGGATGGATGGATGCCCAATAATTAAGTTTACACAATTATGGACTACTTTTGTTTACACCTAAAAGAACATTAATTTCAATGTTCAAAGCGTATCAAAACTTGAATTAAATTTTGGCATTTTTTGCACTTATTACACCTGGATTATAGTTACATGTTTTAAATAGACATCAAAATCATTTTTTATTGGAATGGTGGTCATATCAATAATGCTTAATTTAGGAAGATGTATCTTGTGGCTCATTTCCTTAGCAAGGCGAATTCACTCTCAGGATTGCACGATTGGGGTTTTCGAAAGTATATGCTATCATACTTTATCCCCTTTTTATTTAATTCATATTTTATTTATTTACCTCTTTATATACAAATTTTGGAATTTCGTTTTTTCAGTTTCAAACAACCCAATATTCTACTACTGACACTTGTTTCGCCCATGACATATCTTCACCTTTTAGACATTTTTGGGTCATATTATTTTAATGTTTAAGATCGATCGGAATTTCCGAATAAAATATATGTTGAAAAAATTCAGTGAAAGTTCGGAATTTTCGAGTTAACGGCTATCATTTCCGCCAGTTTTCAGTTCTGACATTCTAGTTCACGACATTTATTTTGTTTTTTTTTTTTTTTTTTGCAATGAATTGCCATACAAAGATTATTTTATATATTCTAATGTTGAGTCTTAGGATAGACTAATCTTGACTAAGAAGCGAATTTATTCACGTAGAATTTTCACTTTTCTGCGTTGTGTCTTAAATTGAAGTAAGATGGAAAAAATGTAAGAAATACAAAAAAGGGTTTAAAGCGAACAATTCATTTGCAGGCAAATTTCATTAACGATAGAGGTCTTTACGATATACCAACACGCCACTATCATCGAGACGTTATATATATATATATATATATATCTGGTTAGAGATAAGCAACATTTATGCATGTCGAAGTTGACAAAAACTGACTCGGTGAAAATGGGGATATAAGGTAGAATGAGTTTTTTTTTTCAAAATGAGTTTTTTATTCAATTTCCATGTAAATACAACTCTACAAAACAGAAAAAGGGTTAACTTTCACTTTTAAAATTGATCTTAAAGTATTATGCAAATTTAATTTGTTTTCCAAAATTTGAATGCGTATATTTTCTGATATTTTGTTGAAAAATCACTGCAATTCCATCTGATAAATGCAGTCACGGGCCAGAAATCATAATGAAGGTACCTATAATTTTGTCTTTGATACATACTATGCATAGTAATTGAAATTTCAAAGAAGAAAGTGGAGTTTTTCTTTAATAACTCAGCGAATTTTAAAAGCTTAGCCCCATTTTAACAATAATAAACATTTTGGCATTGGGAATTCCCACTCCAAAAAAAGAATTGTATGAGATAATTTGCTATTAAAATCATGCGACAGTACTTTTAGGACCTGAACAAGACCACATACATATGGAACTAGAGAATGTGTAGAAAAACTGTGTACTCAGTTTTTCATTTGGTGATCTCTTCTCCTTTTTGCAAGACTTTTCCGAAGGATGTACATATATATATGTTTTTTTGTTAGGTATCAATTAAAAGAGAAAAAATATATTTTAAATTTCATGCTTCCATTGTATTAGTTTAGCATTAAGAACCATTTCAATTTTCCCTATTTTTGGAGACTGTTTCAAAACCCCTGTTTCTGTGTGAAAATTGTATTTCCATCATTTGTAGTCACCACACCATTGAACATATAAGCGGGTGTGATCGGATGAGAGTACACGTATTAAAGATACTTTCGGCGAAATTTGAAATTTTATCGGGAAATTTTACACATAGCCGTTCGACAATATTTTTCTTTACCAATATACTTGGTAAACATTTTTTTAATTTGGAGTTTCGAATGTAGTAGTTGTAGGAGAAAAGTTTCAATTTTACTTCTATTATTTAAATTCAATCTTGAGTGATGTTTCTAAAACTTAGCTTCTTGGAGTTTCCACTCTTTTCCAAGGAAAATTTGTCTTCCAGCTTTGTCTAGTGGTTGTTTTTCAATTTCACTGTATATGAAACTAAGTATACGGATCGAATGTTTGAAAAAAAATGTTTTCCTTCAATTGTTAGTTTAAATTTGTAAATCACAGTTGACAAAGTAGATATATTTAAAGTCCAAATGTCCCATCAAAAAAGAGGCTTTATATAAAAATATGATGTTGGTTTCAGTTTTAATGGACATCCCATACCATTTATATTCCGATTACTTACTTATATTATTTCCAAAAAAGATGCCACGTTTTGGTATTTCTTAAATTCAATTTTGTTATAAAAATATATAACGCAAGCAGCAAACAAAAATCTAATTTTAATAAATGTTTGTCTGAACCAGACTTAAATATAATTAAAAAAGTTAAAAAAGAAGCATAAATTCTATTACAAATCATATTCTATACAAATATCTATGTATAGAAAATGCGAATTAAAAAATGTTTTGTTTCGCCATAAATGACTTATTTAACTTATTATACATTTTTAATCATCCATTCTACATTTGTCAGACAACATTGTGTATACTTCTTATCTATGTATGTATTTGTTAACATTGTCCTTTCGAAGTTACTGTAGAATTTATTATTTAGCATATTAATCGAATAAATGAAAAATTAATATATGTATGTACGTATCCGTTTGCGGAAAAATCGAAAATAACAAAATAATTTAAATTGCATACATAGCGGACACACAGCCTGACAGACACGACATACTTACATACATACAATGTAATCTAAAGCCGACTAAATGAAAATCATATATGTATTTATTGAAATGTTAATTACAATTAAACTAAATCATGTTACATATTATCAATTAAACAAAAAAGAAGGAAAACAAACTAAAAAAAAAAAAAACAAAACTATTACATATTAAAATAAAATAAAGAAGAAGAAACTATATATTCAAATATAAAAAGCAACCTCAATCGTTCACATTTATTACAATTTTCTAAATTTACCCTGCAAGAAAATGCGTGGTACATCAATGCCCTCCTTAACATTGAGTGTACGTCGGTGGACGTATGAATTTGTTATGATATCAAATCCGTTCTCCTTGAATAGTTGTGTTAGTTCGTGCTCCGCAAAGTAATAACTACGTGTTCCATCCTGGCGCATGTAAAAATTATCGGATATTTTATGACCCGATTTGAATCTCAATTGCGCCATGTCATAGCGGCCGTAGTCACGGAAAAGTACTATGCCACCAGGCTTTAGAATAGCATATAGGTTTTTAATGACCGCATCGAATTTTTCGGGTGTTATGGCGGATAAGACAAAAATCATGGATATTATGTCTATACTCTGCGCGGGAATGTTCTGATGTATTGTGTCCGTTGTTATATCGCATTGAAATGCCTTTATATGCTTTTCATTGTACTTGGGATTGGAACGTACAAATTCAACAGCTCTTGGAGAGAAGTCACATGCATAGAAGTAGTTGTTCTTGTGTCCCAAGGTTTCCAATTCTTCCATTAAGGGAAACACAAAATTGCCTACACCACAACCCACCTCTAGCAGCTTTCTGCTGTCATTGTCTGATGTTTTTGTGTCATGGTCTTGAATGAGTTCCTGAAATTCCCTTGTTGTCCATCGGCGATCTTTAAAGAATCTCGTCTCATTGCGTTTGTAGAAGAGATCCCAATGTTTCTGGGCCTGCAATTCCAACTGACGTGCTTTGAATTCAGGTATTAATCGGCTGTTCTGTTCTTCCAACTTCTGTTTCTCCTCTTCACTAAGAGGCTTTTCCGAGGACGTAAACACATCTTCACTATCCATTTTTGTTTAATAAACATCTCAGACTCACGTTTTTTAGATTGTTTATATTCAGTGTTACCGTTGTGCCACTAAAGTGGCAATTTTGCCACTTTTTTCGAGCCGAGATACTTTTGTGCCACACTTTTTCATTGAGGTACTAAATGTGCTACTTTTTGCTTTTTTGTGCCACTTTTTATACACTCCACGAGAGTCTTTGTGCATTTGTTTGTAACACCCAAAAGGAAGCGAGATGGACCCATTGTTAATTATACCGATCGACTTAGAATCACTTTTTGAATCGATTTAACGATGTCCGTCCGTCTGTCCATCTATTCTTGTAATCAAAGTACAGGTCGCAATTGTAGCCAGAACCAAATGAAACTTTGCACAACAAAGTTTTTCGGGATAGGGACGAACGCTATTTAATTTGAAGAAAATCGGTTCAGATTTGGATATAGCCCCCATACGAATTTCACTCCCGATTTGACTCTTTTCACGCTAGATACCTGATCTCATTGAAAAGTATGGGAAAGAAGTTACCAAAAAGTAACTAAAATTTTTGTTAACTTCATGTAATCTGTCTAAAAAAGTGTGCCACTTTTTTCTAACAAATGTGCCACTTTTTTTGAAGAAATCCCCTTTTTGTGATACTTTTTGAAATTTCTCAGCGGTAACACTGTTTATATTGACTGAGATGACAGTTGTATTAGGGCCCACCTTAAATAATACCGCACGTACAAAAAACAGCTGATCACTTATAAGGGGTGTTTACACTTTACTCTAGATCTCTAAAGTCACAATAAAGGTGTGTCTGGCAAATCGCTGTGAAAATAGTGCCGTCCAATATGTTCTTATTTGAATATGTGAGAATGTCGTGTAGCGAGGGCAAGT
Organism: Polietes domitor; assembly: GCA_947397865.1. Taxonomy (NCBI): domain Eukaryota; kingdom Metazoa; phylum Arthropoda; class Insecta; order Diptera; family Muscidae; genus Polietes; species Polietes domitor. The sequence continues at coordinate 64,282,411 of OX377622.1, forward strand.
ACATAGTATTTTAATAGTATATTGTATTATCTCGCATTTTGCGTAAATATTTTGTGTGTCTAAAAGACCTTTATCAAAGTCGTCATATTTCGATTATAGCCTGGTCACACTGCATGCGAAATCTAGCTGAAATGGTATAAGGTCGATTTACAAATGTCGGACCCTATACAAATTTGACATTTGAAAATCGACGTTATGTCATTTCAAGCTGAAATCGATTATTTTCGCATGCAGTGTGACAAGGCTGTTATCACACTGCGTATGGAGTCAATTGATTTCAGCTCGAAGTCGATTTATTAAAGTCAGATCCCACACAAATTTGATATTTGAAAATCGACATTATGTAATTTTAAGCTGAAATCAATTGATTTCGACTACAGTCTCAACAAGAATATAAGACCTTCTGAAATACATATTTTTCATGTTCATTTTACAACTTTTACATTTCATAGCAATTTCAATCGAATCGATGGGAAAATATATTGCTTTGGTTATGGCTGTGTTTCTTTAAGACTGGATAACTAAGCTGCGATAACAAAAATCTAAATAAAATGTTAAAATTTCACTCAAAATAAAAAAATCTTTTTTTAAATTGTCGTCAAAAGCAAAATCAAAACAAATTTTGAAAAAATAATTTTGTGTTAAAAATTTTGGACTTAGCCTGGATAATTATCCAGTGTAACTCAAAATTATGGTTATCGAGGCTAAGTCAACCCAAATTATTTTTTTGAAATTTTTTTTTGGCGACAATGTGAAAAAATTAAAGAAAAACAGCCCTATTATTTACAAGTGAGAGAGATTTCTTAAGATTTCTCTCAACAAAAATCGTTTGACTCAATTCCATGGTCTTAAGGCCTCTGTGTGAACTGTTTGACAGATAGAACTCCTCGATAGGATAGTCGGAATGTGTATTTAGAGATGAAAGACCAAAGAAAAACAAAAACACAAGAAAACAGCTGGGCCGGCCAATCAACTGTTCCTGTTCCAACTGTTGCACCGCTGCACCTACTACCAACTTTATTGGTGGTAAACAAAGGACAATAAAGGAGGATTGAGGACTTGCGCTGTAAATTTGGTAATAGGAAAGGTAAGTGCCGAACGTGTCTCAAATCATTGCAAGTTTAGACGTTTAAATGAGTACAACGTTTCGAAGTTGGAAGCGGCAGCACGAGTGCCGACTCTAAAGGTATATGTAAAAGGAAGTGCTTGCTACCACACAACAACAGCAACCAGAACAAGTGCAATTTTTTCGGCCCCACAAAACACATAAAAAAGTAATAAATTGCGAAACATTGTAATTGGATACTAAATTAAATTCTAAAGTTGTTTGATTATTTCTTTGATATTGAATGTGCATTATGTGTATTTCGACTATTGATTATTCTTCGTTTTGTTGTTTTCTGCTCTAGGACATAATCCTTCTTACCATGGAGGAATTTAAATCCATTACTCCAACCACTTCTGTGGTGAAAATTTCCGCATGCCTGGAAAAAATCTTTAAGAAAATTGTTGAAAGTCGTGAAAAGAAAGTTGTGGAACATAATATTAAGGAAATCGAATTCCTGAAATCACAGTGTAAAGCGGAAAATATACAGCTTGGTCTGATGAGCTGCCAAACGTTTGTGCGTTTGGTGGAAGATGGTGCCCTGGAGGCCAATAATGTTTTGCCCATGTTACTATCGATGTTGCCAAATTCCAGGTAAGTGTGTGTGTGTGCACCAAGTGAACTGTGCAATGTTAATAAAAATTGAGATGGAATTCGTTGGTAACTTTATTAAGTGTTAAAATAGTGCTGCCAATCGAATGGTAATATATGTACATAATGAACTATAAAAATAACAAAATTTATGAAACAAAATCGGATCGAACAGCTACAATAGGCCTTTTTTCTTTAAGCCGGGATAACAAGCTGCGACAACAAAAACGTTAATATAAATAATTTTTTTGTTCAAAATAAAAAAATATTTTTTTGTTCAAAATAAAAAATTATTTTTTTTTAAATATTTTGTTTTGATTTTTTGGACTTAGCCTAGATAGCCACAATTTTGACTTACACTGGATAATTATCCAGGCTAAGTCGAAAATTTATGTTAACGATTTTCGACTTTTTTTTCCAAATTTGTTTTCATAACCATAGTGATATAGCTGTTGGCGACAATTTTAAAAAAGAATTATTTATTTGGTTCGATTTTTAAGTAGGGACCAATGTAAATTTTAAAAACTAAACTGGACACTCAACTGATTTTAGCAAAGTGAAAATATTAGAAAAATAAAGAAATGGTAAATACAGATCAATGCCCATTTTTGGTGGGCATTTAAATACCCAATTTATTTAATAGACTGAAAATATATCGAGGGTTATATATTCAAAAGTGGCTATGAACCATTTTCTTCAAAATGAGTTTTTGATAAATTTGGAGAAGAAATGTTTTTTTAAAGTTACTTTTTCAAATATATCTGATTTGGCTATGCCAATGTACGTTAGTTTGTGACTGAAAAAGTGGCTTGGACTTAAAAATAAAACAAATAAGGATGTAATTCTCTATCGTATCAAATCGTGGTATCAAATTCCATCATTTCGCCGTTAATTGCATTTTGATTTCCACGTTATCAGGCTGAAATAGGATAAATGTTGGCTGTAAAGTCAAAACTTGTGAAAAGTATATTAAGAAAAACCAGCATAACTTCATATTGAGAATACCAAAATATTTTTTGGCATATGATTGCTGACTTTATGGGGAATATTTGTCTCAGAAAAGTTTTAGAATCCTGGATAGAAAAGTTTAAGATATAACCATTGTAACCGCGAATTTTGGATTTTTTCAACAATTGCTGCGATTTTTGCGACTGATTTCATATATGTTACAAGCGACATTAGTTCTTAATACACAAACAAAAATTCAGTCGGATCCGTTGGCTATATCGCGAGAAAAATATAAAACAAAATTTCATGCATTTTAGCCATATTTACGCGTAAAAAGAAAATTTTCTGAAAATATCCAATTTGTATTTTTACAATAAAACTTATTTATATATTTGGGCTATGACTATGTGCTTATTTCAATGTGGCTATGAACCATAAAACCGTGAATAGTAGGAAATTTTGAAAACTTTTTAATCGTGGCAATTAGTAATTCTCTTTAGATTAAACTGTAGAAGAATGATTAATAATTACTTTTAAAATTAAGAAGAAAATTAGTTTTTTTCGCTCTCCTGAAAAGTTATGTTTTTGTTCATAACCACTTTTGAATATAAGCCCTCGAACTTAAAGATAAAAAAAAACAACATAACTCTTGAAATTCTATGAATACAAGAGAAGATAGAAAACTATAATGAACCTTAAGGAAGAGTCCGAAAACGTCCGCGTTAACGTTGCAATACGTTAACTGATCTGTGATATTAATTTTATGTTTTGTTTTTATTTAAAGGTACAAAATTAATATTGTATGTAGTGATGCTTTTGGTGTCTTAATAAATGTAAAAACTGTGAAATATTTTTTACTTAAAATGACGAAGTCAACAAATAATTAACGAAACCTTGGAAAGGGGAAATGTAAAAGAAAAGCTATTATTCGTTTACCAAAAGACGTAGGTCTAAATAGCTTAAATACACTAAACAACGTTGAATTAAGTGATTTGTCCGAGGTTTTGCTGTTTATTCCTTTTATTAACTTATTGCCTTATAAATTTGCTCTAATTATTGATGTAAAAGACCACTGCTAATACTACAAGGTTGATTAAAAATACAACATTTAATATAAATAATACTAATATAATTATAAATAATTCACATTAATCCCCTTTTCGCAATATCTGGATATCCTTCAGTTAGTTATAACCAATAATTATAGCTGTCAGTTTGTTTGTGGTTTAACAAATAATACACTTGTTTATCTCCAATCGATGTTGTTGCTTATTTCTATATAATCGGAGATGGCAAAAATGGGGTGTTTAAAAGTTCCGAAAGAATCACATCAAGGGAAGGAGTATTCAAGGAAATGCTATATCTGATACAATTAGGGTTTGGGTTCGGGATTTCCCGGAAAATTGTGAACGGGAATTAATGTCATTTTATGCTTCCAAAGTAATATAAGGAAGTAATGAGAAATATAAAAAATACTGGGAAATTTTTTCAAGAAATTATTTTATTAATTCTTCTAAATACAAATTATGTTTTATTTTTATATAAAATCATTAAAATCAAATATTTTTCAGAGTTAATATTATTGTTTTATTATTAAAAAGAGAGTCAAATTCAGTAACTTAAATCTGCGTAGGAATGCGAAAATCTATTATTAGATTAATAATTTGTGTAGCATCGTACATTTCGTCGAGTATTGAGATTTTACAAATTAAAGAACATTTCAAAATATACTTCTAATTTAACCGGTATCTGCTGGATAACGATTTTAGAAAACATCCTCTTTTTCATGTCCTATATGAATTAGAAACCCCCCAAAACTTTACAGGAATCATATTTAGATCGATATTTCAACAAACAGTATAGAACATTTTTGTATTTATCACAAAAATCATTAGCATATACAATTATAAAAACTCTGGGTTTATTACAATATAATTGAATAATATCATTCCTAGGAAAAGAGTTAAATTCTGAAACTTAACTACTGCCACAAGCAGGATGTTAGTATTTGGGTTACAAATACTACAATGGATTTTTGTATTCTTATAGGATTGTTATGATCAATAGTTTCCAGAATCCTAATATTACGTTCTAAAGAGTTTGCATGATTTTTTAGAGAACATAGACACAATAAAACAACAATTTCGATGGATACATTTTTACAATTTAACGAATGAAGGAAATGGGTATTGTCGCTCTAAAAAAATACTCAGGGGTGTTATAAAATGCGATTGTTGTCGAAATCGGTATTAAAATCTGCAAAAAAAACTAGGGGTTGTTGGAGAATCCAAGACTAAATTGTTAATTTATCGAAATTGGGAACAATTTGTCGTTTTAATTTTAATTTTAATTTTAATTCCGATTACGACAACAATGGGATTCTATGACACCCTTGATTATCGTATAAAGAGCTGTATTCTATTCGTTTTACATTAATCACCGTGCGCAGGGGGGGGGGGGTTTGGGGGTTCAATATATAGAATATAAAATATAGAATTTTTAAGGTCTTTTTAAAATAACTCGTCTGAAATGGTAATTTTGCAGTGAAATTATGAAAACACGAAAATTACCAAGGTTATGGAAAATACAAACAATCTAAACGAATTGTACCAATTTCAAGATTGTGTAACGCTAATTTCGCTAATGGACACCAAATTGTTCGGAAATTTTTCATTTTTATTAATCGATACCACTTCATGACATTCGACTAGATCATATGAACTTTTAATTGTGTACTGCAATAAGAGTTTGGAAATTTAATAACAAAATCGTTTAGTAATTTTAAAAAAAGTGTAGAAAAGAATCACTATGATATCATAATGAAATCTAAAATATTCTTAATAAAAGCAAATAATTTGCTTTATGCTTGTAGAGCGCTAAGATGTAACATTTGCGATTGGACATTTTTATGGAGCTGTATCTAAATCTGAACCGATGTGTCCTATTTTCAACACATATGCAACAACAAGGGTTTCTGTTACTTCCAATATTTTGGGAGTTTGTTATTATAATACAAATCCATTTCGACAAACAAAGAAAACTGTTATATACATACTTATTTCTCTTTGTTCATTTACAACAACTGATGACATGTTTACCGCAAACAAACTAATTTTTCCCACAAAAGAAACTCAAAAACGATGTTCACGTGTTTAAAATTTCGTTTCTACGTAATTCATTTTTTCTCTGCGTGTAGGTCTCTATTTTAAAATCTACTTTAAAGTTGCGAAACAATAAGAAATGAGTTTTAACTTACTAAAATTTTTGTTATATTTATCACTTATGTCAAATATTTTTCAAAGTTAGTATTTTTTTGTACATATGTAACAAGTATTATTCAAAAGAGAAACAACAAATTCAGTAACTTGGATCTACGTAGGAAAACGAAACTCTAAAATACCAATTATTTGGTTTTTTGGATTAAAAATTTCTAGTTGTTTCTTCTTGCATTTCATTGAATACAAAAAACTGTATTTGTTATTCGAATTTATACATATTTAAGATTATAAAAATGAAGAAACATTTTCAAATAATTGTTATTTAATAATTATTTTTATTTGAGTAAACATCCTGTTACTCATGTATTTATTTATATATAAATTAAAACCCCCAAAACTCTTTAGACATCCTATTTAAACCCATACTTTGTCAAAAAGAATATCCAATTTTCTGCATTTATAAAGAGTGATTTTTTTGAGGTTAGGATTTTCATGCATTAGTATTTGACAGATCACGTGGGATTTCAGACATGGTGTCAAAGAGAAAGATGCTCAGTATGCTTTGACATTTCATCATGAATCGTCTTACAAACGAACAACGCTTGCAAATTATTGAATTTTATTATCAAAATGCGTGCTCTGTTAAGAAAGTTTATTGCGCGCTTCCATTTTATGGTCAGTTTAATCGACCCACTGAAGCGGCTATTCGGGCTATTGTGACTAAATTTCGCACCAAATTTACATTGTTGGACATTAAACCACCAACACGCTTACGTATAGTGCGAACTGAAGAAAATATCGCAGCTGTATCGGCCAGTGTTAATGATGACCACCAATTTTCGATTCGTCGCCGTTCGCACCAATTGGGTCTCTGTTACTCAAAAACGTGGAAATGCCAAAATTGGACTAAGCGGATGGACCACCTAAGACGCAGCCGCGGTCAACATTTAAATGAAATTATCTTCAAAAAGTAAATGTCATGGACCAATCTAACGTTTCAAATAAAGAACCGATGAGATTTTGCAAATTTTATGCGTTTTTTTAAAAAAAAAAGTTATCAAGCTCTTAAAAAATCACCCGTTATTAGAAAAAATGCGGGACTGTAGGGTTTATCGCAGAGGAATTTGATCTTTTTTGTGTAATATTTCTTCAAAATGTATATCGAGGACTTATATTCAAAAGTGGCTATGAACCATTTTGAAGAAAATAAGTTTTTGATGCCAAACTATTTTCAGATTTGGATGTCATCTGTCATATAAATTTGGAAAAGATTTTTTTCTAAAGCCATTTTTTAATTTTCTGATATGGCTATCCCCTCGCACGTTAGTTTGTGACTGCATATGTGGCAATGAACATAAAAATAATAGAAATAAAATAGTTCAACAATGGAGCAGCATAAAACCGAAGGTTATAAAGGGTGATTTTTTAAGAGCTTGATAACTTTAAAAAAAAAAAAAAACGCATAAAATTTGCAGAATCTCATCGGTTCTTTATTTGAAACGTTAGATTGGTCCATGACATTTACTTTTTGAAGATAATTTCATTTAAATGTTGACCGCGGCTGCGTCTTAGGTGGTCCATCCGCTTAGTCCAATTTTGGCATTTCCACGTTTTTGAGTAACAGAGGCCCAATTGCTGCGAACGGCGACGAATCGATAATTGATGGTCATCATTAACATTGGCCGATACAGCTGCGATATTTTCTTCAGTTCGTACTCTACGTAAGCGTCTTGGTGGTTTAATGTCCAACAATGTAAATTTGGTGCGAAATTTAGTCACAATAGCCCGAATAGCCGCTTCAGTGGGTCGATTAAACTGACCATAAAATGGAAGCGTGCGATGAACTTTCTTAACAGAGCACGCATTTTGATAATAAAATTCAATGATTTGCATGCGTTGCTCGTTAGTAAGTCTATTCATGATGAAATGTCAAAGCATACTGAGCATCTTTCTCTTTGACACCATGTCTGAAATCCCACGTGATCTGTCAAATACTAATGCATGAAAATCCTAACCTCAAAAAAATCACTCTTTAATTCGCTACAACGATTATGTTTAAAACATTTTTCTAGATTTTGTGCATATCGCACTATCAAATTCCATCATTTCGCGTTAATAGCATTTTGATTCCCCAGTTATCAGGCTAAAATAGGAAAAATGGTGGATTTAAAGTCAAAAATTGTGAAAAGTATATTTAGAAAAACCGGCGTATCTTTTTATACACTCCACGAGAGTATTATGTCTTTGTGCATTTGTTTGTAACACCCAAAAGGAAGAGAGATAGACCCATTGTTAATTATACCGATCGACTTAGAATCACTTTTTGAATCGATTTAGCGATGTCCGTCCGTCTGTCTGTCTGTCTGTCTGTCTGTCCATCTATTCTTGTAATCACGATACAGGTCGCACTTGTACACAGAACCAAATGAAACTTTGCACAACTAAGTTTTTCGGGATAAGAACGAACCCTATTTAATTTGAAGAAAATCGGTTCAGATTTAGATATAGCCCCCATACGAATTTCACTCCCGATTTGACTCTTTTCACTCTAGATACCACATATTTTAACAGATTTTCTTCAAAATTGGCAAAACAGCTTATAGTTCAACTAGAAACATCTGTGGTAAAAATGGGTCAGATCGGTTCAGATTTATATATAGCTCCCATACAAATTTCGCTCCCGATTTGATTTTTTCCGCTCTAGAAACCACAAATTGTATCAGATTGTCTTCAGATTTGGCAAAACATCTTATTTTTCAACTAGCAACACCTGTGGTAAAAATGTGTTAGATCGGTTCAGATTTATATATAGCTCCCATACAAATTTCGCTCCCGATTTGATTTTTTCCGCTCTAGAAACCACAAATTGTATCAGATTGTCTTCCGATTTGGCAAAACATCTTCTTTTTCAACTAGCAACACCTGTGGTAAAAATGTGTTAGATCGGTTCAGATTTATATATAGCTCCCATACAAATTTCGCTCCCGATTTGATTTTTTCCGCTCTAGAAACCACAAATTGTATCAGATTGTCTTCAGATTTGGCAAAACATCTTATTTTTCAAATAGCAACACCTGTGGTAAAAATGTGTTAGATCGGTTCAGATTTATATATAGGTCCCATACAAATTTCGCTCCCGATTTGATTTTTTCCGCTCTAGAAACCACAAATTGTATCAGATTGCCTTCAGATTCGGCAAAACATCTTATTTTTCAACTAGCAACACCTGTGGTAAAAATGTGTTAGATCGGTTCAGATTTATATATAGCTCCCATACAAATTTCGCTCCCGATTTGATTTTTTCCGCTCTAGAAACCACATATTTTAACAGATTTTCTTCAAAATTGGCAAAACATCTTATAGTTCAACTAGAAACACCTGTGGTAAAAATGGGCCAGATCGGTTCAGATTTATATATAGCTGCCACACAAATTTCTCTCCCGATTTCACTTTTTCCACTCTATAAACTACATATTTTAACAGATTTCTTTCAAATCTTTCAAAATATCTTATATTTCAACTAGAAACACCCATGGTGAAAATGGGTCAGATCGGTTCAGATTTACATATAGATCCAATACAAATTTCGCTCCCGGATAGACTTTTTCCGCCCCAGAAACCACAAATTTCCTCCGAATTTCTTTGAAGTGACCACCAAACGTTATATTTCAACTAAAAGTTAGTCACTTTATTCTATGTTGGGATATAGCCCCGATACAAATATTCTTTTCGATTTGACAAATTGGACCAGGTCATATTAGCCTATGATAAGGAAACATACAAAAATTCTTCCCGTTTTCACTTTTTACCGAGTTGAATTGTATTCGGATAGAAAGTGGAGTGTATCGTATAGTCGGCACCGCCCGACTTTAGCCTTTCCTTACTGGTTATTATATCGAGAATTCCAAAATATTTCTTTGGCATGTGATTGCTGACTTCATGGGGAGTATTTGTGTATGAAAAGTTTCAGAATTATGAATGAAGAAAGTTAAAATATATGGAATTGCAACGGCGAATTATGGATTTTTCATCAATTGCAGCGATTTTCGCGACTGGCTACATATATGTTACAGGCGACCAATCTGACGGATGAAGCTGGAATCTTTAAATTCGCTGTGTACATCACAGAAAATGTGTTTTCTATACAACATTGCCAAGATTTCATGAAAAAAGTTATGGAGTTTACAATAAATCTTATTCTTATTTCAACATTTATAGTGCTCAATTTTAAACATACAAAAGTGGCTATGAACCATGAAACCGCGAATAATAGGAAATTTCGAAAACTTTTTAATTAGTAATCCTTTTTAGATTAAACTGTAGAAGAATCATTAATAATTTCTCTTCAAATTAAGGAGAAAATCAGTTTTTTCGCTCTCCTGAAAAGTTATGTTTTTGTTCATAGCCACGTATGAATAAGCCCTCGATATGTATGTATGTAATTTCCAGTAACTATTTAAAAAAATTCTACTCTTAGAGAACAAGTCTGTTAATAAAAGCAACGATTGTCTGCTGCCTATCAGCAGACACATTTCAGCTATTACAGCTGTTTTATGGCATAACAGCAGTTTTCTGCAATCTTACATCACCATTCACACTGGTAAAGAGTTTGCTGTCTGCTAAAATTGGCTGTTGTTAATTAAAATATAAAAATAGATAGGCGTTCATAAGCGAGTTCAGCTCGAATTTTCTTTTATAAAGGGTGATTTTTTAAGAGCTTGATAACTTTTTTTTTAAAAAAAACGCATAAAATTTGCAAAATCTCATCGGTTCTTTATTTGAAACGTTAGATTGGTCCATGACATTTACTTTTTGAAGATAATTTCATTTAAATGTTGACCGCGGCTGCGTCTTAGGTGGTCCATCCGCTTAGTCCAATTTTGGCATTTCCACGTTTTTGAGTAACAGAGACCCAATTGGTGCGAACGGCGACGAATCGAAAATTGGTGGTCATCATTAACACTGGCCGATACAGCTGCGATATTTTCTTCAGTTCGCACTCTACGTAAGCGTGTTGGTGGTTTAATGTCCAACAATGTAAATTTGGTGCGAAATTTAGTCACAATAGCCCGAATAGCCGCTTCAGTGGGTCGATTAAACTGACCATAAAATGGAAGCGCGCAATGAACTTTCTTAACAGAGCACGCATTTTGATAATAAAATTCAATAATTTGCAAGCGTTGTTCGTTTGTAAGACGATTCATGATGAAATGTCAAAGCATACTGAGCATCTTTCTCTTTGACACCATGTCTGAAATCCCACGTGATCTGTCAAATACTAATGCATGAAAATCCTAACCTCAAAAAAATCACTCTTTATTAGCTTGAGACAATATGCGTATCACATATAGGGTCCGCCATCTAACGTTTTTTTTTGTTTGTGGGGTGCCCGAAGCAGCCATTTGAATGAAATTATTTTCCATTATTAACCGGAAGGTTTGTACTTTCAAATAAAAAAATAAATTTGAGAAAATATTCAGTAGTTTTTTTATAGCATTTTCAAAAAAAGTTATTTTGTGGACCCTATATATTACTAAAACCAGCAAACAGCTGTTTACCATTTCAGCAGATAAAAATCTGCTGCCTCTTTTTTAACAGCAGAAAATCTACTCTTTCAGTAGACTGTCTGCTTTCATTTACTGACATATTCCTTTGAGTGTACTGATAGATGGATTACATTCGTCCGACAGACATTGTCAAAATATTTCACGAAAATCCTGGCAATAAAATACGAGTGGTTTCCAAACGCTCCAGTAAAAATTTCCGGAAAAGTTGGAAAATTAACTAAGTATGAGTAAAGTTTCATTCTTTCAAAGCCATAGTAAATAGTTAATTTACTAGAAATATACTACCCTAGATTTACTTAAAAACATTTCTTTGGACCTAATAAAAAGTTCTTACAATTGAGTAAATTCAAACTTATGTGGAAGAATATTTTCAAGGTTTTAAGTGAGAAAAAAATCTGAAATTTTTTGTATGGAAAAAATTCCACTTAGGAAATTTTAACTTAAAAACAGAGACTTATTTCTTAAATACATTATGAATTATTCTAAACAACCACTGCGAAAGCGCCTTTCTTGCCTTCGCAACAATAATGAAGTAATAGCTCAACTCCTTATGGGAGAGGTATCATGAAACTTTTGAGAAATATTTCACGTTGTCTTCTTTTGCATACTCTGAAGCAAAACTATTTGTTTGATTTTTTTAGTTAAATTGAACTTATTTTAATTTCAACTTTTTTCCTTGTATAAAATAAAATTTTCCTCAGTTTAAGTAAAAATTTACTCGTTTTGAGGAAAAAAATCAGCAAAATTGTCCTCAGTTTGAGTAAATATTTACTTGATTTGAGTAAACATTTATTTAGTTTTAGGAAATTTTCAGCAAAATTTTACTAAGATTCAGTAAAAATGTACTTACTTAAATTTAGTGAAAAATTACTTGGTTTTAGGAAAAATTTACTTAGATTTAGGAAAAATTCAGCAAAATTCTACTTATATTTAGTAAAAGTGTACTTGGTTTCCTAGTTAATTTTAACTCATTATAGGGTTAAATTTTTTATGAGTCTAGATGAAAACCCCCCCAGGGGAAAATCCTGCGCACGGGCCTGTTGGTCGGAATGATCAACTTTCATTTGAGATAATGAACAAAAAATTGTTTTTGTTGAGAAAATTTTTCTTTTTGACCGACAACCATGCTTAATTATAGTATAAATATCGATATGTAGCGTCACCTATCAAGGCAGAACTGATATGGTTCTTCTCATGAGGAGAAAAAAAGAAAAGCTCACATAAACCAACCAACAATGAACGGATAAGAGATGTTTTCGGGCATTCTTGATAGATAGCTAAACTTCAGTAGGTCTTTTAGGATATTCTATTCTCTACTCGCTTTTGTTTGAGCATATAGTCAATTTGTGGAAAGAACTCAACCTAATGTGCATATATATTCATGCAGTCATTCTCATTTTTGTTTATTATACATACATATGATTGAGATTTTTATTCGCGTTGGTCGGAATGATCAACTTTCATTTGAGATAGTGAACAAAAAATAGTTTTTGTTCAGAAAATGTTTCTTTTGGACTGACCACCATGCTTAATTATAGTATAAATAGCGATATATAGCGTACCTATCAAGGCAAAACTGATTTGGTTCTTTTCATGAGGAGGAAAAAAAGGAAAAGCTCACATAAACCCACCAACAATGAACGGATAAGAGATGTTTACAGGCATTCTTGATAGATAGCTACAGCTCAGGCTAAAGGTATTGAAAATTTAAATTTAATTAACCCAATTCAATACAGTTTGAAAATTGGCACTGCAATCACCGCAAAGGAACGTTACGCATTTGTTTCGCTTTGTGGCGATTATCATGAAATCTTTAATGCCATTAATAAATGATAACGCTAGCATTTTCTTTGGCCAAAATTGTCTATTTCCAATGTAAATATAAAGGTAAAAATGCAAAATAAGAAAAACCAGTAGATTCAAGGATAAACATCAGCATAAATTACTTCACATTTCCTATAACGCCTTCCTGCAACTTCAACCGCTGCCCAGACTTGATTTGTTCAGTTGTTCAGCTGGTTGGGTAGCCGCCCTACACTCTGTTCTACAAGATTAACACTGTTCCATTGCTAATGGTTACATGCCACTTTGGGAGTTCCTTTTGTAATTTGTTCGTACGTTCTCTTCAGTTTGTGTTGATGTTGTTTGTTGATTTTCCTTCATTGCATTTATTCGCGTTTTTCGGCGCGTTTTCCTTTTTTCTGCTTTTGCATGTCTACGAGTACAACACGAGGCGCTTCCTACTTGGGTCATGTTTTATGGATAGAGTTTCCGTTCCTAACTACTCTTGGCATACCTTGACCAACAATGGTCGTTGGCTTTTCCCAAGTTAATTGTTTGATGTGTGTGAATGCCTTTGGTTCGGGTTATTTTCGATACAACAAACACTACACATAAGCACTCGTACACATAAGTAGGTCGTTAAATACCATTGTTGAAATTAGATTTTCAATATATCTAAAGAAGGGGGAAGGAACTGGGCTCTGGCGGGGCCACACAAATGTAGTGTGTGTGGTTGTTTGTTTTTTTAATGTTGGACTTTCATGCTGAATATGCATGCGTAGAAACTATTTTTCGGGTATATAACTTTGTGCTGATTTATGAAGAAATTGTAACATTAAAGCCAGAAAATAAACGACGTTATAGAAAAATCGAAAATACAGTAAATATAAATCTCAATTAACAATATACATACATATTTATTGCTACTGCTACGAGGCATTGCTTTAAGCTATATAAACACGTATAACACACACAACCACTTCTAACACGAGAAGCAATTGTACTGTTTACATGTATGTATATTCTTGATCGTCATAAAAGTATATGATGCCCTAACAATGTCTGCCTGTCTGTTGAAAAAACGATAGCATCTAAACAAAACGTGGCAGTAGGATATATGACTAATAATTGTACATAGGGTAGTAAAGTAAAGCTAGGCGGAAATATTTCAAGGTGGTGGAATTTTTTATAACTTTTTTATTTCAATTTAGCTTTTAATTTTTATTCCTATACCATGTTTAAGAAGACTTCTGCAATTTTAGGTGGACTAACACACACTCTCCACTTCAAATAGAATATTCAGTCTTTAATTATACACTCCACGAGAGTATTATGGCTTTGTGTATTTGTTTGTAACACCCAAAAGGAAGCGGGATAGACCCATTGTTAAGTATACCGATCGACTTAGAATCACTTTCTGAGTCGATTTAGCAATGTCCGTCTGTCTGTCTGTCTGCCTGTCCATCTATTGTTGTAATCAAACTACAGGTCGCTATTATAGTCCGATCTTAACAAAAATTGTCCGCTCTAGAAACTACATATTGTACCCAATTTTCTTTAAATTTGGCACAACATCTTATAATCCAACTAGAGACACCAATGCAAAAATTGGATAAGATCGGTTCAGATTTAGATATAGCCCCCATACAAATGTCGCTCCCGATTTGACATTTTCCGCTCTAGAAACGACATATTGTACCCGATTTTCTTTAAATTTGACACAATATCTTACAATCCAACTAGAAACACCTATGCAGAAATTAGGTAAGATCGGTTCAGATTTAGATATAGTCCACATACGAATGTCGCTCCCGATTTGACATTTTCCGCTCTAAAAACCACATATTGTACCCTATATTCTTTAAATTTGGCACAACATCTTATAATCCAACTAGAGACACCAATGCAAAAATTGGATAAGATCGGTTCAGATTTAGATATAGCCCCCATACAAATGTCGCTCCCGATTTGACATTTTCCGCTCTAGCAACGATATATTGTACCCGATTTTCTTTAAATTTGACACAACATCTTACAATCCAACTAGAAACACCTATGCAGAAATTCGGTAAGATCCGTTCAGATTTAGATATAGTCCCCACACAAATGTCGCTCCTGATTTGACATTTTCCGCTGTTGAAATTACATATTGTACCCGATTTTCTTAAAATTTGGCACAACAATCCCAATCACAAATTTTACAGAATTCCATTCGATTTAAAGTAAAAATAATTTCATATTTTGCTTCTCTAGAAAATGAAATCACTTCTGGTTTCCTAATCGGAAAAAATGCCAAATAAACAAATGATAGCAACATTTGTCATTCTATGCCAAATATCCTTACCTTCATGTAATATTTTTGGATTTAATGTGGACATATTGTCTCTAATCTTTGGAAAGTATTTAATATTTTATTTATTTATTCAATTCAATTTCGTAATACAAAAGCCTGGAGAATAAATATGTATATGTATGCACAGTAACAAAATCCTATCTTTAATGTAATTTAAACATTAAAATAAATATACTTAATATGTCCTAATCATAACAAGTAAAAAGGCGTTAAGTTCGGCCGCGCCGAATCTTATATACCCTACACCTTGGAGTGCATTCCACAGTATTACCGGCAGATTAGAGGCTTTACATAGAAGTCCATTATCATATTTGTTTACTATTTCAAACTATAAGGCATACTTCTGCGCAATATTTCAAATCCACTACCATATATAAACACAATGCTGTAATTGCAATCAAAAAGTGAACATGCCCTAAACATTGGGTGATCGTCAGTCTTCATTAGGGAGAAACATTTTCAGCTACAGACAAAGTGACTGTATTATTTTGATAAGAAAGGTACACATTTTAAAGATCCCTTATGCTTCGCGCCCACTTTTGGAATGTACACATCTAATTCCATGTATCTAGGTACAGCCGTTTGCTTGGTACCAGTTTTATTCACTTTTCATTTGGTGCCAATTTTGTCCCGTTTTGATTCCAAAAGGTACGAATATTGAAAGCTATCTTTATTTTTCAAAGCAATGTGCATACCGAATTTCATTGTTATAGCTGCAGCCGTTGGGTTGGTACAATTTTTATCCCCATTCGCCCCATTTTCCGCCTAAAAGTACAATTTTCGAAAAATTCCTTTTTGTTTCGAGTCTTTACAGTCAGATGAACCTATACACATAATTTCATGTTTTCAACATCTGCGGTTTGGTTGGTACCATTTATCCCTCTTTTTCGATTGTATCCCTTAAAAGTACGAATTTTGAAAAATTCTTCTATTTTAGGTGTCTACGCAATTAAGGTAATGTACAATCCAAATTTCATGTTTCTAACTGTTGTCGAATCATTCGTACCATTTTTATCCCTTTTGTCCCATTTCCGCACAAAAGTACAAATTTCGAAAAATTCCTTCATGTTTCGCGTCAACACAGTCAGATGAATGCATACACCGAATTCCATGATTTCAACTTCAGCGGTTTGAGTGGTACCATTTTTGTCTTTTTTTCCAATTGTACCCCTTAAAAGTACGAAGTACGGGAAGTGATTTTATTTTTCTTGTAGGTATTGTCGAGTAGAACAAGAAATGTATTTGAAATTTCCCAGACACTCCCATATCTTGAATTACGGGTAAAAAACGGGTTTTCGTGCTTTTGCACACTTAGTTGTTTATTAGCCGATTTTCAATTTCTCACCGATTAAAATAATATGAAACTTAAACCTTTCGAACGATATAAAGAGTGATTTTTTTGAGGTTAGGATTTTCATGCATTAGTATTTGACAGATCACGTGGGATTTCAGACATGGTGTCAAAGAGAAAGATGCTCAGTATGCTTTGACATTTCATCATGAATAGACTTACTAACGAGCAACGCTTGCAAATCATTGAATTTTATTATCAAAATGCGTGCTCTGTTAAGAAAGTTCATCGCACGCTTCCATTTTATGGTCAGTTTAATCGACCCACTGAAGCGGCTATTCGGGCTATTGTGACTAAATTTCGCACCAAATTTACATTGTTGGACATTAAACCACCAAGACGCTTACGTAGAGTACGAACTGAAGAAAATATCGCAGCTGTATCGGCCAATGTTAATGATGACCATCAATTATCGATTCGTCGCCGTTCGCAGCAATTGGGCCTCTGTTACTCAAAAACGTGGAAATGCCAAAATTGGACTAAGCGGATGGACCACTTGAGGCGCAGCCGCGGTCAACATTTAAATGAAATTATCTTCAAAAAGTAAATGTCATGGACCAATCTAACGTTTCAAATAAAGAACCGATGAGATTTTGCAAATTTTATGCGTTTTTTTTTAAAAGTTATCAAGTCTTAAAAAATCACCCTTTATATGTACATTGTTTGTTTAAGTCTTGAGGAATCTATGTATGTTCATTCGTCCAGCAAACACATTTCGTTTAAACTTTTCGCCTGATTCCAACTTTGGCAATGTTTTCAGTATAATTTCTTAGATAATAGTACTATTTATTTAGACAGGATATTTAGTAAGGATGAAAACGCCACTTTTTTAAAAATCCGTCAGTAATTGACTGAATTATTGAAGTTTCCACTAAAACCAAATTTTTGCAAAAATTCAAGTTGTAGTAATTCCAAAAACATTTCTCAAAATTCTACGAATTGAAGTGCAACAAAAATATCTAAATCCATCAAAGCATATAAAAATTATGAAAAATTTAATAGATTTGCAGATTTTGTCAAAAAAAATATTCGAATTCCCAAAGTGGGGAAAATGTGTCCAAAATTGTTATTTTACCCTCCACCCCCAGGATGGGGGTATACTAACTTTGTCACTCGGTTTGTAAAACCTTGAAATATCGACCTATAAAATTTTTCCCTCACAAGGACTGAAAAACCCACAATATCCCCTAATATTTTAGAGTATTTAAGAATATTTTTTCAATATGTCTGCTTGTACTTACTTGATATTGGGTATGCCCCGATAACAAAAACGTGCACCATAAAAAGATTTTTATTCGTAGGGGCAAAATGGGATAAAAATGGTACATATCAAACGACAACAGCTAGAAACACGAAATTCGTTGTGTACATTGCTCTAATCGAGTAGATACATAATATGAAATTATTTTTTCCATAATCGTACTTTTAAGGGATAAAATGGGAATAGAGGGATACAAATGGTACCAACCAAACGGATGCACCTAGAATAATGAAATTCGGTGTATACATCATACCTCTGATTGCGCAGACACGTAAAATAGAGGGATTTTTCGAAATTCGTACTTTTTGCGGTTCAAATGGAAAAAGGGGATAAAAATAGTACCAACCAAATGACCGCAGATAGAGGCATAAAAATCGGAGTATACATTCCTCTGACTGTGTAGACTCGAAAAATAAAAGGTTTTTTCAAATACGTACTTTCAAGAGATACAATTAGGTACAGAGGGATAAAAATAGTACTAACTAAACGAATACAGCTAGAATGATGAAATTCGGTGTGTACATCCCTCTAATTGCGTAGACACGTAAAATGATAAGATTTTAGATAGTCGTACTCTTGAGGGGCTAAAATTGGAAAAAGGGGATAGAAATGGTACCAACCAAATGGCCGCATCCTAGAATCATAGAATTCGGTGTATACATTCATCTGACAGCATCGACACGCAAAATAAAAAGATTTTTCCAAATTCGTACTTTTATTGGTTGAATCATGAAGTTATTTTGCACAATGTACGTGAGTTAAAGGATTTTCAAAATTTGTACTTTAGGGATTAAACTAGAATGAAAATACAATCAACTGTAGCACCCACTACCTACCAATGTTTATGGTAAAGGGTGATTTTTTAAGAGCTTGATAACTTTTTTTTTTAAAAAAACGCATAAAATTTGCAAAATCTCATCGGTTCTTTATTTGAAACGTTAGATTGGTCCATGACATTTACTTTTTGAAGATAATTTCATTTAAATGTTGACCGCGGCTGCGTCTTAGGTGGTCCATCCGCTTAGTCCAATTTTGGCATTTCCACGTTTTTGAGTAACAGAGACCCAATTGGTGCGAACGGCGACGAATCGAAAATTGGTGGTCATCATTAACACTGGCCGATACAGCTGCGATATTTTCTTCAGTTCGCACTCTACGTAAGCGTGTTGGTGGTTTAATGTCCAACAATGTAAATTTGGTGCGAAATTTAGTCACAATAGCCCGAATAGCCGCTTCAGTGGGTCGATTAAACTGACCATAAAATGGAAGCGCGCAATGAACTTTCTTAACAGAGCACGCATTTTGATAATAAAATTCAATAATTTGCAAGCGTTGTTCGTTTGTAAGACGATTCATGATGAAATGTCAAAGCATACTGAGCATCTTTCTCTTTGACACCATGTCTGAAATCCCACGTGATCTGTCAAATACTAATGCATGAAAATCCTAACCTCAAAAAAATCACTCTTTATTTAAGCTTTTTTGAAAATATAAATATAAGAATATTTATTTTTTGAATTGACTTGAAGTATTATTTCGATATATATAGTGTAAACGAATTGGTAATAAATATATTTATTTATAAAACTATTTTTTTTTTCAATATTTGTATTTGATTTTGTTTGGCTATATTAAAAAATATATTTTCCTGTAATATTACTGCATTTCTACGAAAATCGACAGCCTCTGTGGAATGCAATCCATGGTGGAGGGTATATAAAGTTCGGCCCGGTCGAACTTAACGCCGTTTTAACTTGTTTTATTACTAAAATGGTCATCGTTCTTTTATTTATCGATTTTATCTTTTGATGAATTGTTTATTTTTGTTGGGCCTCAAAAACTTATATTTTTGAAAAAAAAAAAATAGTGAAAACTTCAATAACACAGCCAATTATCGACGGATTTCTATAAATAAAGTGGCGTTCTACTCCTTACTAAATGCGGTTACGTTACAAAAGTTAAAAACTGTTAAAAACATTGCTACATTTGGAAAATGGTGAAACAACCAAAATAGAATGGGTTCACATACATATTTTTGTTCTACTCGACAATATCGGATGAGGTCGTGGTAGTCATATGAATGATATTGTGTTCCATTATTAAATGACAAATAAAGCTGAAATTTGAAAAAATAACCAGTACGTTTTTTTTATAGCCGATTCTAATTTAAGATGTTACATGACCCACTCTATATAACTAATAAAATAAATAATAATTTTTGTTGCGCGTCTATGTGGCCAGATTTTCACGATTCTAGCTGTAATACTTAGTTTGGTACTATTTTGCCCTTTTCCTTTTTTTATCCTGCTCCCCCTTAAAGGTACAAATTTCGTAAAATCCCTTTATTTATCGCATCTACATGGTCAGAGAAATTTCACGATTATAGGTGCAATACTTTGGTTAGTACTATTTTTATCCCTTTTTGTTCCGTTTTTTTCCTTTAAAGTACTAATTACTTCATAGTTTATGCCTGATAGGTGTGAATGTAGGACAACACTTTCTCTCCCACTTGTAAACACGAGTGGGAGAGAATTATTCCGATTTTTCTTACCCACCATTTTACGTCTTAACCTTTAATAGCAACTTGAAACGTACATGTATGTACACCTGTGTACGTATGTACATACATACATACATCAAGGTACAGGCAATAACATTTATTTAAATGTTCTCGATGGCCTTAAATAAAGTGCTAAATTGAAAACCGGACGAATCGTGATGCAAACTACCACTCAACCTAATTGAGATCATATCACGATTTCAATACAGGCCTATACCGTAACATTTTCTAAATTGTTAGTAATTTAACAAATATTTATGGTGGCGTATAATAAAAGTTCTTCTTTTCTTTCGTTGTCGATAAACACATCTACTATAAGGAAGGAATAGAAGGTTGCACAGTGGTTCTTACAAAGAAAAATGAATGGTAATAATTATGACATCGGAAATTACTTAATCATCGATTGCAATGAAATTTACGGAATTACAAATGATATAAAATACAAATGATATAGACAGCAGCGACATATGTAGCTTAGGCTGGGTCGCTGTCCATACAAATGGAAAAACGAGTTCCAGTCACCCCACAAAAATAAAGTTTGGATTTTTTAATGATGATTTGCAAAATATTTCGTCCATAGATCAAGCCATCTGTGAGCTAAACGCTCCTGAAAATAACCCTAAAAATCATGTTATTCCGGTGTACTTTTTTTTTGTGTTACATTTTTTCCCAAAATATTTTTCTGATATAATAAAATGTTCTATTATATCAGAAAAATATTTTGGGAAAAAATGTAACACAAAAAAAATTACACCGGAAAAACACTTTAAATAAAAATTTTGATTCTTGTCTTAGAGTAACTTATTGGTCGAATTATCGGACGTTTATATTTTTTCGTATTTGGTGTTAGTATTTTATTAAAAATGAATAGCGGCAGTCAAAACCTTTCGAATGATGCCTAAATGATGAACATCGGAAGGAAATTGATGCCGCAGCGCTCATTTTTGTAAAAAGTGTTTGAATATCTTGGCTGTGAATACCATCGCCTGCAATAAATTAATTCACAACGAGTAAAGTAAATATAACATGATATGGAAAAATTGATCAAGATCCAATGATAAATACAGATTATACAGTGGATGAATCGGGCGGACATTTGAAGGGGACCTATAACAACACTTGGGGCCTCTGCAAAAACATGCGCCAATATATTTCTCATTCACGGTAGGTATTCCTAGTTGAAACATATAATGATCTGCAAAAATTGATGAAGATACGATGTAAGATGTAGTTGCTAGAGCTGTAATAGATCAGTGTGGGGCACCATTTGGGTTATACCAAAGTATGGACATATGGGCATCTCCCAAACAAATAAGGAAAGGCTAAAGACGGACGGACTTTCTATCTCATTACAATTCAATTCGGTAAAAAAGTGAAATCGGGAAGGATTTTTGCGTTCTGTAAATGTATGTGTTTGATACCTGGAACTATGTGACCCCCTTTCACCATGTATGTTTATTATACACTCCACGAGAGTATTATGTCTTTGTGCATTTGTTTGTAACACCCAAAAGGAAAAGAGTTAGACCCACCGTTTATTATACAGATCGGCTTATAACTTTCTGAGTCGATTTAGCAATGTCCGTCTGTCCGTCTGTCTGTCTGTCCGTCTGTCCATCTATTGTTGTAATCAAATTACAGGTCGCAATTATAGTCCGATCTTAACAAAAATTGGCACAAGTAAGTTTTGTGGATCAAGGACGAACGCTATTTAATTTGAAGCAAATCGGTTCAGATTTAGATATAGCCCCCATACAAATGTCGCTCCCGATTTGACTTTTTCCGCTATAGAAACCACATATGAAACTCGATTTGCTTCAAATTTGGCACTGTACCCTATAATTAAAGTGAAAACAGCGACGGAGAAAATCCGTCAGATCGGTTCAGATTTAGATATAGCCCCCATACAAATGTCGCTACCGATTTGACTTTTTCCGCTATAGAAACCACATATGAAACTCGATTTGCTTCAAATTTGGCACAGTACCCTATAATTGAAGTGAAAACAGCGACGGTGAAAATCGGTCAGATCGGTTCAGATTTAGATATAGCCCCCATACAAATGTCGCTCCCGATTTGACTTTTTCCGCTCTAGAAACCACATATTTCACACGATTTGCTTCAAATTTGGCACAGTACCCTATAATTGAACTGGAAACAGCTATGATAAAAATCGGTCAGATCGGTTCAGATTTAGATATAGCTCCCATACAAATGTCACTCCCGAGTTGACTTTTTCCGCTCTAGAAACCACATATTTCACCCGATTTGCTTCAAATTTGGCACAGTACCCTATAATTGAACTGGAAACAGCTATGATGAAAATCGGTCAGATCGGTTCAGATTTAGATATAGCCCCCATACAAATGTCGCTCCCGCTTTGACTTTTTCCGCTCTAGAAACCACATATTTCACACGATTTGCTTCAAATTTGGCACAGTACCCTATAATTGAACTGGAAACAGCTATGATGAAAATCGGTCAGATCTGTTCAGATTTAGATATAGCCCCCATACAAATGTCGCTACCGATTTGACTTTTTCCGCTATAGAAACCACATATGAAACTCGATTTGCTTCAAATTTGGCACAGTACCCTATAATTGAAGTGAAAACAGCGACGGTGAAAATCGGTCAGATCGGTTCAGATTTAAATATAGCTCCCATACAAATGTCACTCCCGAGTTGACTTTTTCCGCTCTAGAAACCACATATTTCACTCGATTTGCTTCAAATTTGGCACAGTACCCTATAATTGAACTGGAAACAGCTATGATGAAAATCGGTTAGATCGGTACAGATTTAGATATAGCCCCCATACAAATGTCGCACCCGAGTTGACTTTTTCCGCTCTAGAAACCACATAGTTCACCCGATTTGCTTCAAATTTGGCACAGTACCCTATAATTGAACTGGAAACAGCTATGGTGAAAATCGGTTAGATCGGTACAGATTTAGATATAGCCCCCATACAAATGTCGCTCCCGATTTGACTTTTTCCGCTTTAGAAACCACATATAGTACCTGATTTTCTTTAAATTTGGCACAACATCTTATAATTCAACTAAAAACACCCATGGTGAACGTGGGTAAGATCGGTTCAGATTTAGATATAAATTTGTTATATATATACAAATGTTGCTCCCAAATGTTAAACCGATTTTGGCCAAACTTTACATATTATATTTCATCTATAAACATACATAGTGAATGAATGGGTCACATCGTTCAATGTTTCAATATACCCCCATGCAGATGTCCTTTCCGATTTAAAATTTTTTGTCAAACACATATATTTACAGGATACAAAAATCATTCCCGATTTCACTTTTTTACAGAATTGAATTATAATAGGATAGCAAGTGGAGTGTATCATATAGTCGGCTCCGTCCGACTTTAGCCTTTCCTTACTTGTTGGTGAAATATAATATGTAAAGTTTGGCCAAAATCGGTTAAACATTCGGGAGCAATATTTGTATGAGGGCTATATCTAAATCTGAACCGATCTTACCCACTTTCACCATAGGTTTTTTAGTTGGATTTTTAGATGTTGTGCAAATTTTAAAGAAAATCGGGTACAATATGTGGTTTCTAAAGCGGAAAAAGTGAAATCGGGAGCGACATTTGTATGGGGGCTATATCTAAATCTGAACCGATCTTACCCACTTTCATCGTAGGTGTTTCTAGTTCGATTATAAAATGTTGTGCCAATTTTAAAGAAAATCGGGTACAATATGTGGTTTCTAAAGCGGAAAAAGTGAAATCAGGAGCGACATTTGTATGGGGGCTATATCTAAATCTGAACCGATCTAACCCGCTTTCGCCACAGGTATTTCTAGTTTGAATAAAAGGTGTTAAGCCAATTTTGAAGAAAATCGTGTACTATATGTGCTTTATAGGGCGGAAAAAGTCAAATCGGGAGCGACATTTGTATGGGGGCTATATCTAAATCTGAACCGATTTCCTCCAAATTCAATACCGATGGTCCTTGGCCAGAAAAAATAACTTCTGCCAAGTTTCATGACAATCGGACAACAATTGCGACCTGTAGAGTGCGAACAAGCTTAGATGGACAGCAGACGGACGGACGGACAGACAGACATCGTTAAATCGACTCAGCTGGTGATTCTAAGCCGATCGGTATACTTAAAGGTGGGTCTAGCTCGATTATTTCTTGGTGTTACAAACATTTGGCGCGAAACAAACTTATAATACCCTAGTCCACGAAGTGGTGTAGGGTATAAAAATTGAGTCAGTGACGTCATTTATCATCCGTTATTCATCATTGAATTATATTTTGAATTATAAGATACTGTGCCGCATTTGAAGCAAATCGATTAGAATATGTGGTTTCTAGAGTGGAAAATAGGCAAATTGGGAGCGACATTTGTATGAGAGCTATATCTGAGCCCATTTACTTCAAATTAAATAGCGTACGTCATTGGCTCGCAAAACTTACTTGTGTCAATTTTTGTAGGAATCGAATATTAATTGTGACCTCTACTTTGATTACAAGAATAGATATATAAATTCAATTCTTGTGCTTTATTCGCGCGTCATTACCACAAAACGCCCAAATTGAGCTGTTGGCAATCATAAGAACAAATTCATTATATTATAAAATGGAAACGACAGAAATATCAGTAAAAAGTAAAACAAGTATGCCAAGGATTAAGTAAATATGTACTAAAACTGAGGAAAATTGAACTTCGTATAGCGCTAAGGAAGGAAATCATTTCTCATATCAAGTACAAACTTTTCCTTGAAAATATGGACATGCTTTGAATTTGATTCCATTTCGATTTTTCCTCAAAGCAAGTAAAAATTACTTAAACTGAGGAAAAATTTTCTTCAAACCAAGTAAATGTTTACTTAATCTGAGGAAAATTTTACTCAAATTAAGTAAATTGAGTAAAATTGATTGAGTATAAATCTGAAGAAAATCCAAGTACATTTTTACTAAAACTAAGTAAATTTGTAGTCAAACCAATTAAATTTATACTCATATACTTGAAGAAATATGATTTCTATAGAGTCTTGGGGTTCTAATTCATACAGGACATGAGTAACAGGATGTTTCTTAAAATAATTATACTGCAGATATCGGTTAAAAAAAAATATTTTTAAATGTTTCTTCATTTTAAAAATCTTTGTTATATATCACTTCGAATAACAAAGACTGTTTTTTTCATGTACTCGAAGAAATCCAATAAAAATAAGAAGAATTTCTACACAATTTCGAATTGCAAGAAACTCAAAGAATTGAAATTTGAGACTTCACTTTTGTTTTCACCTTCCTACGTTACCGAATTTGTTGGTTCTCTTTTGAATATTCCTTGTAACATATGTAAACAAAAATAAAAATTATTAATTCTCCAAAATATGTGATTTTAAAGATTAACTCGCAATAGGATTAACTCGCATTGCTGCCTATATGCAACATTTGGCATGAAAGGGTTAAAAGGAAAAAGTTTACTTAGAATAAATCCAATTTAACTAAACCTGAGGAAAATGTTACTCAATAATAGAGTATTTGTTTCATATCATATATAAAATGACAACACGGAATAGTTCTCAAATGTTTCAAGTTACTTCCACATATGGTGGAATATTTTATGCGGAAAACACTTTTTGAAGATTCCAAAATACCGTCCATTTAAGTAGATAACAGAATATTTTTATACCCTCCACTAGGGTATTATGTCTTTGTGCATTTGTTTGTAACACCCAAAAGGAAACGAGATAGACCCATTGTTATGTATACCGATCGACTTAGAATCACTTTTTGAATCGATTTAGCAATCAGACGGACATTGCTGTCCGTCTGTCTGTCTGTCCATCTATTCTTGTAATCACGATACAGCTAGCAATCGTAGCCAGAACCAAATGAAACTTTCCACAACGAAGTTTTTCGGGACAAGGACGAACGCTATTTAATTTGAAGAAAATCGGTTCAGATTTAGATATAGCCTCCATACGAATTTCACTCCAGATTTGACTCTTCAATCTAGATACCACAAATTGGCAAAACATCTTATATTTCAACTAGAAATACCTGTGGTGAAAATGTGTTAGATCGGTTCAGATTTAGATATAGCCCCCATACAAATGTCGTTCCCGATTTGACTTTTTCCGCTTTATAAACCACATATTGTACCCGAATTTCTTTAAATTTGGCACAACATCTTATAATCCTAGAAACACCTATGCTGAAAGTGGGTAAGATCGGTTCAGATTTAAATATAGCCCCCAATCTAGAAACCAGTACCCGATTTTCTTCAAATTTGGCACAAAATCTTATAGTCCTACTAAAAGCAGATTTAGATATATCCCCTATACAAAAGTTGCTCCAATATGTTTAACCGATTTTGGCCAAACTTTACATATTATATTTCACCTATAAACATACATGGTGAAAGCGGGTCACATCGTTCCATGTTTCAATATACCCCCATACAGATGTTCTTTCCGATTTATCATTTTTTGTCAAACACATACATTTACAGGATACAAAAATCCTTCCCGATTTCACTTTTTTACCGAATTGAATTGTAATAGGATAGAAAGTGGAGTGTATCATATAGTCGGCTCCGTCCGCTGGCATCTTAACGAAAGCAAGGTCTGCTTGAAGAAAGTCTATGGATAAATGTAGAAGTTATGCCCTTCTTGTAGAAGTATAGGGTGTTTTTTATTGAGGTATAGAACTTCGAATTGAAATAAAACACAAGAAAATCGTTTTAATGTCCATCAATTTGGCTTTATTGGAAGGACAATTTTATGCCATTAATGTTTAAATATGATTTCGGGCATGTGGCCGCACCGGCTGGCTCGAATATAGCCAATTCTACAGGTCCAATTTTCAACCACGCCACGAATGTTGGCTTCCAAGTCCCCTAACGTTTCTGGTTTGTTGGCGTAGACGAGCGACTTCACATATCCCCAAAGAAAATAATCCAATGGTGTCAAATCACACGATCTTGGTGGCCAATTGACACGTCCATTCCGCGAAATTATGCGCTCATCGAATGTTTCCTTCAATAATTCGATTGTGACGACCATAAAATGGACGGAGAATGCGGTGAACTTCGCGAACTGAACCATTACTTTCGAAATAAATTTGCACGATTTGCAAGCGTTGTTCTTTTGTCAACCTCTTCATGATGAAATGGCAAACCAAACTAAATATTAATCACTTGACAGCTGACAAAATGGCCGCCAGTTAAAAAAGTGATGCCAACTTAAAGTTCTATACCCCAATAAAAAACACCATATACATGCCGTCTTAAAAAAATATTTTGTTCGAAAAGAAATCATTTTTGGAGACTGTTTCTAAACTACTGGCTCTATATGAAAGTTTAATGCGTAACATATGCAGCCATCGCATTTGACTGCCACTCCATCATATTCTATGCCAGGAATTACATGTTGTCAAAGACATCTGCTTGGGACAGTTAGAGTAAATTTTATAAAAATAGTTTTTGTATGAGAACCTCCATTAAGAGTAGAAATAGGTGATAGGCGTGTTCGAGAAAAATGTTGGGGATGAAAAAACATTGGTGGTATGTCATTCTCTTGACTACCTACTTGGGTCAGTATTGCTATGGGAGCAAATTTTATAAAAAATTGTTTTTGTATAGGTGCCCTTAAGTAGTGGGGGTAGGTGTGTTATGAAGTATTGCTGAGGAGGGAATATTAATGGTGATGGGTCTTACATTTAACGGCTCTAGGGGTGACTACGGAGTAGTTTTGGACCTTTCTTTCATAAAAAACAAGTAAGGAAAGGCTAAAGTCGGGCGGGGCCGACTCTATGATACACTCCACTTTCAATCCGAATACAATTCAATTCGGTGAAAAAGTGAAAACGGAAAGGTTTTTTGTATCCTGTAAAATGTTATATCGGAAAGGACATTTGTGAGAATATATTGAAACCTGGAACGAAATAGGTGAAAAATAAAATGTACAGTTTGTCCAAAATCGGTTAAACTTTTGGGAGCAACATTTGTATTTGGGCTATATTTAAATCTGAACCGATCTTACCCAATTTCTGCATAGTGTTTCTATTTGGATTATAAGATGTTGTCCCAAATTTAAAGAAAATCGGGTACAATATATGGTTTCTAGAGCGCAAAATTCAAATCGGGACCGACATTTGCATGGGGCCTATATCTAAATCTGAACCGATCTAGCCCGCTTTAGCCACAGGTGTTTCTAGTTAGATTATAAGATGTTGTGCGAAATTTAAATAAAATCGACTAGAATATGTGGCATTTAAAGCGGAAAAGTCAAATCGGGAGCGACATTTGTATGGGGGCTATATCTAAATCTGAACCGATTTGACCTATTTTCACCATAGATGTTCCTAGTTTAAATATAAGAAGTTTTGCCAGAAGTTTTGCGTTCGTCCTTATCCCGAAAAACTTCGTTGTGCAAAGTTTCATTTGGTTCTGTCTACAATTGCGACCTGTATCGTGATTACAAGAATAGATGGACGGACGGACGGACGGACGGACAGACAGACAGACGGACATTGCTAAATCGACTCAGAAAGTGATTCTAAGACGATCGGTATAATTAACAGTGGGTCTATCTCCTTTCCTTTTGGGTGTTACAAACAAATGCACAAAGACATAATACTCTCGTGGAGTGTATAATTATAAAAAATAATAAAATTCGAATGTTCTGATAAAATGTGGGAGTTGAAAAAATATTGGGGGTCAGTCATACATTTGACTACACTAGGGCTCTCTCTATGGCAGTTAAAGCGGTGGGATTTTATAAAATGTAATTTTTGTATGTTAGCTCCATTCAGGGGTGTACGGAAAATTTTGGGGACGGTCTTACATTTAACCCCTTCTGGGGGCGACTCCGAGACGGTTTTAGGACTTTTTGTGTATTTTTGCCGCTTTCTCCCTTCCTTTGACACAAATCCAATATTTTGCTAACGAACTTGAACTTTTTCTGGCTATGTCGTTTTCAAATTCGAAAAAATGTTGTTTTCAACCCACCATAATCCGTATGCCTCAATGTCCACTGCAGGGATATGCTAGTGAATATAACCCGAGAATCGTATTGACTCCCGTTTTCATGCGGCTTCGTTAACCTACATGAAAACGGGTTGATTAATTCGAAGTAAGAAAAAACATGACAAAATACAAAGAAAATTTCGATTTAAATTTAAGGGGAACAATTCATTCCAGGGAAATTTTATTCGCGGTAGGGGTGCGTGACTTCATGTGAACCCAGAGAAAATAATCTAGATGTGATAAATCGTTCGATTTCGGTGGCCGGTTTAACTGGTCCATTTCTAGAAAAGCGTAGGGTTTAAATTACAGATATTTTGCGAGGTTATGTGCTTTTCAAATTTTAGTTTCACTTCGAAACTTATCTTCTTAAATCGCATTATTCTTATATCGTGTAAATGAAGAGATTTGTTTCAAAATCTAGATGTTTTGAAGCCGAATCTCAAATTTAAAACCATATAAAATCACTGGTTTGAAACGAACGTTGAAGTCAGAACATACCTGTGTGTTGCTAAACATAGCAAATCACCTTTTTGATATTTGAGCAGAGACAACCAGCATTTTTAGAAAACATTTCTGCTATGTTTACTGACAAATTCTTTTGAGTTTAGATAGATTGTGTACATATTTCTTCGGGTGTACTCGTTATACAGTTGCGGTCAAAATAATAGCAGCGCACCACAACTTAAAATAAATTTTCATATATTTGTTTGTATGATAATTTTTTATAGCTATTACTGCATTAAGTGTCCAGTTATGAGAACACAAACACAAAATAATTATTTATTTATGATATGGCTTTAATTACTTAAGGAATTTAAATTTTTTCGATTATTTGAATTTTGGAGCGGTCCAAAAATTTCAAGAAAATGAGATTTTATATTAATTTTTCAATTTGATTTGATGGTATAAGTAAGATATTGTGAAATGTACACTACTTCTGAACTTGTTTTATTTTTCTTAATAAGTAGGGCGATGGGAGCACTGAGATGAAGAAAATCGAGGTCATATAAAAAGATCGAAATCTGAGAGAAAATCATATAGTGAATTTCAAGTTTTTTCTGGTGTTCTGTTAAAATGATCAGAAATTCGATATTATAAGAAGAAAAATCAAAAACGCGTGGCAAAACCCCGTCTATATCACCTGCAACCCTTCGCCGAATAATAATGTCTAGTACAAGAAACCCACTTACGCCCACCAAAAGAAAAAATAAACATTGTCTGTCCATCTTTAAGTGTTTAAAAAGTTCGTAGAATACTAAGAAAACATAATCTGTACGCCAAAATCCGAGAAAAGTCTAACTTAAAAATAATAGACATGGCACAAAAAATTGCTATTTGCAAAAACGCACCTGCTAGGCCAACCAAAAAGTGGGTGCACGTCTTATGGTCATTTGAATCAAAAATTGTTTTGTATGGTGAGACAGTGTCTCTCTCGACAGTCTGTAAGACGTCCACAGAACACGGAATATGTCTCCAGGTATATTCCCAAAACTGTCAAACATGGAGGACCCAGTGTAATGGCTTGGACGTGTATTTCATATACTGGAGTTGGGTCAATACATTGGCCCAGAACTACCATGGACTCTGCCCAATACGTCAAAATACTACATAATATTTTGCTTGCTTATACTGAATATGGAATGTCCTGTATATGGGTCTTGTAGTAGGTCAAATATTCAAAAAACACCAGCCGTCTCGCAAAAAGGTGATTTGAAGCCAATAATATCGAGGCTATGGAATGGTTCGCGCAGACACCGCATCTCAATCTTATTAAAATTTTGAATTGTGATGTCTAGCAAAACCAAAAAAACAAAAACGTGCTTTGAAAGGTTATTTTAGAGGCATGGTAAAAAATACCAGATTAAAAGTGCGAAAGACTCGTCGAATCCATGAAGCGACGTTGTGCTGCAGTCAGTTCAGTCAGTTCAACAAAATATTAAATTCAAGAAAATATCGTTATTTAAGTTATTATTAAAGAAAAAAATCGTTTAAAGTGAATTAAAAACAAAATAGTTTTAGTTTTTCTTAGCACTGCTATTTTTGACTGGTTTCATTTTTGACATAAATGTTTCTAATGGCTTAATCTCATAATTATAAAAACTTAATTTTTTATTTAAAGCCAGATTAAAAATGGCACAATACCACCTTTCAATCACCGTAAAAACTTCTAAGGTTTTCGAAGTAAAACTAATATTTTTCTTTGTCGATATTTTTTATCTCACCGCTGCTATTTTTTTGACCGCATCTGCAAGTGTTGAAACGTGTGCTTGCTTTAAGAGCACTCTTGTGTGTAAAGACTATATCAGGGCGTAGGGATAAATATGCCGGGAAAATTTGGATTGTGTGTTGATCATAATTGGGTGCTCTCCGTTCCATTCCCAAAGAACAAGACGTTGCC
Source organism: Polietes domitor (assembly GCA_947397865.1). Lineage (NCBI taxonomy): Eukaryota > Metazoa > Arthropoda > Insecta > Diptera > Muscidae > Polietes > Polietes domitor. The sequence goes on from OX377622.1 coordinate 64,314,567, forward strand.
TATACCGATCTATTAACACATTGAGTGTCACGTCGTACGTTTCCGTACGACAGTGATTGCTTTTACTTATAGTCCAAAAAATGTTTGGCACTCAAAGTGTTAAGAATGCCTTTTTAAATCGTTTTAAAAGCTGTCATATGGACATGGATTATTTTTCACAATTGCACTCTTGTCGGTTGCTTCTAACCCTCGTATATTCTGGAAATGGTAAAACTACCACAAAAAAGCTCAAATAAATAAAAAAGTCGCACTTGCCGTCATAATATTCCCCCATTGTCAGTCCCAGTGTTATTTACTATTGCCTCCAGTTTATGCCCTCTCCCACCCAGGCATAAATCATTTGCTGCGTTCATTGTGGTGCGTCCTAACTTAGTCGTATGCCAGCCAATTAATAAGCACATTTTGCAGTTCTTCATTTCGTCCATTCACTTCTTTTTTTCTAGCATTCCATGTAATGGCATTGAACTTGAATTTGTTGCTTTTTTATAAATTTGAAGGACTTTCAATGGCGGCGGTGCTCGGTTGATGGGTTGGTGAGGCAAAAAACTTCATTTACAAAAGTCCTTGGATAAATACAGTGTACACGTGGTGGCACTAGTAGTAGTACTCCTCTGTTAGATGTCGTAATATCGTAAACGTATCGTAACTAAAAAAGAAATCCAAAACTAATTGCATAATAATGAATACTTTCAAGAAGCCGGCTACACGGCTGACCGCTTGGCTGGCTGGCTGAACGACTGTAATAAAGCACAAACGCATATTAGATGAACCTACTCGGTACTTATTCTAGAGGAAGAGGAAAACAAACAGTCTGGCAAAGTAGTGGTTTTATAATGATTGTTTTCTTCCAGTAACACTTAAAATGCAATCATTTCTTTTAGCGTTTGCTGCGTTTTTTTGTGTCTTGGTCTTTGAGGTGTAATATGGAATTAGCATATGATACGGTAATACGGTATAAACACGGTTACGAACGGCTTGAGTGCACGGCGTACATTAACATTAAATTGGGTCGCACTCCATATAAACAAGTCGAATTTATTTATTGCCATCTAGAACTGGGATGGTATGAAAGAATAATAAATGAAATATATGTCCTTCGCAGGTAACCTTTGAACAGAATAAAAAAGTTAAATAGTTATGCGAAGAATTGTTTTAAAATCTAAAGAAACCCTCAATGTTGTTGTTTTAGGACTTTTCACTTTAAATAATAACAACGCATGAAATGAATAACAATACATGTAATTATCGTGGTTACCAAAGTCGTCTATAAAAATTTTGAGTTGCCACGATCACTTAAAGAGGGATGATAGTAGATTTTTTGTTGCAAAATATCTTAGTAAACAGGTAGACCTTTTAAATGGTAGTTGTTTTTTTGAGCCAAAATACCTTAGGAAACAGATAAAAGTTGTTTAGAAAAAAATAGTTTGTCAACCTACTGCCACGCCCACTTACAGTGCGATGGTAGTTTTTTTTTTGAAGGAAAACACATTAGGACACAGATAGGCCTCTAAATTCCATACATACATGTTATGGTGCTTACTGAAGTTGTCTAACTAAATTTTAAGTTGATCAATGTACTGCCACATCCACACTGCAGTTATCTTGATGGTTGCTAATCATTTCAAAAAACGAGTTACCACCTGTTTCAATTTTGGTAATTTTAAAATGTTGACAACACGCTGTCATTATTACTTTTTAAAGCCTACACCACTTCGTGGTCTAGGGTATTATAAGTTAGTTTCGCGCCAAATGTTTGTAACACCAAGAAATAATCGAGCTAGACCCACCTTTAAGTATACCGATCGGCTTAGAATCACCAGCTGAGTCGATTTAACGATGTCTGTCTGTCCGTCCGTCCGTCCGTCTGCTGTCCATCTAAGCTTGTTCGCACTCTACAGGTCGCAATTGTTGTCCGATTGTCATGAAACTTGACAGAAGTTATTTTTTCTGGCCAAGGACCATCGGTATTGAATTTGGAGGAAATCGGTTCAGATTTAAATATAGCTCCCATACAAATGTCGCTCCCGATTTGACATTTTCCACTCTAGAAACCACATATTGTACCCGATTTTCTTTAAATTTTGCAGAACATCTTATAATCGAACTAGAAACAGGTATGCAAAAATTGGGTAAGATCGGTTCAGATTTAGATATAGCCCCCATACAAATGTCGCTCCCGATTTGACATTTTCCGCTCTAGAAACGACATATTGTACCCGATTTTCTTTAAATTTTGCAGAACATCTTATAATCGAACTAGAAACACGTATGCAAAAATTAGCTAAGATCGGTTCAGATTTAGATATAGCCCCCATACAAATGTCGCTCCCGATTTGACATTTTCCGCTCTAGAAACGACACATTTCACTCGATTTGCTTCAAATTTGAAACAGTACCCTATATTTGAACTGGAAACAGCTATGGTGAAAATCGGTCAGATCGGTTCAGATTTAGATATAGCCCCCATACAAATGTCGCTCCCGATTTGACATTTTCCGTTCTAGAAACCACATATTTGACGCTGTTTGCTTCGAATTTGGCACAGTAGCCTATAATTGAACTGGAAATAGCTATGGTGAAAATCGATCAGATCGGTTCAGATTTAGATATAGCCCCCATACAAATGTCGCTCCCGATTTGACATTTTCCGCTCTAGAAACGACATATTGTACCCGATTTTCTTTAAATTTTGCAGCACATCTTATAATCGAACTAGAAACACGTATGCAAAAATTGGGTAAGACCGGTTCAGATTTAGATATAGCCCCCATACAAATGTCGCTCCCGATTTGACATTTTCCGCTCTCGAAACGACATATTGTACCCGATTTTCTTTAAATTTTGCAGAACATCTTATAATCGAACTAGAAACACGTATGCAAAAATTAGCTAAGATCGGTTCAGATTTAGATATAGCCCCCATACAAATGTCGCTCCCGATTTGACATTTTCCGCTCTAGAAACGACACATTTCACTCGATTTGCTTCAAATTTGAAACAGTACCCTATATTTCAACTGGAAACAGCTATGGTGAAAATCGGTCAGATCGGTTCAGATTTAGATATAGCCCCCATACAAATGTCGCTCCCGATTTGACATTTTCCGCTCTAGAAACCACATATTTGACGCTGTTTGCTTCGAATTTGGCACAGTAGCCTATAATTGAACTGGAAATAGCTATGGTGAAAATCGATCAGATCGGTTCAGATTTAGATATAGCCCCCATACAAATGTCGCTCCCGATTTGACATTTTCCGCTCTAGAAACGACATATTGTACCCGATTTTCTTTAAATTTTGCAGCACATCTTATAATCGAACTAGAAACACGTATGCAAAAATTAGCTAAGATCGGTTCAGATTTAGATATAGCCCCCATACAGATGTCGCTCCCGATTTGACATTTTCCGCTCTAGAAACGACATATTGTACCCGATTTTCTTTAAATTTGGCAGAACATGTTATAATTCAACTAGAAATAGCTGTGCTGAAATTGGGTAAGACCGGTTCAGATTTAGATGTAGCCCCCATACAAATGTCGCTCCCGATTTGACATTTTCCGCTCTAGAAACGACATATTGTACCCGATTTTCTTTAAATTTGGCACAACATTTTATAATCGAACTAGAAACACCTATGCTGAAAGTGGGTAAGATCGGTTCAGATTTAGATATAGCCCCATACAAATGTCGCTCCCGAATTGACATTTTCCGCTCTAGAAACGACATATTGTACCCGATTTTCTTTAAATTTTGCAGAACGTCTTATAATCGAACTAGAAACACATTTGCAAAAATTGGGTAAGATCGGTTCAGATTTAGATATAGCCCCCATACAAATATCAATACCTCCGCTCTAGAAACCACATCTTGCACCCGGTTTTCTTTAAATTTGGCACAACATCTTATAATCTAACTAGAAACAACTATACTGAAAGTGGGTATGATCGGTACAGATTTAGATATAGCCCACATACAAATGTCGCTCCCGATTTGACCTTTTCCGCTCTAAAATCCACACCACCCGTTTTTCTTTAAAATTGGCACAACATCTTATAATGCAACCTATGGTGAAAGTGGGTAAGATCGGTTCAGATTTATATATAGCCCCAATACAAATGTTGCTCCCGAATGTTTAACCGATTTTGGTCAAACTTTACATATTATATTTCACCAATAAACATACATGGTGAAAGCGGGTCACATCGTTCCAGGTTTCAATATACACCCATACAAATATCCTTTCCGATTTAGCGTTTTTTGTCAAACACATACATTTACAGGATGCAAAAATCCTTCCCGATTTCACTTTTTTACCGAATTGAATTGTAATGAGATAGAAAGTCCGTCCGTCTTTAGCATTTCCTTACTTGTTTGGGAGATGCCCATATGTCAAATGGGGTCCCAAATGGGGTCCCATTCTGATCTATTACAGCTCTTGAAACTACATCTTACATCGGATCTTCATCAAATTTTGCAGATCATGGTATTTTTCAACCAGGAATACCTACCGTGAATGAGAAATATATAGGCCCATGTTTTGGACCAGGCCCAAAATGTAGTTATAGGCCCCCTTTTGAAATGTCGGTCCGATTCATCTTATTACAACTGTATAATTTGTATTTGTCTGTCGGATAATTGGATCAATTACCATATTATTAACCACATTCGTTAAATATGACTAAAGATGAATTTATAGTATAATTTATACTGTATAATTTATATGAACTACATAAAATTGCTCCCATGAAATAAATGGGTTTAGTAATTAAAGCGAGTTACATACGCAGGGAGTGGTGTAGGGTATTATATAGTGGGCCCCGCCCGACTTTAGCCTTTCCTTACTTGTTAAAAATACGTTAGGGTATTACTCGGCCACGCCCAACTTTAGCATTAATTATAAACACTTCGGTGCAATTTCGCGGAGATCAATGGCATTTCGACCATTTTCTAACCGAAATTTTACAATATCTGCATTTTTAACGTCAATACAATTTTAAATCAGAAATTTTCATAATTTATGGCAGTTTGTGGCATCGCATTCTACCGGCATATTAAAGTGCACCTTTCAACCCTTCTTTTTATACATATGGTTAATCGGATACGTCCGGATAAACAAAGTTCTATTCCATGAAATACAGTAACGAATCGTAAACATACACGAAAAACACAACACACTTTATCGCAGTGCTTTGCTTTTTGTAATAACATTTTTATAATTTTTTAAATTTGTGATTAATTTACTTATCTGTGTTAGTATTTTCTAATTTACAAAAAATTTGCAGACAAGATACAAAAAGGGGGTTTTCGAAATTTGTAGTTTTAAAGGAGGAAAGAGACAAAAAAGGGATAACAGTGGTACCAATTTAAGTAATGCAGCTATATTCGTGAAAATCAATATTTACATTTCTCTGACAACGTAGACTTGCAACATAAGTGGATTTTTCGAAATTTGTACTTTTAAGGGGCGAGCGGGACAAAAAGGAATAAAAATGATACCAACTAAATTATTGCAGCTAGAATCGTGAAATTTGGTATGTAAATTCCTGTGACCATGTAAAGGGTGATTTTTTAAAAGCTATAGGAAAGTTTTTCAAAAAAAAAACACAAAAAATTCAGAAAAATGCATGAAATCTTTATTTGAATCGATAGTTCGGTCCATATAATTTAATGTTTGAATATTATTTCATGCAAATGTTGACCTTGACTGCGCCTCAAATGGTCCATCCGCTTAGTCCAATTTTGGCATTTCCACGTTTTTGTGTAACAGAGGCCCAATTGCTGCGAACGGCGACGAATCGATAATTGATGGTCATCATTAACACTGGCCGATACAGCTGCGATATTTTCTTCAGTTCGCACTCTACGTAAGCGTTTTGGTGGTTTAATGTCCAACAATATAAATTTGGTGCGAAATTTAGTCACAATTCAGTGGGTCGATTAAACTGACCATAAAATTAAATCGCGCGATGAACTTTCTTAACAGAGCACGCATTTTGATAATAAAAGTCAATAATTTGCAATTCATGGTTAAATTATAGACCAAACTGAAGATGTTTGACAGTGAAACAAAACAAGAAACGTACGTCAGCTGTTTAAACCAGTGTTGCCAAAAACATAATAGCTAAAAAAGTCACCCTTTACAAGCGTAGTCAAATTGGAATGTTCATCATTTGTACTTTTAAGGGGTGCGCGGAACAAAAAGGAATAAAAATGGTACCAATTAAAATATTGCAGCTATAGTCGTGAAATTTGTTGTTGTAAATTCCTCTGACAACGTAGAAGCGCAATCTAAATGGATTTTTCGAAATTTGTACTTTAAAGGAGCGATCGGGACAAAAAGGGTTAAAAATGGTACCAACTAAATTACTACAGCTAGAATCGTGAAATTTGTTTGTAAATTCCTCTCACCACATAGAAGCGCAAAAAAATGCATTTTGGTACTTTTAAGTGGTGATCGGCCCAAAATGGGATAACAAATGGTACCAACTAAAGTATTACAAAATTTGGTAAGTAAATTCCTCTCATCGCATAGAAGCCCAATATAAATACATTTTTGCACTTTTAGTGGGCGATCGGAATAAAAATGGTACCAACTAAAGTATTACAGCTAGAATCGTGAAATTTGGTATGTAAATTTCTCTTACCACGTGCAGTAAAATTGGGAGTTCAGCTAAAATAGTGGAATTCGACAAGTACATTCCTATGATTGTGTATGAGTGTTATCTAATAGGATGTTTCCAAATTACTATTTTAATTTTATCTATATCCACCAAAAGAAAATTCATTAAATACAGGGTTTTCCAACAAGAGGTGTTATTTTGAATCACTCGGTATTTCGGTAGCTGTCACTTTGAAATTGGGTCCTTGAGATGAATGAAAATGATCATCTTGACTGATGAGCCCATTTCCACCTCGGTGGCTACTTCAACAAACTCGGAAACCCCAAGAGTTATTGTTGAGAAGCGTGACTGTTTGGTGCGGTTTATGGTCCGGCGGGGTCATTGGACCTTACTTTTTCGAAAATGAGGTTGATTCAACAGTTACGGTGAATGGATTGCGCTATCGATATTGGTCGGACTTGGATGGTATCTGGACAACGTTTACTTTCAACAAGACGGCGCTACGTGCCACACAAGCAACGAAACCATTGCACTTTTACGGGAAAAGTTCCCGGACCGTGTTGTCTCTCGAAGAGGTGATCACAATTGGCCACCAAGATCTTGTGAAAGGATAAGGTCTACGCCAACAGCCCAGCGTCGATTCAAGACCACAAAGATAGAATTCGTGAATGAAAATGATCATCTTGACTGATGAGCCCATTTCCACCTCGGTGGCTACTTCAACAAACTCGGAAACCCCAAGAGTTATTGTTGAGAAGCGTGACTGTTTGGTGCGGTTTATGGTCCGGCGGGGTCATTGGACCTTACTTTTTCGAAAATGAGGTTGATTCAACAGTTACGGTGAATGGATTGCGCTATCGATATTGGTCGGACTTGGATGGTATCTGGACAACGTTTACTTTCAACAAGACGGCGCTACGTGCCACACAAGCAACGAAACCATTGCACTTTTACGGGAAAAGTTCCCGGACCGTGTTGTCTCTCGAAGAGGTGATCACAATTGGCCACCAAGATCTTGTGAAAGGATAAGGTCTACGCCAACAGCCCAGCGTCGATTCAAGACCACAAAGATAGAATTCGTGAGGCTATCGAGGACATAGGGCAGCCACTTTGCGATTTGGTTATGGAAAATTTCATGAAAAGGATATGGTCCTGTAAGCGTGGTCGTGGTGGCCATTTGACTGATGTTGTTTTTTATTATTAACGGCATGCCTTCCTCTTTATTATCAAATAAACATCCGATCATTTATCTCAAAAAATGACATTTTTCTTTGAATACCAAAATAACACCTCTTATTGGAAAACCCTGTAGTATCCAAAAACGGAGATGGATAAAACTGATAACAAATAACTGGCTTTTCCGCCTGCGAAGTAGCGTGCACTGCTAGTGTACTTATAAATGTCATTTGTAATGTCATATATTCGTCGATTATTTTTTGATGGTAATATACAGGAAGTGTTCCCAAATTTTATACGTTTCGCTGTTAATATTATTATTTTCGTACTTTTTCTGCCTCCATTTTAATTTAATCAATATTTTGGAAAAATCTTAACTCTGCGGTATTAGGAGGTCAGTTCATGTGAGAGTCATGATTTTCTTGCGTATTTTTATTGTAGAATATATCCGCGAAAAACCGGTTAACCGACACGAAAACATCGTTTTCCCCGGTTTGTCGATAATGTCAATTAAAAAAAAAAAACTGTGGAAGGTGTCGGAGTTAACACCGATTTTCACAGATGCTTTCCACATGCTTTTGGATTCCTAATGGGTATGGAGGCTACTGGACATAGTGCTCGTGAAAACGAATTTTTGGGTAATACCTCATATAAAAATCTCACAATTCCTAAAACTGCGAAAATATATCCCGAAAATGAAAAGTTCATGACCAAATTTTGGAATTGTTTAGAAGAAATGTCTCCGAATTTTTCCAACAAAATACCCAAGTTTCCAAAGTGGGGAAAATATGTTCCAAAATGTGGGATTTTTACCACAGGGACGTGATAACACTTTCTGAGTTAAAAGTCAACATATGCAGCTAAAAATATACTAAGCATATTCCAATCGGTGTTTTGCGATTTGAATTTTTTGGCAAATAAAAAATTCTTATACAGTAGAATCTGGATAAGTATGAATCCTCTATAAGTGGGACATTTTTGATAGTTCCCGCATGCTTCACACAAAAAACCTCTTTAAGTGGAATTTTTTTGAATTTACCTCTAAAGTGGGATATTTTACTCGTCTACCTTTACTCTGGATTTCGCGTTCATTTTGGATCTCTATAGTTTTACCTCTGTTAGTGGGATTTCATACTAGGGGATATATTTATTGGCATATTTGTGGCAGTTCATTTGAAGGACAAGGTAAATTGAAAAGATTAAAAAACGACTTCCCAGAAGTCAAAGTTAAAATGTTCCAATAGAGGGCAACGCTATTAAAGGGAGGACTTTACAGATTGCTACATCTTTAGGCAACTCTCAAAACTTCACTAGCTTTACCTCTTTAAGTGGGACAGCAGACAAATTATGTGGATAAATGAGAAACTGGGAAACCTCTGCAAGTAGGAACAAGTAAGGAAAGGCTAAAGTCGGGCGGGGCCGACTATATAATACCCTACACCACTCCCTGCGTATGTACCCCGCTTTAATTACTAAACCCAGGTATTTCAAGGGAGCAATTTTATGTAGTTCATATAAATTATACAGTTACTATAAATTCATCTTTAGTCATATTTAACGAATATGGTTAATAATATGGTAATTGATCCAATTATCCGACAGACAAATACAAATTATACAGTAGTAATAGGATGAATCGGACCAACATTTCAAAAGGGGCCTATAACAACATTTTGGGCCTGGTCCAAAACATGGGCCTATATATTTCTCATTCACGGTAGGTATTCCAAGTTGAAAATACGATGTAAGATGTAGTTTCTAGAGCTGTAATAGATCAGAATGGGGCCCCATTTGGCTTATACCAAAGTATAGACGTATGGGCATCTCCCAAACAAGTAAGGAAATGTTAAAGACGGACGGACTATCTATCTCATTACAATTCAATTCGGTAAAAAGTGAAATCGGGAAGGATTGAACCTGGAACGATGTGACCCGCTTTCACCATGTATGTTTATTGGTGAAATATAATATGTAAAGTTTGGCCAAAATCGGATAAACATTCGGAAGCAACATTTTTATGAGGGCTATATCTAAATCTCTACCTATCTTACCCACTTTCACCATAGGTTGGATTATAAGATGTTGTGCCAATTTTAAAGAAAAACGGGTACAATATGTGGTTTCTACAGAGGAAAATGTCAAATCGGGAACGACATTTGTCTGGGGGCTATATCTAAATCTGAACCGATCTTACCCAAATTCTGCATAGGTGTTTCTAGTTGGATTGTAAGGTGTTGTGCCAAATTTAAAGAAAATCGGGTAAAATATGTGGTTTCTAAAGCGGAAAAAGTCAAATCGGGAGCGACATTTGTATGAAGGCTGTATCTAAATCTGAACCGATCTTACCCAAATTCTGTATAGGTGTTTCTAGTTGGATTATAAGATGTTGTGCCAAATTTAAAGAAACGGGTACAATATTTGGATTTTAGAGCGGAAAAAGTCAAATCGGGGCGACATTTGTATGGGGGCTATATCTAAATCTGAACCGATCTTACCCACTTTCACCATAGGTGTTTCTAGTTGGATTGTAAGGTGTTGTGCCAAATTTAAAGAAAATCGGGTAAAATATGTGGTTTCTAAAGCGGAAAAAGTCAAATCGGGAGCGACATTTGTATGAAGGCTGTATCTAAATCTGAACCGATCTTACCCAAATTCTGCATAGGTGTTTCTAGTTGGATTATAAGATGTTGTGCCAAATTTAAAGAAACTCGGGTACAATATGTGGATTTTAGAGCGGAAAAAGTCAAATCGGGGCGACATTTGTATGGGGGCTATATCTAAATCTGAACCGATCTTACCCACTTTCACCATAGGTGTTTCTAGTTCGATTATAAAATGTTGTGCCAATTTTAAAGAAAATCAGGTACAATATGTGGTTTCTAAAGCGGAAAAAGTGAAATAGGGAGCGACATTTGTATTGGGGCTATATCTAAATCTGAACCGATCTTACCCAATTTTTGCATAGGTGTTTCTAGTTGGATTATAAGATGTTGTGCCAATTTTAAAGAAAAACGGGTACAATATGTGGTTTCTAAAGCGGAAAAAGTGAAATAGGGAGCAACATTTGTATGGGGGCTATATCTAAATCTGAACCGATCTTACCCAATTTCGGCATAGGTGTTTCTAGTTGGATTATAAGATGTTGTACCAAATTTAAAGAAACTCGGGTACAATATGTGGTTTCTAGAGCGGAAAATGTCAAATCGGGACCGACATTTGTATGGGGGCTATATCTAAATCTGAACCGATTTCCTCCAAATTCAATACCAACGGTCCTTGGCCAGAAAAAATAACTTCTGCCAAGTTTCATGACAATCGGACAACAATTGCGACCTGTAGAGTGAGAACATGCTTAGATGGACAGCAGACGGACGGACGGACGGACGGACGGACGGACGGACAGACAGACATCGTTAAATCGACTCAGCTGGTGAAGCCGATCGGTATATTTAAAGGTGGGTCTAGCTCGATTATTTCTTGGTGTTACAAACATTTGGCGCGAAACTAACTTATAATACCCTAGACCACGAAGTGGTGTAGGGTATAAAAACGGTCTGTTCCTTGAGCTCGCACTTATCAAGGTCGAAAATGGGAAATTTTGGAGAGAACATACAGGAGAGGTCCGTTGAAGGCCGACTCTTTTTAGTCTTTACTGCAAGCGCCTTTAAAAAATTGCGCACGATTTTTTGTTGAAGTGCAGAAAGTGTCGCATGCAAAAATCGTCCGATATTTGTTGATTTTTTTTTGTTTCCCCAGGGCTCGAGCCCTCTAAAAAAAATGTGTGACTTTATTTTAAATTTTGGAAATTATTGCAAAGGTACTGTTTTTGTGATTCATGCAATTAAATATCTACAGAAAATGTCCTTTCATTTAAGTGGGCATATTTCAATGTGGCATCCCCATTTTTGTCTGTACTGTCACCCCATCGGGTTCACGTTTACTATCTGTATACATTTTCTTTAATTTTGGATCAGATCCCATTTTTGGGTTCATAAACTACACTTCAGCCAAAATATTAATTTTACCAAAGTTAAATTGGAAAAATCGCTCATGTTGGTCGCGGCTGTACTTTCTCATCAAATGCAATTTCTGCCTACCCGCTAGTTGTTGGTTGCATGTCGGCAGCGGTGTATATATGCAACCAAATTCTGGTGGTACTTTCAGGGTAGTTCGCAATCTGGCAATTTCGTCAGCTTTAAAGTTCTCCGGGATGTCCCTATGCCTTGACTCTCAAATATGTTGAATATCAAACTGCTTTGTCATCCTCCGCTGTTCTTGAATTTAGGGTCATCAAGTCCATGGATCCAATAAGAATTGTAAATATACATTTTATCTAGCGTTGATATAAAATGCGCTTAATATTGCCCAATTTACATCATCTCCATGTAACTTTACATCTGAGGTGTGCCTTGTTTCTTAATTTTCTCAAACATTCTTTAAATAGATATACTATTTTAAATTTTATGATTTCACTATCTTCAAACAATTTCTAGAATTTCTTTATTTTACTTAAATTTCGATTGAATGAATACATGAAGGACTGCTTTTTGTTTTGTGTCCAACATCATTCACTTTGCATGTTTAAGTCAAGATTTGAAATTAATTTACACATGAAATGAACAATTGACTTAGATTCCTGCGGAAGGTACACTCGAATTCGCACGTGACGGTGAACAAAAAATATGACTTGATTACAAATTCGTGACATGAAGTTAGTTGAACAATACTTCCGCTTAGGGGTTTTATAACGCTTCAAAGAAAATATGCCAGGTATTGATATGAAAGTGACTAAACAAAATCTCGTGAAAGTAAAGTAAAGGAAATACAAAGTCGTTATGCGAAGGCTAAAACACTTCTAAGCAATTAACAACAACCAACTATGTATTATGAGGTTTTGTTTTTAATTAATGTCAACCATTCTAATGGCCGTTTTCTCTCTTTTTATTACAGCCCCGTCCAGTACACTACCATCACCGAGGGTATTGTCAGTCTCCTGCTGCTGAATTTGAAACGGAAAGCGGCGACTTTGAAGGAAAACGAGAAATTTCAATCACAATTTGGCCTTAAAACGCAACAACATCCCATGATAACTTTGTTACAGAATTCGGGTGTTAACATGAACGATGTAGCGAATAAAATTAACGGCATTTGTAATCATCATGACAAACAGTGAGTGTTGAGTTTATGCGTGTGTGCCAGTTACATGTCATAAAAAACGACCCATTTAATTGTGACCCCTCCCCCTTCTCTCTGTTTTACAGAATCAAAGACTACAGTATTGAGTATTTACGACCGGTTTATTTATACATTCTCTGCAATCCTCAAACCTTGGCCGACTCCAAGACTATATGGACGGGTTTATTGGCATTGAGCAAAATCAATCTGGAAGCGAAGACGTTAATGCAGGAAATTTTGGCCTGGAGTAAAATAACGACATCACAAAATTGCCTTTACACCTCGACGCTTCTCATCGAGGCCATTGAACATTTTTTAAATCACAAGGATTTCAAACAATCAATTGAGTTGTGCGTTTTTCAAGTGCTGGTCATAAACAATTTGGTCAAATTTGGCATAGATCCACGCCCTAGTTTGCATTGTGTGCTGCGAGTTCTGCACTCAACGCGAGAACAGTCCCAGAGCCATTATAATGTTATGTTGGTGCTGCTGGCGGAAAGTTTGCATTTACTCTCGCCCAGCTATTTACCCGATCTCCTACGCATTATCTCCTTCATTGTGGTTCAGGAAAACTGTGGGCATCAATACATTCTGAACATGTGTCTCGATGGAATCATCCAGTGGATGTCTCAGACTGCATTTATACCTGCAGATGGTCTGGCTATAGCCCACCAGATTGTGCGTAAAATTTTGGACGTGACTAAAGGAAATACAGAGGCAACGGCGGTACACACTAAAGATTTCGAACCGACTGCTATACGTTATTTACATCCGGACATTGCATTAGCCTTCGATTTGGCCAGACTGGTAGAGTCATTCGATGAATCGGAAGAAAAGGATGTGTGCACATTTGTGGACACCCTGAATGTCAAATCAAATACGACGTTTTGTCAACGGCTGCATTTATTCCTACGCGCCTTGTTTCTGTCGCGCGAACCGTCCGTAGATTGCTGGTTTAAGATATACGAAGTTATATTGGAGATTATAAAAGTGAACGGTGACATAGCCTATGATTTTCTAATGACCTACATCTTCAAATTGGCTGGTGAACACAATCCCGAATTGCAAATGGAATTGCTGAGAGGTTTGCCGAATTTTGGCATATCAAAGGCAAGTATAGAATAAATTGATTGATTATTTAATGGCCGGAGAGTTATTTTCTATTTGTTTTTTTTAGGATAATATTCCCATGATTTTGAATACTATCCGCAATATGTGCACTTATAATCCTACATTTAGCATGGATTTGTATTTGAGGCTGTGGCGCGTGGAATCTCGAACTTATCCATTCCTTGTCAAGTTGTTATCGTTGCCGGCCAAGGATGTAAAAATTAACAAATGGGAATTTGAAGTTGCTAAAACATACACCATACGTGAGATATGCTATGAAAAGTGAGTAATTAAATTGATCCAACAGTATAGGTAATGCCGTGCATACATTAAGGAAAAAGTATCATTATATACGGAAATCATAAGCCATTTTTATACCCTACACCACAGGGTATAATGTCTTTGTGCATTTATTGTAACACCCAAAAGGAGGCATGATAGACCCATCGTTTATTATACCGATCGACATAGAATCACATTTTGTCCATCTATTCTTGTAATCACGTACAGGTCGCAATTATTGTCGGATTTTAACGAATCTTGACACAAACGATTTTTGCATGCCGAAAACGGACGCTATTTCGGTTCAGTTAAGCCCCTACATCGAGACAAGATTGTCAAATCGTTTCAGACTTAGGGATATAGCTCCCAACAAATTTCGCTCCCGATTTGACCGCTATAGAAATTTATTTTCTTTAAATTCGACAGGACATCTTATATTTACACTAGAAACATCTATGGTAAAAGTGGTCCAGGTCCAGGGAAGAAACTAATAGTCATTAGCGATACATAACATGGCTGTTAACATGAAAAATGCAGCGCCCCTAGTGGAGGATAGGGCTACAACTCGATTAACGTCCCATTCCCTTAACATTAACATCAACCTTGAAGAAGATGCAAATAACAGCCGGACAACATGAGAAACGATGATGAACAAATGTTCCCGCGATAATCGGATACATGTCGGAACGAAGTCTAGTACAATTCAGACTTAAGGATTATCACCTCAGCTTCCTTTAAAAGCTGCTACAACAACAACAACATGGTAAAAGTGGATGAGATCGGTTCAGATTTATATATAGCTTCCATACAAATGTCGTTCACATTTTCACCGAATTGAAATGTAGTGGAGTAGAAAGTGAAAGGGTATCATATAGTCGGCCTCGACCGACTTTAGCCTTTTCTTACTTGTTTCATTTGGAAACCTTAGAAATGTAAACGTATGGAAATTTCATGCTCTAATTCTCATTCGATCGTCAATGTAAGGTATTTTTATTCCCTCCACTATAGCATGAAATAAAGTATACAATGTTTATCATTCCGTTTGCAATATTGATCTAAAACTATCTATTATGTTCGTCAGTCCGGATAAATGTTGGTTGTAAAGTCAACAATTGTGAAAAGCGTTTATGAAAAATCCGCGTAATTAATTATCATATAGAGAATACCAAAATATTTTGCTGACTAAATAGGGAACATTTGTTACAAATTGTTTCAGAACCCCAAGAAAGTTGAATAAATGTAATTGCAACGGCGAATTTTGTATTTTTGCAACAATTGCAACTTTTTTCCTGACTGAATATATAAAGGGTGATTTTTTAAAAGCTATAGGAAAGTTTTTCAAAAAAAAAAACACATAAAATTCAGAAAAATGCATGAAATCCTTACTTGAATCGATAGTACGGTCCATATAATTTAATGTTTGAAGATTATTTCATGCAAATGTTGACCTTGAGTGCAAATGTTGACCTTGAGTCCATCCGCTTAGTCCAATTTTGGCATACTCTTTCCAACATTTCGACCGGTATCTCACGAATAAAGGCTTCAATGTTGTCTTCCAATGCGTCAATTGAAGCGGGCTTGTCTGTATAGACATGAGCTTTAACATAGCCCCACAAAAAATAGCCTGAAGGCGGTAAATCGCACGATCTAGGCGGCCAATTGACCGGTCCCGAACGTGAAATAAAATGTTCACCGAACTCGCCTCTCAATAAGTCCATTATTGCGCGTGCTGTGTGGCACCGTCTTGTTGAAACCTTGCATTTTGGGCAAAAAAATGGATATCATCTCACGGTAGCGCTCACCATTCACAGTTACGTTACGATTCGCATCATCTTTGAAGAAGTACGGTCCAATGATGCTACCAGCCCATAAGCCGCACCAAACTGTGACTTTTTCTGGATGCATTGATAGCTCTTGCGATGCTTCTGCCTGATATTCACTCCAAAATCGACAATTCTGCCTATTTACGTACCCATTGAGCCAAAAATGAGCTTCGTCGCTGAACACAATTTCTTTCTTTCTGAACTTTCTTAACAGAGCACGTATTTTGATAATAAAATTCAATAATTTGCAAGTGTTGTTCGTTTGTAAGACGATTCATGGTTAAATTATAGACCAAACTGAAGATGTTGTTTGACAGTGAAACAAAATTGTAATTTTGTTGTATGAGCTGGCGCGTCATTTTGCATTAAATTCCACAATATAGTTCTGACAATAAGAATTCTCTCAGATATTAATTTACAATTTTTTTCATTCTCCCTTCGACCAAAATATGACAACTTTGGCCCATTGCAAACAGAAACTCAGACCAGAAAACTATAATTTTATTCTGTAAGAATGGTCTACTCAATATGTCCTTTCAGAATTATAGGTTCGCTATTCAGTTCCAAAAATGCTGTTGAGCAGCGTTTTTATAGATCGTTGGGATTGTAAATATTTATACACTCCACGAGAGTATTATGTCTTTGTGCATTTGTTTGTAACACCCAAAAGGAAGAGAGATAGACCCATTGTTAATTATACCGATCGACTTAGAATCACTTTTTGAATCGATTTAGCGATGTCCGTCCGTCTGTCTGTCTGTCTGTCTGTCCATCTATTCTTGTAATCACGATACAGGTCGCAATTGTACACAGAACCAAATGAAACTTTGCACAACTAAGTTTTTCGGGATAAGAACGAACGCTATTTAATTTGAAGAAAATCGGTTCAGATTTAGATATAGCCCCCATACGAATTTCACTCCCGATTTGACTCTTTTCACTCTAGATACCACATATTTTAACAGATTTTCTTCAAAATTGGCAAAACATCTTATAGTTCAATTAGAAACATCTGTGGTAAAAATGGGTCAGATCGGTTCAGATTTATATATAGCTCCCATACAAATTTCGCTCCCGATTTGATTTTTTCCGCTCTAGAAACCACAAATTGTATCAGATTGTCTTCAGATTTGGCAAAACATCTTATTTTTCAACTAGCAATACCTGTGGTAAAAATGTGTTAGATCGGTTCAGATTTATATATAGCTCCCATACAAATTTCGCTCCCGATTTGATTTTTTCCGCTCTAGAAACCACATATTGTATCAGATTGTCTTCAAATTTGGCAAACTATCTTATATTTCAACTAGAAACGCCCATGATGAAAATGGGTCAAATCGGTTCAGATTTATATATAGCTCCCATACAAATTTCGCTCCCAATTTGACTTTTTCCGCTCTAGAAACCACAAATTGTATCAGATTGTCTTCAGATTTCACAAAACATGTTATTTTTCAACTAGCAACACCTGTGGTAAAAATGGGCCAGATCGGTTCAGATTTATATATAGCTGCCACACAAATTTCTCTCCCGATTTCACTTTTTCCACTCTATAAACTACATATTTTAACAGATTTCTTTCAAATCTTTCAAAATATAATATATTTCAACTAGAAACACCCATGGTGAAAATGGGTCAGATCGGTTCAGATTTACATATAGATCCAATACAAATTTCGCTCCCGGATAGACTTTTTCCGCCCCAGAAACCACAAATTTTCTCCGAATTTCTTTGAAGTGACCACCAAACGTTATATTTGAACTGGAAGAACTTATTTTGAAAGTTAGTCACTTTATTCCATGTTGGGATATAGCCCCGATACAAATATTCTTTTCGATTTGACAAATTGGACCAGGTCATATTAGCCTATGATAAGGAAACATACAAAAATGCTTCCCGTTTTCACTTTTTACCGAGTTGAATTGTATTCGGATAGAAAGTGGAGTGTATCGTATAGTCGGCCCCGCCCGACTTTAGCCTTTCCTTACTGGTTTTTATTATTTAAATTCACTTTAAGAATTGTTTTGATTGGAAAACTAGTTATACCCTCCCTCTCCTAGGGTATTACGTCTTTATGCATTTGTTTGTAACTCTGAAAAGGCGCATGGGACATTTGCTGGTTAAGGACGGCAGCTATTGAATTTGAAACAAATCGCTTCAGATTTAGATATAGCCTCCACACACATCTCACTTCCGATTTGACTTTTTCGCTCTATTAACCACATATTTTAACCGATTTTCTTCACATCAATTTATATTACAACTGGAAATGTCTATGGTGAAATTGGTCCGCATCGGTCTATGTCTCTATATAGCCCCAAGGAAACTTGCTTCCCGATTTTACTATTTCCGCTAGAGAAACCACATATTTTAACCCATTTCGTTTAAATTGGCCACATCACGCTATATTTTAAGAAGAAGCATCTCATCACAGCACATTATATGTCATCCAGAAACATATATGATGTAACTCGACCACATTGGTCCATATTTTGACATAGCCTCCTTCCAGATCCGGATCATCCGACTTTGTTCAAATTTCATATATTACTTAAAATAAATAATTTAATAAAACACCTTTTGAACCACGTCGGTGCACTCTAAGAATCACACATAAAATAACACGAAGAATACTTTCCTACATTCCAGACCGACACAACATGGATCCGATTTAGTATCACACCTCTCCGATACTCTTAATACTTGTACCGACGAGGCCGGTGATTTACCAACCTCATTGGCTTTAGATGCAATCGTAGCTCTTTGCGACAGCCACACAGTAAACATAACATCAACGTGGCGTGTGCTGAGCAGCAAATTTCGACATGAGAAACGACCACGTGCCTTGAAATCATTGTATAGATTTTTTGCCCATGTACCACTGTTGCAGACACCGACATTGGAATTCGAACAGTTGGTAGATGAAGCTTTAGATCAGCTATGGTTGACCATAAGTCGTTCGGACACGGAACCGGAAATGATACGTGAGGCGTTGGCTGCACTAAAACACTATGAAATTGGAACGCTGCTAACATTGAAACATATACCACCACATTTTCGACAAGACTTACATGTTGCCCGTGAATATAAGGGGCCAAATGGCCGTGAAGTTGTGGACCTGCAGCAAGAACTTATCCCCGGCGAAGTATGGGTGCAATTGCTGCAAAAAATACGCCCCGAATGTGGGGCAGCCGCTGCTGATTTAATAGCTCACCATATTTATGCGGAAATAAACGAATTTCGTGGAGGTCTGTATCGTTTGCCCGAAGGCAAAGCTGAGCCGCGCAAACTTCAAGGTTTATATCCACAAAGTGCTTTGCGTGCGGTGGTCAGCTATTTAGTCAATCAATCGCGTTTTGGTGATCATGTCACCGAACCCATAGCCGTTACAAATGCCCTGAGAGCCATATCGAAAAAGTTTCCAAAGCCCATACCGCCGCTAGATTGGTGTTTCCTGCACACATTCTTCCATTTGTCGTTTGAGACAAGAAAATATTGTATCTTAATAGCCAAAAATCAATTGGTACATTCTGGCACGGCTAAACGTTTAATGGAGAATTTCCTCATGGATTTCGAGCCCAATTGCTTTGAAGAGGATCTACTTTTATTGTTCTCTCTACTGCCGGAAATTTCCAATGGAGTCAGTTTGACCATATTGAAAAGTTTCGCCGAAAAGGTGGCAGTCTATTGCTTTAAAGAATCTCAATTGGCCGGTTTTAATGAGGGCTGTCTCTTCGAGAAATTCTTGGACAGTGTAAAGTATGTCTTTACGGGTAAATGTGAAATTCCCGAGGTATTGGATATATTTACACTGATAGTGGAACGGTATATGGATTCTATGGACGTAGATTCCAAATTATTTGAACGTTATACTGAAGCTGTGGCGGTACTACCCACCAGTGCCATTGACGGCCTAACATTGCCATCGAATTGGTGGGAAACGCCCATAGGAAAGCTGAAGAAAGCCACGATTATCCGTTCATATCTGGTCTTGTACAGCAATCAATTAAAAAATCCTCTTAAGTGGCTGAATCCCATCATAGATGCTTATGCCACCCGTAAGGAGGATCAACAGTTCTTCTTTAGACATTTAACATCGATCCTGTACGCATTCAATAGTGACGAACAATCTTGTAACTGGATTATGGAAATGTTTATACAAATTCAAGCGCTTTTGGCCGAATCATCGAATAAAGAGAAATTGGAAAAGGTTTTGTATTTACTGGATATCTTCATATTGTCGGTGGATGTATTGTCGGGATGCGCCGTGCTATTGGGCAATTTGGAAGTAGTGGCAACTCAACGCAACGAACGATTCCAAATATTCCCCGAAAGTATGCAATTTTTATGCGACCACGTCTTCTGGAAGGATCAGGAGCCAAAGGTGGGTTGTTTGATTGATTTATGCTTTACTTTGGTGTTTCATATCCACCAAATTTACTTTTGTTCTTTCAGATCTATGAGTTCCTGTACAATCTTTATAAGAATACCGTTATACCTGATGTATACTCT
The DNA here is from genome assembly GCA_947397865.1 of Polietes domitor. NCBI lineage: Eukaryota > Metazoa > Arthropoda > Insecta > Diptera > Muscidae > Polietes > Polietes domitor. The sequence goes on from OX377622.1 coordinate 64,335,268, forward strand.
TCCATTTTTAAAGACGCCATCATATGTTCCCGCAATAAGCCGTATTTCGATGCTAAGGGAATTTGGACAAAATATGTGGGAATGCGTAAATGAATTTGAAATGAATGCACTACTTAAGATATTAAGTTTTATTACGATATTGAGTTATATGGAATTCCAATGCACATTTAGCAAAACTGCCATTTTTTTGTAACATAACCATGGATGATGATAATATTAATAAAGGAATTAAGTAATTTACAAAAATTTAAGCATTAAACCAATTTTTTGTTTGGATACTAATGAAATATATTTCGTCCCGATATCTTTTATATATTTATTCCTTACAGACTAGCTTAATACTAGAAATAAAATAAATCTAATGCTTTTAAAATTATGCTTAACGAAATGATCAATACAACATTTTAAATTAACTTCATTAAATTCTATGAAAGAATTGGCTCATTATAAGAATAATTGTTACGGCTCATAGGAGCCGTAGAAGAACTCATTAAATCGAAGGTAAGAACTCCTTGGATGTACTTGCTAATCCAAGGAGTTCTTATCTACAGGGTGGCGCAGCATAAGCTATATAGTTTGAATTCTTTATATATTATTCTTTCTTTTTTTTCAGCATTTTGTGAAGGAGACCATAATTTTGTGTTGGTTTGAAAAACACAATATTCTCAATTTGGTAATGAGCGATGAAGACCATTTCCCATTAAATGGGTATGTCAACAAGCAAAACTGCTTGGGCTACGGACAGCGACAATCACACCCATTTAAGTGTACTATTTGGTGCGGTGTATCCTCCGAAAGGATAATTGATAATCTCTGTTATGGAAAATATGCTGAAAAGAGCACGTATCTGCGAATCAGAAAATGGACATCACTTACGGGATATCACTTTCCAAAGCTAATTGCAAAAAATTTTCCAATAATAAAATATAATAATTGCATAAATAAAAAAGTTATAAATCATTTAAACCATATAGCTCATTCTGCGCCACCCTGTACAATAAAAAGCAATCATTGCGTTTCATAAATTTTTGATCAATGTGTAATTAAAAAGGCAAATAAATTAAAAAATTCAACAAGGTGGTCGAATTTGTGAGTCATTGTGGCAAATTTTATTGGTTTTCATGTATACACCTGAGTTGCAGTACTGCCTGTGTGCAGTTTACCTCGAATGGATAATGGAAATTTGCTCATATTTTTAGCAGCTTATTTATTTTTCAAAGGTTGATGACAAAAAATGAGTAATTTGTGTTTTGGAACTAAAGGCAAAAGTTACCCTGGAAATAGGTTGTGTTGGTCCAAAGTTATACATTTGTTCAAAAAGTGTATTTTTAAACATTCTTTACAAACGCCATAATAAAGCTAAGAAACCACTATATCGAAGCTCAGTTTTTTAAAGAACTCCATAAGTGTCGTTTTATCCATCTCTAGATAGTAGTTGAATAGTATTTATTGAATTTTCTTTTGGTGGATATAGATAAATCTAGAATAGTAATTTGGAAACCTCCTATTAACTAACACTAATACACAGTCAAAGGAATGTGCTGGTCGAGTTGCACTATTTTAGCTGAACCCCTTTCGTATGTACCATTTTCTACCCAATTTAAAAAAAAATACAACCGCAGAGCCTTTTATATCCTCGATCTCATGTTTCTATATGCACCCGACCATTTTATAACCTCTTTCCCAAAAAGTACACATTTTGTATAATCGCTATACGTAACAAGTGTTCTCGCTTCTCTCCTAAAAGCATGTAAAGGGTGATTTTTTAGCTATTATCTTTTTGGCAACACTGGTTTAAACAGCTGACGTACGTTTCGTGTTTTGTTTCACTGTCATAGCGAGCGAACGAACGATTAAGACGTGTATAACAACAATAAAACAAGCAAGCAAGCACAGTGAATTTTAAGTATTTAATTACCCTACAGTCAATGAAAGATTTACACAAAAATAAAACAGTTGACCACAAAAAGTTAAATTCACGAGATAGATCACCGTTTTTGGTAACACAAAATAGAAATAACAAGTAAGGAAAGGCAGGGCCGACTATATGATACACTCCACTTTCCAACCGAATACAGTCCAACTCGGTAAAAAAGTGAAAACGGGAAGAATAGGCTAATACGACCTGGTTCGATTTGTCATATCGATAAGAATATTTGTATCGGGGCTATATCCAAACATGGAAAAATGTGACTAACTTTCACAATAAGTTCTTCCAGTTCAAATATAAGGTGTTATGCTCACTTTGAACAAATTCGGTGAAAATTCGTAGTTTCTGGGGGCGGAAAAAGTTAAATCGGGAGCGAAATTTGTATGGGAGCTATATATAAATCTGAACCGATCTAACACATTTTTACCACAGGTGTTTCCAGTTGAAATATAAGATGTTTTGCCAATTTTGAAGAAAATCTCTTGTAATATATGGTATCTAGAGTGAAAAGATTAAAATCGGGAGTGAAATTCGTATGGGAGCTATATGTAAATCTGAACCGATCTGACCCATTTTCACTATGGGTGTTTCTAGGACAAATATAATATATTTCGCCTAATTTGAAGAGGATCTGTTAAAATATGTGGTTTCTAGAGCGAAAAAACTCAAATCGGGAGCGAAATTTGTATGGGAGCTATATGTAAATCTGAACCGATCTGCCCCATTTTTACCACAGGTGTTTCTAGTTGAAATATAAGATGTTTTGTCAAATTTGAAGACAATCTGATACAATATGTGGTTTCTAGAGCGGAAAAGGTCAAATCGGGAGCGAAATTTGTATGGGAGCTATATATAAATCTGAACCGATCTAACACATTTTTACCACAGGTGTTTCCAGTTGAAATATAAGATGTTTTGCCAATTTTGAAGAAAATCTCTTGTAATATATGGTATCTAGAGTGAAAAGATTAAAATCGGGAGTGAAATTTGTATGGGAGCTATATGTAAATCTGAACCGATCTGAACCATTTTCACTATGGCTGTTTCTATGACAAATATAATATATTTCGCCTAATTTGAAGAGGATCTGTTAAAATATGTGGTTTCTAGAGCGAAAAAAACTCAAATCGGGAGCGAAATTTGTATGGGAGCTATATATAAATCTGAACCGATCTGCCCCATTTTTACCACAGGTGTTTCTAGTTGAAATATAAGATGTTTGGCCAAATCTGAAGACAATCTGATACAATATGTGGTTTCTAGAGCGGAAAAAGTCAAATCGGGAGTGAAATTTGTATGGGAGCTATATATAAATCTGAACCGATCTGCCCATTTTTACCACAGGTGTTTCTAGTTGGAATATAAGATGTCTTGCCAATTTTGAAGAAAATATGTTGTAATATGTGGTATCTAGAGTGAAAAGTGTCAAATCGGGAGTGAAATTCGTATGGGGGCTATATCTAAATCTGAACCGATTTTCTTCAAATTAAATAGCGTTCGTTCTTATCCCGAAAAACTTCGTTGTGCAATGTTTCATTTGGTTCTGTCTACAATTGCGACCTGTATCGTGATTACAAGAATAGATGGACGGACGGACGGACGGACAGACAGACAGACGGACATTGCTAAATCGATTCAAAAAGTGATTCTAAGTCGATCGGTATAATTAACAATGGGTCTATCTCTCTTCCTTTTGGGTGTTACAAACAAATGCACAAAGACATAATACTCTCGCGGAGTGTATAAAAATACAAAACAGACTTCAGCTTCAAGTGAGAAATCTAATTAATAATTACAAAGTAAAATAAAAATCCACAGTAAATATAAAACAGCAACAAAATCATCATCGTCAAGTGATAATAAGAAGAATACTAAGGAAGTAGTAGATGTAGATGATTGTAAGTGTAGTGGTGATAGTAGTGGCGGTATTGAACAGCAAATAACATTAGATCAACAGCAACTACAACAACAGAGAAATAACAGTAATAACCCTGGAGATAACAAGAAATTCTCGGAGTCCACCACAGAGGAAGCTACAGATTCAGGTTTCATATCCGGACCACAGACGACATCTTCGATAAATATTAGCAGTGACGAAGGTGCTGTTGGTGGTGAATTGAAAAAAAAAACTGAATATTCCCGGTTCGTCGGCCCTTGAACAACATCATCACAAATTGCAACAACAGGAATACGAGATACCCAATTTAGATTCGGGCTGTATTGAAGAAGTTGAGGACTACGACGACCAACAGTCTTCTGCAGCAACAACAAATGAACAAATGCTTCTCAAAAACAATGTCGATGCTGGCATGTCCGAATGGTTTTGCAATCTCAGTTTGCAAAACAATCAAACAGGCGCAGCCAATTCCAGCACCAACTCTTTTGCCACATCTACCCCACAACGTACAAATAATAATCAATTCATGTCGGTAGGCGGAACGGGTTTAAATAATCTGGATGCACCAAAGACGCGCCCCACACAAAAGCCCCCAACATCGCAATCCACCACATCACTACCCACATCCTATCAACAACATGCAGCTGGATCATCTGCTACAGTAGTAACACCAACACCCCAACAAACACCAACAGCCATCAATGTACCGCAACAGATAACACCAGCCAATGCATGGGAGCATTACTATCAACAAAATGATGATGGAGATACACCTTTGCATTTAGCTTGTATTTCGGGCTATGTGGATGTCGTAGCCGCCTTGATACGCATGGCCCCTCATCCCTGCTTGTTCAATATACAAAACAATGAAGCTCAAACGCCATTCATTGCATTTGGTCACATTAACAGCGCAACCCAAAATTATTCGAATGTTATTAATAGCAGGAGCAGAGCCAACTGTACGTGATCGTCATGGTAATACAGCATTGCACCTCGCCTGCATATCTGGCGAAGAACAATGTGTACGAGCTTTGACCATACCCATCAGTGCCTCCGAAGTTAATGAAGCCCACCGGCAATACGGACATCGTGCTAATGACAAATCCTATCTGAAATATGCCCATTTACCTTCAGATTTGGAAATACGTAATTATGATGGTGAGAGATGTGTTCATTTAGCTGCCCAGGCCGGTTTCATTGACATTTTACGTATTTTGGTCTTATATGGAGCAGATGTTAATGCCAGAGAGGGAAAATCGGGACGTACACCCTTGCACATTGCCATCGAATGTTGTAATGAGGATTTGGCCAATTTCCTTTTGGATGAGTGTCAGAAATTGAACTTGGAAACCGCCACATATGCCGGACTCACAGCCTACCAAGTAGCCTGCGTGCTGAACAAATCAGAAATGCAAGACATCTTGGAAAAACGTGGCGCTGAACCATTAACACCGCCCGATAGTGATTATGATAGTAGCGACACTGAAACAGATCTTCACGATTCAAAGTTGTACGATCGCTTTGGTGATCCGGGATACTTTGTTGGTTACAAAGGCGGCAACGCCATGACGGTGGCCTGATCAGCATAAATGACGGACATCATTTTGACCGCCCAACCAACCGATCGCTTCCATGTCCTCCCGCGAAGGCAAAATTTGAATGACTTTAAAGTTAAATTGTTAAACACGTTCTTAGAATATTTAAAAATATACATACAGTGGCCGACAAAAGTCAACATACGACCCACATTTTTGCGTTTTAGCGAGTTCCAAAAAATATTTGAAAAAAGTAATGATGCGGTTTTGTTTGAAATCGTTTTTTATTCATATAACAATAACAAAATGCTTTACTTCAATATAAACTTAAAAGATATTGGCAAAATAAACAAAAAACACCTTGACAAAAGTCTACATACGACATAGCATCCCATGCTTTACGTCATTTTTTCCATGCTTTATATAAGGTTACTTTCTATATATGTTTGTGTGCCACAAAATTTGAAATCAATTTTTGAAAGCTTTTTTCTCAACCAATTTTGCTCAAATTTTGCACACTTAATCATTTTCGATGACAATACAAGGAAATGGAAAAATTTGACCAATTGGACAAAGGGGCGTGGTACCTCCCATACAAACCACAAATTAAAAATCTATTATTTCTGCTCCTGATAACGGTATTTAAACAAAATTTGGTACGTCGGTTTGGTGTGCATGTTGTAAGTGCTGCTGCAAATATGGGCGGGATTGTACAAAGGGGCGTGGTACCTCCCATACAAAGCACAAATTAAAAATCTATTATTTCTGCTCCTGATAACGGTATTTGAACAAAATTTGGTACGTCGGTTTGGTGTGGATTTTTTAAGTGCTGCTGCAAATATGGGCGGGATTGTACAAAGGGGCGTGGTACCTCCCATACAAACCACAAATTAAAAATCTATTATTTCTGCTCCTGATAACGGTATTTGAACAAAATTTGGTACGTCGGTTTGGTGTGGATTTTTTAAGTGCTGCTGCAAATATGGGCGGGATTGTACAAAGGGGCGTGGTACCTCCCATACAAACCACAAATTAAAAATCTATTATTTCTGCTCCTGATAACGCAGTAATTTTTCCTTCTACAAAAGATAAATAAAAAAGAATTTCTAGGCCCAATAGAATTCTGCTTGCATAAAGCATGGATTTGAAAAAAAAAAATTTTTTTGATTTACTAGTTTATAATGTACTTTATAGGAGAATTGACGAAATTTGTATTGTCATTTGTCTTGTGCTTGCTCTTCTTTAAATAAATATAATTCAAGAAACATTAGTCCGCGAAAATGGCTTCTCGTAAAGAAATTGCAACTGATATTCGAAATTTAGTAATAAAATGCAGAAACGAAAGGAAATCTTTAGGCGAAATAGCTAAAATGGTTAATTTAAGTAAATCAACTGTCCAAACTATATGCAAAAACTTCGAAAATACGGGTACTGTTGAAAATAAGCCCAGAAGTGGGTGTCCAAAAAACTTAGTCGACGAGATGAAAGCTTTATTTTAAAAGAAGTTAATGAAAACCCGAAAGTGAATGCTACAATGTTGTCCAAACAACTCGCAGAAAGGTCGGATACAATTGTACATCCAAGAACAATTCAAAGAAGTCTGAATAATGGTTTCCGAAGCAGAACGCCACGCAAAAAACCTCTTATAAGTGAAAAGAATCGTAAGCTTCGCCTTGAATTCGCCCAGCAACACTTGGACAAGGGATTAGACTTCTGGAAGCGGGTTTTATTTACGGACGAGTCGAAGTATAATATATTTGGAAGTGACGGGAGAGCCAAAGTATGGAGAAAAGCGAATACGGCAATGAATCCGAAGAATTTAGTTGCTACGGTAAAGCATGGTGGTGGCAACGTAATGGTTTGGGGTGCCGTCGCGGCGTCTGGAGTTGGAAATCTTGCGTTTATTGAGGGTAACATAGATCGCTATCAATATAAATCCATATTGGAACAAAATCTGAAGGCATCGGTCGATAATTTAAACCTCGGAGAGCGCTGGATTTTCCAACAAGATAACGATCCGAAGCACACAGCCCAATTTGTTAAAGATTGGCTGATTTACCATGCTCCAAGACAACTTTATTCGCCGCCACAAAGCCCCGACCTGAATATTATTGAACATGTATGGGAGATTCTGCAACGCAGGATCCGAAAACATCACATAACTAGCGCCCAAACGCTAAAAAACAAGCTGGAAGAGGAATGGCGACAAATATCACCTGCGGAATTGGAAAACTTAGTTGCATCAATGCCCAGACGATTGCTGGCTGTTGTAGATGCTCATGGTGGACCAACAAAATATTAAATTATATAATAGTATCATTTTGTCACGTTAAATTGCATTTTTTATGTCTCATCTCAAACCGTATGTAGACTTTTGTCAAGGTTTTTTCTGCGTATTCTGTTAATATCTTTTGTGTTTATATTGAAGTAATGCATTTTGTTATATGTAACTTCATTTTTTCCATGTCTACTTTTTTCTTTTCTTTTGAAAGTCTTCTTTTTTTCGATCATTGTGTATTATCGAGTTCAAATAAGAGATATTTTTTATGTGTAATGTATGTTGATAAATCTATAAGTATGTAACTGAGAAAAGAAAATAAATATAATAAAAAACGAAAAATATGAAATATTAAAAAAAAAGTCGCTGCGAAGCCACCTGAATGAAACCTTTAGACAGGGTGGAAATCATGATAGTGGTAGTCTGCAGCCAAGTAATAAATGTCACCATGCCATTTGTAAATAAATTTGCATTCTATTAAATATAGATGCAAAATGGTCTTGAGCCAGGACAATATCCCAGTTCAAATCAAATATTGATTACAGACCAAAAAAATTCAAACGAAAAAACTAAAACAAATGAGCGTTGGCACGGCAGAAGTATTGCTGGGTAACTATACCTGCATATACACATACTTACATATGCAACTCAATGAGATGCTTGTAAGATGGCATGTGTACTTTATTACTTGGTGCGATTTTTTAAACGCAAATTCGGCAAGTGAGTTGTGATTCTCGTTCGTTTGTGAAAATCATCTCCTTATAGAGGCCGGGTTTGATGTTGAAAAGTCGCTGCGAAGCCACCTGAATGAAACCTTTAGACAGGGTGGAAATCATGATAGTGGTAGTCTGCAGCCAAGTAATAAATGTCACCATGCCATTTGTAAATAAATTTGCATTCTATTAAATATAGATGCAAAATGGTCTTGAGCCAGGACAATATCCCAGTTCAAATCAAAAAAAAACAAACATCTTCAGTTTGGTCTATAATTTAACCATGAATCGTCTTACAAACGAACAACGCTTGCAAATTATTGAATTTTATTATCAAAATGCGTGCTCTGTTAAGAAAGTTCATCGCCACTTTTTTTACCGAAAAATTGTGTTCAGCGACGAAGCTCATTTTTGGCTCAATGGGTACGTAAATAGGCAGAATTGTCGATTTTGGAGTGAATATCAGCCAGAAGCATTGCAAGAGCTACCAATGCATCCAGAAAAAGTCACAGTTTGGTGCGTTTTATGGGCTGGTGGCATCATTGGACCGTACTTCTTCAAAGATGATGCGAATCGTAACGTAACTGTGAATGGTGAGCGCTACCAACTTTTTTTGCCCAAAATGCAAGAGCTTGACTCGCATGACATGTGATTTCAACAAGACGGTGCCACATGCCACACAGCACGCGCAACAATGGACTTATGGAGAGGCGAGTTCGGTGAACATTTTATTTCACGTTCGGGACCGGTCAATTGGCCGCCTAGATCGTGCGATTTAACGCCTTTAGACTATTTTTTGTGGGGCTATGTTAAAGCTCATGTCTATACAGACAAGCCCGCTTCAATTGACGCATTGGAAGACAACATTGAAGCATTTATTCGTGAGATACCGAAGGTCAAGTCAAGTTCAACATTTGCATGAAATAATCTTCAAACATTAAATTATATGGACCGTACTATCGATTCAAATAAAGATTTCATGCATTTTTCTGAATTTTATGTGTGTTTTTTTTTTAAACTATAGCTTTTAAAAAATCACCCTTTACTTTATTTGGGACCACGTTTATCCCTTTTCGTCCCGCATCCTCCTTATAAGTTCAAATTTTGAAATATCCACTTAAAGGGCTGTACACCATTTTTATCACCTTTTGTCCCGCGCATCCCCTTAAAAGTACAAATTTCTAAAAATCCAATTTGTCTGCACTTCTACGTGGTCAGAGGAATTTACAAACTAAAATTCTCGGTTCTAGCTGCAATTCTTCAGTTTTTTGTATCGCTAGCCCCTTAAAAGTGCAAAAATAAATGTTTTGAGTTTTTATGCGGTGAGGGAATTTACATACCAAAATTCACGATTCTAGCTGCAATACTTATTTGGTACCATTTGTATCCCTTTTTGTCCCGCTCACTCCCGTCTACGTGGTCGGATGAATTTACACGCCAAATTTCACGATTCTAGCTACAATACTTTTGTTGGTACCATTTTTATCCCTTTTTGACTCTCCCATAATTTCACGATTCTAGCTATGATACTTTAGTTGGTACCATTTTTATCCCTTTTTGACTCTCTCACCCCTTATAAGTACAAATTTCGAAAAATCCATTTAGATTACGCTTCTACGTTGTCAGAGGAATTTACGTACCACATTTCACAACTATAACTGCAATGCCTTAGTTGGTACCATTTTTATCTCTTTTTGTCCCAAAATTTCGAAAAATCCAATTTTACTGCGCTTCTACATGGTCAGAGGAATTTACATATCAATTTTCACGAGTTAGCTGCAATAATAGAGCTGTTTTTCTTTAAGCCGGGATAACAAGCTGCGATAACAAAAACGTTAATAAAAATTAAATTTGTTGCTCAAAATAAAAAATTATTTTTTCACATTGTTGCCAACTACAATATAAATATATGTATCAAAAGAAATTTTCAAAAAAATATTTTGTGTCGACTTTATTGGACTTAGCCTCGATATCCATCATTATGACTTACACTGGATAATTATCCAGGCTAAGACAAAAATTTTTAACACAAAATTATTTTTTCAAAATTTGTTTTCACACACACCTTGATATTGCTTTTGGCGACAATTTTAAAAAATAATTTTTTTATTTTGAGTGAAATTTTAACATTTTATTTAGATTTTTGTTATCGCAGCTTAGTTATCCAGTCTTAAAGAAAAACAGCCATAATATAGTTGGTACCAATTTGTATCCCTTTTTTTGCCGCGTACCCTCAAAGTACAAAAATGCATTTATATTGCACTTCTATGTGATGGGAGGAATTTACATACCAAATTCCACGATTCTAGCTGTAATACTTCAGTTGGTGCCATTTTTATCACTTTTTTTGTTCTGTTCGCCCCTTAAAAGTACAAATTTCGAAAAATCTATTTATGTTGCACGTGTACGTTGTCAGAGAAATATAAATATAGATTTTCACGAATATAGCTGCATTACTTAAATTGGTAACTTTTTATCCCTTTCTGTCTCTTTCCTGCCTTAAAAGTACAAATTTCGAAAAACCCCTTTTTGCAGCTCGTCTGCATGGTAAGTGCAAGGCCAGGACGAAGGTTCGATGTTTATCCCTTTTCTGTACCATTTTACCCCCTAAAAGTACGAATTTCGTAAAACCCTTTCTTAGTCCGCGTCCCTGTCATATTTGGGATTCATTTTCAAATAGTAGAACTAAACATTTCTGTATGAAATCTACAACTTTAGCCTGAAAAATTTATTGACTCGGTTATCGCAGGATATAAAAACAGTTGATATCGATTTCAAAAAACGAACATTTTATTTTCTGATATTGCATTTAATAAGTATACATTTAAATACAGTATTAATTTTGTGGTTTTCCGGGTAGGGGAGCTAATGGTTTTTGGCCACCAGTTCCAGTGGCCTTGGGTGCATTCGAATGGGCACCGGCAGCACCAGCTGCTGGAGCAATCGGCTGTTTAGGCTGGGGAAGAGCTGCGTCCTTAGGATTGGTAGCACCAAGTGCCATTGCCATGGCAATCAAGGCGAAAAATGCAATAAACATTAGGAAACGCATTTTGTTGCTGTTGTTGCTGCTGTTGACTGTAGTACGATTTAAAAGCTGTGGTGTTTAAGGTTCAGATGTGAACTGTGCTGAGTGATCTGTATGGCGGAGTTTATATACTCTTTATCTGTGTATAGTCCGGTATAGTAAATCTCAGATAGAGGAATACATTTGAAAACACTTTGAAGTAATTGAGAAACAAGTTATCCAACGGTCATGTGCCTTAAATAATTGATGATGAAGTATTGCATCACAAGAAAGATGACCGAATATCCTATAGACATAAAATAAAATAAAAGTGTTAATTACTTTAATTCCATTGTTTGTAAGAACACAATTACAGCCACCCAAGATGTGCCGAGCCACAGTGGTTTCTAACAAACGAAAGTGCTAAAGTCTCAGAGATGACTTAAAAGGTTTTTTTGAGAAGTTTTCGGTTGTGCTTAAAAGGCGTTAAAGTCGACTGCCAGGACTACGAAAAAACTTCCAGAGCTTTGTAACAAATGTCAACCAAGAATCAACCAAATGTGAAATAACAATTGAGTTCAAAATTCTTTCTCCTTCAATGAGTCAAATTTGCATATCACCTCTTAGCACGAAACCCTACCATAGTATAGAAATATAAAATGAAAAGATATATTTAAAAAGAATTCTTGGTTGTACTATTTACATTTACTGCATTCGGCTCTGCAACGTATACTCAGAAAAAAATGAACCCTACAATTAAAATTTAGGAAAGTTGAACTTCGTATAGTGCTAATGCAATATTTCCTGCTATCAAGTTTTCCTTGAAAGTAGGACATGCTTTGAACTTGATTTTTCCTCGTTTTTACTAAAACTGAGGAAAATTTTAGCTGATATAAGAGAAAAGTGAACTTAAAATTAGTTTTGGTGTTAGAACCCTTGCCCCAAAAATTGGCATGAAAAATCCCCAATACCCCCAAAAAAATAAAAAGGTTGTTTTAATTCAAAGAGTTTGACCAAAAAAAAAAGTTACGAATGATTTGTAATTCATCAACGATCATAATCTTTGTCCCCAAAATAGTCACAGAAAATCCCCAATTATAAAACAAGTAAGGAAAGGCTAAAGTCGAGCGGCGCCGACTATATGATACACTCCACTTTCTATCGGAATACAATTCAATTCAGTAAAAAAGTGAAAACGGGAAAAATTGTTTGTACGTTTCCTAATCACAGGCTAATATGACCTGGTCAAATTTGTCAAATCGAGAAGAATATTTGTATCGGGGCTATAACATGGAATGAAGTAACAAACTTTCACAATAAGTTCTTCCAGTTGAAGTATAACGTGTTATGTTCAATTTTTAGAAATTCTCTGCAAATACGCGGTTTCTGGGGGAGGGGAGAGTCAATCCGGGAGCGAAATTTGTATGAGAGCTATATGTAAATCTGAACCAATGTGACCCATTTTCACCATGGGTGTTTCTAGTTGAAATATAAGATATTTTGCAAGATTTGAAGAAGATCTGTTAAAACGTGTGGTTTCTAGAGCGGAAAAAGTCAAATTAGGAGCGAAATTCGTATGGGAGATATATATAAATCTGAACCGATCTGACTTATTTTCACCATAGGTGTTCCTAGTTTAAATATAAGATGTTTTGCCAATTTTGAAGAAAATCTGTTAAAATATGTGGATTCTAAAAATTCAAATTGGGAGCGAAATTTGTATGGGAGCTATATATAAATCTGAACCGATCTAACACATTTTCAACACAGGTGGTTCTAGTTAAAATATAAGATGTTTTGCCAATTTTGAAGAAAATCTGTTAAAATATGTGGATTCTAAAAATTCAAATTGGGAGCGAAATTTGTATGGGAGCTATATATAAATCTGAACCGATCTAACACATTTTCAACACAGGTGGTTCTAGTTGAAATATAAGATGTTTTGCCAAATCTGAAGACAATCTGATACAATATGTGGTTTCTAGAGCGGAAAAATTCAAATTGGGAGCAAAATTTGTATGGGAGCTATATATAAATCTGAACCGATCTAACATATTTTTACCACAGGTGTTTCTAGTTCAACTATAAGATGTTTTGCCAATTTTGGAGAAAATCTGTTGAAATATGTGGTATCTAGAGTGAAAAGAGTCAAATCGGAAGTGAAATTCGTATGGGGACTATATCTAAATCTGAACCGATTTTCTTCAAATTAAATAGCGTTCGTCCTTGTCCCGAAAAACTTCGTTGTGCCAAGTTTCGTTTGGTTCTGGCTACAATTGCGTCCTGTATCGTGATTACAAGAATAGATGGACGGACAGACAGACGGACATTGATAAATCGATTCAAAAATTGATTCTAAGTCGATCGGTATAATTAACAATGGGTCTATTTCTCTTCCTTTTGGGTGTTACAAACAAATGCACAAAGACATAATACTCTCGTGGAGTATATAAAACCAGTAAGGAAAGGCTAAAGTCGGGCGGGGCCGACTATATGATACACTCCACTTTCTATCAGAATACAATTCAATTCGGAAAAAAGTGAAAACGGGAAGAATTTTTGTATGTTTCCTAATCATAGGCTAATATGTCCTCGTTCAATTTGTCAAATCGAAAAGAATATTTGTATCACGGCTATATCCAAACATGGAATGAAGTGACCCATTTCACAATAGGTTCTTCCAGTTCTCAATTTTAAGTAATTCGATGAAAATACGTGGTTTCTGGGGCGGAAAAATCAAGTCGGGAGCGAAATTTGTATAGGAGCTATATATAAATCTGAACCGATCTGACTCATTTTCATCCTGGGTGTTTCTCATGCAAATATAAGATATTTTGCCAAATTTGAAGAAAATCTGTTAAAATATGTGGTTTCTTGAGCGGAAAACTCAAATCGGGAGTGAAATTCGTATGGGGGCTATATCTAAATCTGAACCGATCTGGCTAATTTTCACCGTGGGTATTTCTAGTTGAAATATAAGATGTTTTGCCAATTTTGAAGAACATCTGTTAAAACATGTGGTTTCTACAGCAGAAAAAGTCAAATCGGGAGTGAAATTCGTATGGGGGCTATATCTAAATCTGAACCGATCTGAGCAATTTTCACCATAGGCGTTTCTAGTTGAAATGTAAGATGTTTTGCCAAGTTTGAGGAAAATCTGTTTTAATATGTGGTATCTAGAGTGAAAAGAGTCAAATCGGGAGTAAAATTCGTATGGGGGCTATATCTAAATCTGAACCGATCTGGCTAATTTTCACCGTGGGTGTTTCTAGTTGAAATATAAGATGTTTTTGTTAAAACATGTGGTTTCTACAGCAGAAAAAGTCAAATCGGGAGTGAAATTCGTATGGGGGCTATATCTAAATCTGAACCGATCTGACCAATTTTCACCATAGGTGTTTCTAGTTGAAATGTAAGATGTTTTGCCAAGTTTGAGGAAAATCTGTTTTAATATGTGGTATCTAGAGTGAAAAGAGTCAAATCGGGAGTGAAATTCGTATGGGGGCTATATCTAAATCTGAACCGATCTGGCTCATTTTCACCGTGGGTGTTTCTAGTTGAAATATAAGATGTTTTGCCAATTTTGAAGCACATCTGTTAAAATATGTGGTTTCTACAGCAGAAAAAGTCAAATCGGGAGTGAAATTCGTATGGGGGCTATATCTAAATCTGAACCGATCTGAACAATTTTCACCGTGGTTGTTTCTAGTTGAAATGTAAGATGTTTTGCCAAGTTTGAGGAAAATCTGTTTTAATATGTGGTATATAGCGTGAAAAGAGTCAAATCGGGAGTGAAATTCGTATGGGGGCTATATCCAAATCTGAACCGATTTTCTTCAAATTGAATAGCGTTCGTCCTTATCCCGAAAAACTTTGTTGGGCAAAGTTTCATTTGGTTCTGGCTACAATTGCGACCTGTACTTTGATTACAAGAATAGATGGACAGACGGACGGACGGACATCGTTAAATCGATTCAAAAAGTGATTCTAAGTCGATCTGTATAATTAACAATGGGTCTATCTCGCTTCCTTTTGGGTGTTACAAACAAATGCACAAAGACATAATACTCTCGTGGAGTGTATAATGAGTTGCGTTACAAAAAGGGAAAAAATGGTAAACTGAAGTCTTGCAGTTGGAATCGTGACATTTGGATATAGGTAATCCATCAAAAGAAAATTCAATAAATACTTTCCAAAAAAACATAGATGGATAAAACTGATAACAAGTAACTGGCTTTCCCGCGTGCGAAGTAGCGCGCACTGCTAGGATGCTGTGTTGGAGATTCAAAAGTAAAAAGTCACAAAGCATATTTTGAGTTTCTAAAGATTCATTTGTAAGGGTAAAGATTTTCAATTTCAATTCCTTGGACAGAAGGAATATATATCCTTTTGGGGTCTGCGGTGTATATTTGAAGGCATTGCAAATTGAATGGCAAAATTAATATAATACCATACTATAATGGAGGGTTAATAAGAGCCCTGGTAATTTGTTAAAAAGTGTAGAAAAAGGTAACCCCAGTATATTCAATAAAATGATTAGTACTTCCCGATTCAACTAAAGTTCATAAAATAGTGTCAATTCCAAAAGGAGTGAATACTGCTGAGTGAATAAAGGGTCAACGTAGTGAAATGCTGTGGTAAATTTAATCCAATATGTTTGCAATTGTTTGGGAGGGAAGTAGAGTTGCGTCTAATTTTTTCAATTTTAAGAAGTCATTTGATCTTATTGGTCATATAAAGTCGGCCTTTTTAAAATTTGAACTACCGATTACTTTGACTTTCAAATGTAGAAAAATATTCATTTTTATTTTCATGGTATATATTTGACATTTGCAAAATGGGACGCTATATGCTCGAACAAAATTGGGAAATATTAAAAACTTGCTTCCAAAGCGATAACTCAAACTGTAAGAAATTTATGCGGAAAATTTTCCAGAAGAGATCTGCCTTCAGTTCAGCCTTCATGAAGCTCATTTTCATCTCGGTGGCTATGTCAATAAGCAAAATTGCCGCATATGGGGTTCAGAGAACCCACATGTGACTACTGAGAAGGCAATAAATCCAGAACGAGGCACAGTGGGATTTTTTGTGCAATAAGTCATTTTTTCGACACATAAAATTTAAAAATGTAATGATGCAGTTTTGTAGAAAATTGATTCAGTATGAAGAATCCATAAATTGTATCCCAAAAAAACGTTTATTTGTCTTTGAAATAATGAAGTAAAGTCACATGTAAATTTTGGTTCAAAATATCGTAAGATAATTTTATTGCTCTGATTTAAATAGCGATTTTTTTTCAAATATAGCCTTTCCTGTGTATTTTAAAAAATATATATAAAGTTCGCTCATATGGTTTAAAAGATATGATAGAATAAAATTTGTTCTATAATGTGCCGTGATTGCAAACTTTCTTGGAAGAAAAAAGGGTTGCTCGGTCGTGCTAGGTGCTTCAGCTATAATAAAATGAAAGGTAAGACTCCATACTACCAATTAAAATTAAAAATTTATAAAATCATAAAATTTGTCTCCAAATTCATGAAATTTTTAATTTTAAAAAATTAAAAAAAGATATAGAAAAAGATAAAAGATTATAGAAATTATAGATTAAAGTTCTCCAGAAAGTGTGATAGAGTTGCAACAAATACAGATGTTTTTCATCGTCAGATCCTTTTATAAATAGCATTAGATGTCGACCCCGTAAACAGGTTCTGGAACTTGATGATATAGTTACTGAACTGATAGATGATGAATAAAAGTATATATTTAAATGCATGTACTGAAATTTATTTATAAAATAATTAGTTTTGCTAAAGAAACTAAAAGTTTTGGGAAAAATATAATATGGGTTATGTGGGCGGAGGGCGTTAATTGAGGTAATAAAAGGTTCTGTGTAAAATTTCAAAAAGTTTGGACCAAAAATAAATTTTCCAATTTTGATGAAACTTTATTTTATTCTTAATTGAGGTAATAAAATTTTCTGTGCCAAATTTCAAAAAGTTTGGGCCAAAAATAAATTTGGGTTCTATGGGCGGTTGGTACTGGGCGTGGCCAATTTTGATGAAACTTTATATTTTTCTTAACACATTGAGTGCCACGTCGTACGTTTCCGTATGATACCTAACCCGTCGTGGGGTTCCACGTCGTACGTTTCCGTACGACAGTGATTGCTTTTACTTAGAGCCCAAAAAATGTTTGGCCTCCTGGGAAGGTTTGCGTCAAAACAGCTTGGCACTCAATCTGTTAATTGAGCTAACCAAAGGCTCAGAGCAAAATTTCAACATTCTACGAGCACTCCTTATATTTTTTTGCCAAACTTTGTATGAACAAATCCCTCTGTGTGAGGCACTGTTTGGTGTGGATTTTTGGCTTCACTGAAAAATTGGGTTGATCGGATGAGGTACTGTCGACCTAGTCATATGGATGTGTTCCATTATTAAATGACAAACTTCAACCTTTCCAATAAAACCAGAAATTTGAAAAAATAACACCGAACAACAATTTTTAAAAAAAACACGTTACACTTGAACCAGATTATATACGTATAAAACTATAGGATAATTGGATAATTGCATAACGTTATTAGTGTCAAATTAAAGTGGAGAATATCTATTAAAAATACTTGAAATGTCATTCTTCTGTCTGTATTAGTTCAGCATTAATACCTATTTCAAGTTTACCCCTTAGTTTTTCTAGCTTATTCATATCTTGCTTTTTAAGAGACAGAACTTTAAATGGTTTTTAATACCAAACTAATACAGATAGAAGCTGGAAATTTAAAGTATTTTTAGCATATATTCTCATTTTTGATTTGGCGAATAAGTATTAAAATAATTTTTAAAAAATTGTATCCTTTGGAACTTTTTAGTCCTTTTAAGGGGCAACAGGATGAGAAAATTAAAAGCTAAAAACGCCAATTAACTCTGTTTCACCTGTAGTTTCAGATGTATATCAT
The DNA here is from genome assembly GCA_947397865.1 of Polietes domitor. Lineage (NCBI taxonomy): Eukaryota > Metazoa > Arthropoda > Insecta > Diptera > Muscidae > Polietes > Polietes domitor. The sequence continues at coordinate 64,353,577 of OX377622.1, forward strand.
CTGGTTCAAGTGTAATATGGACTGTCGGACAGAGTAATCAGTACTTTTTTATAACCGATTCTAATTTAAAGTTTTAAATGGCCCACCCTATACACCGTTTGGTGTTTAAAAGTTATTTTTCTAAAAGGAAACTATATGTGATGTTAAATGAATCTAAAAGTTGTATGTTGTGTTTTAAAATTATTTGATTGATTTAGATAGTCTTGACTTAATTGGGAAGCTTTTAATGTTTGGTTCTTTGCTGGCATGAAAAAACTTATTAAATAGGACCTTTAGAAAATCGTCCATTTCAAATTATGTTTTTTGCTTAAATTGATTTCGCAAAACGTGAATAGAAGTCTACATTTATACATTGATATATTTCAATTTCAACATTAGTAGCCGCCATATATACCATTAATATAACGTATAATCGGGCATGATCGGCATTTAACTCCCGAAATTATCGTATGAATATAAAGATAATCTGAACGAAAATTAAAAAAATATTTCCATATATGTATTTTTTAATATAAATATTTATATATTTTTAATAAAATAAATGGTTGTAAAATAATGTTAATGACAAATTTTCATCAAAATTGGAAAAATTTTCAAAAAATCCATTATACACGATTCCTGTCGAATTTGTTTTTCAATATATGATGGATGAGTTAGCCAGTGTACACTGACGAATTTCTGTTCTACCCCAAACGTCAATTGATTGTGTCTACCAAAGGCACTTGAGTGCACCTGAAAAATTGGCCTTGAGACATGCGATGAACCTGGCGGCGCACCAGATGGATAAACAATCAACAACTAACACTTCGCATAACAAACCCAAAAAAAGAAAAGATTTCAAAATATTCCGATCGTAACGTAAACAAATAACCAGTTAGTGTAAATAAATATATATCTTCATGACCATTAGTCTTAGAACGTATTTAAAATGCGTATAAGCGACCGGCGCGAATCTTGTTACTATGGGAGAAAATTATGACTGATATGATGTGATGTTGTTTTACCAACTAAATGAATAATGAGTAATTCTTAATGGTACATTAAGGCTAATATACACTCAGAAAAATAGCATTCCTAAATTTGAGCAAAATCCATACTCCAATTTAGTTCAACAATTTTACTCCAGTTTAGTAAAAAATCCTGAAAAGTAGGAAAATTAACTAAGTATGAGTAAAGCTTCATTATTACAAAGTCATTGGAAATAGTTCATTTACTAGAAATAGAGTAGTAAATTTACTTAAAAACATTTCATTGGGGCTAATAAAAAATTCTTACCATTCAGTGAATGCAGACACTCAGAAAAAAGTGAACCCTATAATGAGTTAAAATGAACTAAAATTTAGGAAAATTGAACTTCGTATAGCGCTAAAGAAATATTTCCTCATATCACGTTGAAACTTTTGAAAACCTTGAAAGTGTACATGCTTTGAACTTAATTCTAGTTCAATTTTCCTCAAACCAAGTAAATATTTAGTCAAACTAAGGAAAAATCCAGTAAGTTTTGCCACAAACCAGGTACAATTTTACTAAATCTAAGTAAAATTTTGCTGAAAGTTTCCTAAATCTAAGTAAATTTTTCCTCTAAGCAAGTAAATGTTTACTTGAACGGAGGACAATTTTGCTGATTTTTTCCTCATAACAAGTAAATTTTAACTTAAACTGAGGAAAATTCTACTTGATACAAGGAGAAATGTGAACTTAAAATAAGTTCAATTTAACTAAAAGTAATTCAAATAAATGATTTTGCTTCAGAGTATGCAAAACTTGTACAAAAAATGGCAACATGAAATATTTCTCAAAAGTTTCATGATACCTCTGCCATAAAGCGTTGAGCTATTACTCCATGATTGCTGCGAAGGCAAGAGAGGCGCCTTCGCAGTGGTTGTTTAGAATAATACTTGAAGTATTTAAGAAATAAGTCTCTGCAACCAAACGAGAATTGCTTCTTAGATTAATATTCAAGAATTTTCTAAACAATTTCAAGTGATTTTTTATAAGTTCATTTATATGAAGAACTCGGCATAAATTTCAGAAAACACATTAACTTAATTTTAAGGAAAAGCAGATTTTTTAGTTTAAATTTCCTAAATGGAATTTTTACCATACAAAAAAATCTTAATATTTTTCTTACTTAAAACCTTGGGTGGTTGTGTTTCCCCATGTATATTTGTGATATTTTGCTAATATTCTAATTTTTATACTCACCAACATAGGTGGAGTGTATAATAATGTTTTCACTCCGTTTTTCGTACTAAAATTCTAAGACCATCGTATGTATGTATAAATGGCACCAATCAGCCAGAAACATGAAATTTTGTGTATAAATCCCTCTAATAACGGAGACACGTAAAGTAGAGGGATTTTTCGAAATTTGTATTTTTAAAGGGTAAAATGGAAAAAATGGAACAGAGTAGCGACCAAATAATTCAGAAAGGGAATGTTGAGTAGATCATTTTTATAGAATAAACTTATAGTCCAGCTGTAAACTTTGGTGTCTTCAGTAGCAAATAGCAAAGTTACATGCCAGATTATACAAGAAAATTACTAGGGTTAAAATTGGTTCATGTATTTTTGGAAGTTCGACCTTTTTGGACAAAAGCATGGTAAACAAAAAATATTTTTCCAAAATTTCCATTTTCGCGGGAAATATAGCTAAATTGATTTTGTACAGATGAAATTTTTGTTTTGTAATTTTCTCGCGAACTAATGTTGCGTGTAACATATATGTAGTAAGTCGCGAAAATTGCTGCAATTGTTGCAAAAATACAAAGTGACCCCCTTTTTCGAGAAAATTTCAAAATCAATTTATAATTTAAAAAAGGACCCATAAACATTCGTAATGTTTATACTTCTCATAACACATTTTTTGATTATATTTCAAAACAAGTAAAAACGGCGTTAAGTTCGGCCGGGCCGAACTTTATATACCCTCCACCATGGATTGCATTCCACAGAGGTTGTCGGTTTTCGTAGAAGTGCAGTAATATTACAGGAAAATATAAATTTTTAATATTGAAAAAATAATTTTATAAATAAATATATAATATATAATACCATACCAAATACCATAAATATTGGTAGATAGTGGGTGCTACAGTTGGTTGTATTTCCATTCTATTTTAATTCCAAAATACAAATTTTGAAAATCCATTATCAAACGTACATAGTGCAAAATAACCTTCATGATTCAACCAATTTTTGCCATAAAAAAATTACGAATTTGGAAAAAAAGCGTTTTATTGTCGTGTCTATGCAGTCAGAGGAATGTATACGCCGAATTCCATGATTCCAGCTGCGCCCATTTTGTTGGTACCATTTTTACCCTCTTGACGTTTCTACGCAATTAGAATTTCATCATTCTAGCTGTAGTCGTTTAGTTGGTACTATTTTCATCCCTCTGTACCATTGTATCCGTTGAAAGTACGAATTTCGAAAAATCCGTTTATTTTCCGTGTCTACGCAGTCCGAGGAATGTATACTCCGAATTGCATGACTCTAGCTGCGGTCATTTGGTTGGTACTATTTTTATCCCCTTTTTCTATTTTGACCCCAAAAAGTACGAATTTCGAAAAATCAGTTTATTTTCCGTGTCTACACAGTCAGAGGAATGTATACTCCGAATTTCATGACTCTAGCTGCGGTCATTTGATTGGTACTATTTTTATACCCTTTTTTCATTTTAACCCCAAAAAGTACGAAATTTGAAAAATCCGTGTATTTTACTTGTCTATGCAATCAGAGGAATGTATACATCGAATTTCATTATTCTAGGTACAGCCGTTTGGTTGGTACCACTTTTATCCCTCTATTCCCATTTTACCCCATAAAAGTACGAATTTGGAAAAAATACTTTTATATTATGTATCTGCTCAATTAGAGGAATGTACACACCGAATTTCGTGTTTCTAGATGTTGTCGTTTAATAAGTACCATTTTTATCCCTTTTTTGCCCCATTTCACCCCCTACAAATAAGAATCACTTTATGTTGCACGTTTTTGCTATAAGGGGAATGCGCATACCAAATATCAAGCAAATATATACAGACATATTCAAAAAACATGCTTAAATACGCTAAAATATTAGGGATTATTATGGGTATTTTTAGTCCTTGTGAGGGAAAAAATTTTCCCTTTGGGCCGATTTCGCCCAGTTGCAATCTCAACCGATCTACGATAATAAGACGCATTTATGTAAAATTTGCACGTTCTAACTCCTTTCGTTAACAGACGTGGTTTCAACAGACGGACGGACGGACATGGCTATATCGTCTTAGAATTTTATGACGATCAAGAATATATATACTTTATAGTGTCTCAGGTCGATATTTCAAGGTGTTACAAACGGAATGACAAAGTTAGTATACCCCCATCCTGGTGGTGGAGGGTATAAAAATAATGACAACAATATGTCTGATCATTTCCTTTTCCAGATATAGACTGGTGTCGTAATAGAATTTCCGTCAAAAAGTCACGCCCGTTACAATTTAAATGTCCAATATTTCCTATATTCAAAAAAGAGATGTCGGTAACGAATACTTTTGAAGAAAGTGTATGAACTACTCTTTCGATTACCAAAAGTGAATAAAGTCATGTAATGGAAGAACCTTACAGAATTCAAGAAAGTCACACCCGTGACGCTCTAGTTTGTTGAATATTTCTAATATTCAAAACGCTAAGACATATTTATATTTGCAATAATATTCCGATTAACCTGACGTTTTCAATTGACAATATAGTAAAAATCTCACTCAATGAATATGGGAGATATTTAAACATATTTAATGAAAAGTGTCACACCCGTTCCAATGGAATCACCCAATTGCATTTATTTCAACTTTCTCTATCAGAGTTTCTGAAACAATTCTGTCACAAATATTCAGCAATCATATACCAAACAAATATTTTTGTATTCTCTATATGATAGAAAGTTACACGGATCTTTCTAAAGGCGCTTTTCACAATTTTTGTCTTTACAGCCTACATTTATCCTATTTCACTCTTATTTTAGCCTGAATTTAGAAGCAAAATGTTATAAATGACGAAATGATGGAATATGATAACACGATATACTCTAAATCTAGAAAACTTTTTAAACACTGCTCTAGATTCAAGGCTGTGGGAATTGGATGCGATATATCAAAATATGGACCGATGCACAGTGTTCCAAATTGATTTTTTATGGAATTAAATCTATATCTTTTGAACGGAAAAAATAAATCTTGAAATTTCACATGCTTAGAGCAGAAGCGTTTTCCAGATGATTTGCAAAATATGGATCCCTAGTGGATATTAGGGCGGAGTGAAAACAACATTTTTTCGAATTTGAAAACGGCATACACAGAAAAAAAATATTGGATTTCATGATGTCAAAAAAACAACATTTGCGTTTCGTGGACATCTTCTACAATAAAAATACGCAAGAAAATCATGACTTTCACATGATTTGTTTACTAGCTGTGAATATAAACTTAATACCGCAGAGTTAAGATTTCCCAAAATATCAATTAAATTAAAATGGAGACAGAAAAAGTACGAAAATAATAATATTAACAGTGAAACGTATAAAATTTGAGAATACCTCCAGTTTATTTCCATCAAAAAATGAATCTTCGAATATGAGTCATTCCATTTTAAGCGGTACGATTTTTGACCTCGATAGCAGCGATTGTTTTGAAAGTTTGTATATGAATGGATTCTTTTCATAAAAATATTGTATACGCATTTTTGGCAAAAAATAGATTTTTTTCACGTGTTATGACAGTGAAAAAATTAATATTTTTCAAAAAGGTGTGTTCATTCCTGAAAACAAAAATCAAAATGAATGCTATTCAACCTTTCAAAGTCAAAGTAATCGGTAGTTCAAATTAAAAAGGTTAAGTAGTCCACCCTATATTATAGTATTTTAATTCTTATGGTTTAATGTTTTTGTGTTCAATAATCTCAAAAAAGTATAAGAAAAAAAGTATAGCTTATATTTATAAAAACCGTTTGGCCGGTTTATCAAATTATAAAACCCGAAAACCGGTATTTTGAAAATTGTAAATTTTTGAAATTTTTGGGATCTTTAAGTGTCTCATCGAGGTCAAATGTGGTGGAAAGGGGGCAAAAAAACCCTAAATGTCCAAAAACTGTCCCGGAGTCGCCCCTAGAGACGTTAAATGTCAGACCCATACCCATTCATTTTCCCTTCTCAACAATTTTTCCTAACACAACTCCCCACAACTTAAGGGGCCACCATACAAAAAATAATAACTAATACTTGCTTCCATCGCTGTAACTGCCGCAAGAAGACCCATAGAGGAGTCAAATCTATGACTAAGCCCCAATATTTGTTCAGCCCTAACATTATCTCAGAATATACATACATACCCTCTATCTTCAAACATTATTTTTTTTATGAAAGATAGGCCTAAAACTGGTCCGGAGTCGCACTGAAAATGATTATTTGTTTATTTTTTCCCCTCCCCAACATTTTTCCCGAACATACGTACCCTCTTTTTCTACTTTTAAAGGGGGCTCCCATACAAAAAAAAATTATAAAATTTTCTCCAACTGTTCTAAGGAGGTCTATTAATTTAACTCCTCTCTCAGCAGCGTCTTTGACAAGACCACCTAGACTGTGTACACTAACATTGTCTACCAAAAGTACTTCGTTCTCGAGTACACTTGAACATTTGGCCTTGAGACATATGATGAACCTGCTGTCGGTGCACCAGATAGATACAAAATCAACAACTACCACATCGCATAATAAACCCACTAAAGAAGGCATTTCAAAATATTCCGATCGTAACGTAAACAATTAACCTGTTAGTCTAAATAAAGAGTGATTTTTTTGAGGTTAGGATTTTCATGCATTAGTATTTGACAGATCACGTGGGATTTCAGACATGGTGTCAAAGAGAAAGATGCTCAGTATGCTTTGACATTTCATCATGAATCGTCTTACAAACGAACAACGCTTGCAAATTATTGAATTTTATTATCAAAATGCGTGCTCTGTTAATAAAGTTCATTGCGCGCTTCCATTTTATGGTCAGTTTAATCGACCCACTGAAGCGGCTATTCGGGCTATTGTGACTAAATTTCGCACCAAATTTACATTGTTGGACATTAAACCACCAACACGCTTACGTAGAGTGCGAACTGAAGAAAATATCGCAGCTGTATCGGCCAGTGTTAATGATGACCACCAATTTTCGATTCGTCGCCGTTCGCACCAATTGGGTCTCTGTTACTCAAAAACGTGGAAATGCCAAAATTGGACTAAGCGGATGGACCACCTAAGACGCAGCCGCGGTCAACATTTAAATGAAATTATCTTCAAAAAGTAAATGTCATGGACCAATCTAACGTTTCAAATAAAGAACCGATGAGATTTTGCAAATTTTATGCGTTTTTTTAAAAAAAAAGTTATCAAGCTCTTAAAAAATCACCCTTTATATTCCACGACCATTAGGTCCAGAACGTATATAAAACACGTATGTCTAAACGACCGACCGGGTTACATCTTGTCACTATGGAAGAAAATCGAACACACGACCAAAAGTCTAAATATTTGTATATGTATATATATTTGATATTGTTTTAACAACTGAACGAACAATAAAATGTCAAACAGGTTGAATATTTGTATTATTATTTTTTTGGTTATTTATTTTAATTGCAATTCAAGGTGACTTCAAATTATAATTGTATAAAATAGCTATTCGTAAAGAGGCCGATAGTCAGAATGAACATATCAGAGTATAGCGAGAGGTTGCGAAAGCAGACATCCTTTTTAAAAAACCCTGTACATTTTCCCCATAATCCATAGTTTCTAAAGTTAGAGTAACCTGGCAACACTGATGGCAACTTTAATCTGGCTTCAACAGAGTCCATATCTAAACATGAAATACAACAGAGGTAAACGTCACATAAACAAACACAGACGTGTTAATTAGATAGAAGGCACAGAACAGATGCTCATCTATTTCAGGGGTTAATGAACTCTGCGATGAACTCATTTCTAGGCCTAAGACACTTTGAAAAGTAGTGCAATGCAAATATTTATAATTTGTTTATTTCATACATCATAACATCTTGGAATAACGATCTGAGACCTTCATTCTATGTCGAACCAGACAAACAAATCACATTTGCTGAGTACGATCAATATATTTCCAGCGCGCCTTTTATAACACAAATCGTACAAAGATTGTGAAAAACTGGCTAGCTCACGAATATATTCTTTTAATAATTTCTATTATATAGTATGTTTATAAAGTTATGTTGATTCTTATACCCTCACTCTATAGAGTAGGAGGGTATATATCATTTGGGACGGAAGAAAGAGTAACGCATTAAAGGAGTGACTTAAGACACTAAGTATGTTTAGACCAAATCCATTTCATTACTTTTTATGTTGTTTGAGCTATATCCGTCCATCCGACTGGCTGGCTAGTGTACACAATAACTCTCAAAAGAAGTTAACTAATTAATTCAAACTTTGCACATGGCAATATTTTTCCTAAACTGCCACGCCTCTTCTAGTACCTCCCACAATTGGCCCTATCCTATGTAAAATTAAATCCTTTATAACTTCTATAACGGTATCTGAAATCCATTTCTGGCATAAATAGTTCGGCCCTCAATAATATTAGAGTTCTTAAAAATCCCAAACAAATATTTGGAAATTTGATTCTGTGAGTGAAGTTATGTATAAGTCGGTTTAACCAACTGAAACTTGCTTACTTGTTTAAATATAACTTATCAAATCTCCAGCATAAAACTTTTCAGAGAACAAAGAAATCATGTTTGGAGTGATTTAAGTATATTTTAGGACATTTTTATACACTCCACGAGAGTATTATGTCTTTGTGCATTTGTTTGTAACACCCAAAACGAATCGAGATAGACCCATTGTTAATTATACCGATCGACGTAGAATCACTTTTTGAATCGATTTAGCATTTTTTGACATTTTTCACTCTATAAACCATATATTTTAGCAGATCTTCTTCAAATCTTGCAAAACATCTTATATTCCAACTAGAAACACCCATGGTGAAAATGGGTCAGATCGGTTCAGATTTATATATACATAGTTCCCATACAAATTTCGATCCCAATTTCACTTTTTCCGATCTAGAAACCACGTATTTTATCAAATATATTTAAATATATAATAAATCGGTTCAGATTTATATATATCTCCCATTCAATTTTCGCTCTGATTTGAAATTTTCTGCTCTAGAAACCATATTTTTTTAACAGATATTTTGCAAAATATCTTATATTTTAACTAAAAATACTCATGGTGATCGGTTCAGATTTATATATTACTCCTATACAAATTTCGCAACATAAACCACGTATTTTCACCGAATTTCTTCTATTTGAATATAAATTGAATATAACACGTAATACTTGAACTTAACCTGTTATGTAAGTGGGATATAACCCCGATACGAATATTCTTCTCGATTTGACAAATTGGGTCAGATCATATCAGCCTCTGATTAGGAAACATACAAAAAATCCTTCCAGTTTTTACTTTTTAACAAAATTTAATTGTATTCGGAGAGAAAGTGGAGTGTATCATATAGTCGGCCCCGCCCGACTTTAGCCTTTCCGTACTTGTTATGTAATCATTTTTAAAAATCGATGCCAAAATAAAAAATAATTGAATATGTGCAGTACAATTTGACCAGAGATGCAAAAATTCCAATAATCCTCATCATCACCAAGGAATTTAAGCATAAAATTGTGATCATCTTTTATTTGAAGGTTCAATAGATAATTTTCAGTAGTGCGAAGTATGCTCTTTATACCCTACACCCAGGGTATAATGTCTATGTGCATTTGTTTGTAACACCCAAAAGGAAACGAGATAGACACATCGTTTATTATACCGATCGATTTAGAATCACTATTTGAGTCGATTTAGCGATGTCCGTCCGTCCGTCTGCCCATCTATTCTTGTAATCAAAGTTCAGGTCGCAATTGTGATTAGAACTAAATGAAACTTTGCACAACGAAGTTTTATGGGATAAGGACGAACGCTATTTAATTTGAAGTAAATCGGTTCAGATTTAGATATAGCTCTCATAAAAATTTTGCTCCCGATTTTACATTTTCCGCTCTAGAAACCACATATTTCAACAGATTTTCTTAAAATTTAGCAAAACGTCATATATTTTAACTAGAAATAGCTTTGGTAAAAATAGGCCAGAACGGTTCAGATTTATATATATCTCCCATACGAATTTCGCTCCTAATTTGACTTTTTCCGCTCTAGAAACCACACGTTTTAACAGATTTTCTTCAAATTTGTCAAAACAAATTATATTTCAACTAGAAACAGCTCTGGTAAAAATGTTCCAGATCGGTTCAGATATATATATATCTTCAATACAAATTCCGCCACTGAATTGATTATTTCCGCTCTAGAAATAGCATATTTGAACTGTTTTGCTTAAAATTTGGCAAACCAGCTCATATTTCAACAACAAACATCCATGGCGAAAGTGGGTCAAATCGGCTCAGATTTATATATAGCTCCCATATAAATAACTCCCCCGATCTTATTATTTCCGCTCTAGAAACGACATATTTAATAGATTTCCATCAAATTTGGAAAAGCGTCTTATATTTCAGAAAACCTATGCTAAAAATCTGTCAGATCGGTTCAGATTTTTATATAGCTCTCATTCAAAGTTTGTGTTCAATTTTTTTTACAAATACAGATGAAATTTGTAGTATATATATAACCGGTTCAAATGTGACGACCTTTTTATACCCTACACCACAGGGTACACCACATTGTAGGGTATCATATAGTCGGCCACGCCCGACTTTAAACTTCCTTACTTGTTTTCGTTATATTTCGTTTCAATTGTATTTATACACTCAACAAGAGCATTATGTCCTTGTGCATTTGTTTGTAACACCAAACGGAAGGGAGATAGACCCATTGTTAAATATACCGATCGATTTAGAATCACTTTTTGAATCGATTTATCAATGTCGTCTGTCTGTCCATCTATTCTTGTAATCACGATACAGGTCGCAATTGTAGACAGAACCGAATGAAACTTTGCACAACGAAGTTTTTCGGTACAAGGACGAACGTTATTTAATTTGAAGAAAATCGGTTCAGACTTAGATATAGCCCCCATACGAATTTCATTCACGATTTGACTCTTTTCACTCTAGATAGCACATATTACAATAGGTTGTCTTCAAAATTGGCAAAATATCTTATATTTCAACTAGAAACACCAGTGGTAAAAATGTGTTAGATCGGTTCAGATTTATTTATAGCTGCCATACAAATTTCGCTCCCGACTTGATTTTTTTCCGCTCTAGAAACCACATATTGTATCAGATTGTCTTCAGATTTGGCAAAACATCGTATATTTAAACTAGGAACACCATGGTGAAAATATATCAGATCGGTTCGGATTTATATATTGCTCCCATTAAAATTTCGCTCCCGATTTGACGTTTTCTACTCTAGAAACCACATATTTTATCAGATCTTCTTCAAATCTTTCAAAATATCTTATATTTCAACTAGAAACACCCATGGTGAAAATGGGTAAGATCGGTTCAGATTTACATATAGCTCCCATACAAATTTCGCTCACGGATAGAACTTTTCCGCCCCAAAAACCACGAATTTTCACCGAAAGTGAGCATAACACGTTGTATTTGAACTGGAAGAACTTATTGTGAAAGTTAGTCGATGTTTGGATATAGCCCCGATACAAATATTCTATTCGATTTGACACATTGGACCAGGTTATATTAGCCTATGATTAGGAAACATGCAAAAATTCTTCCCGTTTTCACTTTTTTTACCGAATTGAATTATATTCGGATAGAAAGTGGAGTGTATCATATAGTCGGCCCGCCCGACTTTAGCCTTTCTTTACTTGTTTATTTATTATCAATTGTATTTTATTAGAACAACGTATCTGCTGGTTTCTAGTACAGACTGTTGCTCCTATTCCTTATTGTCTGTGAAGAGTAACTAATACAACAAACCGTGTTGTTAGCAAGAATTAATAGTAATAGATTTTTCAAAATATTTATTTAATATGAACTAATATAAAAGGCAAGAAAAGTATTAAATTAAATTAGTAAAAAATTAAATAATAAAAACTGAAATATTTGCTATAAATTAATAAGACGACAAAATTACACAAATTTTAAACAAAATTGCTTAAATCAATAGAATTATAAAAAATAAAACATCGTTTATTAAAAACCAATAAAAACAAAAAGAACTTTGAAAAATATTTAGTATTTGATTTGAACCAAAATTTAAGAGAATTTAAGAATCTAAAAACTTAATGAACTTGAAAACATGCTTAGACTTACTATTGTTTGGAGAATTCAATATATGTTATTGCTATTTGACACGAAATATATTGAGTTCTTATTTTGTTTTCTAGATATTGTTCCATATCTAATGGCTCGAAAATATTGGCTTTTAAAATTACAGTACTCATAACTCACCAACCCAAAAAAAAACTCAAGGAAATATCTACTAACATGAACTTACTTACTCAAATCAAATAATATTTTATTATTCACTCTTTTAAACTGCAAACGTATATAAATTGAGTAATTTGTATACCCTCCACTTAAGGATCCACTTTGTCATTCCGTTTGTATCGCCTTGAAATATTCATCGCAGACCCCTTAAAGTATATATATTCTGGGTCGCGGTAATCAAATCTAAGACGATCTAGCCATGTCCGTCTGTCTGTTGAAAGCACGCCAGCTGTCGAACGAATATTTAGATTATTTAAGTAATTTTTTGAAAACATTCCTCTTGTAGCATGAAAGCATCACAAAGAAAACCAGTAAGGAAAGGCTAAAGTCGGGCGGGGCCGACTCTATGATACACTCCACTTTCAATCCGAATACAATTCAATTCGGTGAAAAAGTGAAAACGGGAAGGTTTTTTGTATCCTGTAAATGTATGTGTTTGACAAAAAATTTTATATCGGAAAGGACATTTGTATGAGAATATATTGAAACCTGGAACGAAATAGATGAAATATAAAATGTATAGTTTGGCCAAAATCGGTTAAACTTATGGGAGCAACATTTGAATTTGGGCTATATTTAAATCTGAACCGATCTTACCCACTTTGTGCGAAATTTAAAGACAATCGAGCACAATATGTGGCTTTTAAAGCGGCAAAAGTCAAATCGGGAGCGACATTTATATGGGGGCTATATCTAAATCTGAACCGATCTTACCCAATTTCTGCATAGGTGTTTCTAGTAAGATTATAAGATGTTGTGCCAAATTTAAAGAAAATCGAGTACAATATGTGGTTTTTACAGAGGAAAATGTCAAATCGGGAACGACATTTGTATGGGGACTATATCTAAATCTGAACCGATTTTCAGCATAGATGTTCTTAGTTTAAATATAAGATGTTTTGCCAAATCTGAAGACAATCTGATACAATATGTGGTTTCTAGAGCGGAAAAAGTCAAATCGGGAGCGAAATTTGTATGGGAGCTATATATAAATCTGAACCGATCTGACCGATATTCACCATGGGTGTTTCTAGTGGAAATATAAGATGTTTTACCAAATCTGAAGACAATCTGATACATTATGTGGTTTCTAGAGCGGAAAAAGTCAAATCGGGAGCGAAAATTGTATGGGAGCTATATATAAATCTGAACCGATCTAACACATTTTTACCACAGACGGACAGACAGACAGACAATGCTAAATCGACTCAGAAAGTGATTCTAAAACGATCGGGTGTTACAAACAAATGCACAAAGACATAATACTCTCGTGGAGTGTATAATAAACGTAAGTGAAATGGGACAAAAAGGGATAAAAATGGTACCGAATTTCTAGAATTCTCCGAAATAAAACAACTTTTGAGTATTTGGGGATAAATGAGGATTTTTCATGACAATTTTGGGGACAGGGAAAATCAGCTAGCAAAAAAGACGTACCAGATCCATTTTCAATAAGGGTTGATACTTCCCAGTGATCGCAGTGCTGATGAATAAAGCTACGGTTCAGCGATCCCTGCCGTAACTGCTAGAACGATGAGGAAGAAGAGACGGTTGAGCCCCAGCACAGGGCCTTTGGAAAACTATTGCTCTACACAACTGTAACGTGAGTTTTGTCAAGGGCTGAGGTAGATCAGTTGTCTCCAGGGTCAATTCAAGGAGCCACATGTCTTAGTAAGAACACAAGTGATTTAGCCTCTTGGCCGTACAAATCCAAATCTTTGCTGTTTAAATTCTATATTATATTCTAATTGTGTATTCGACAATATAAATGAAAAGCTTCGTTGATCACTGGCTGTGATTTAATTCAAGGCTCCCGCAGTAGAACGTCACTGTGATAAGCCGATGACAGGCGATTTAAAGTTTATCGCTAACTTGGCTTTGCAAGGATAGGGCCCGGTAAGGCCTGGTAGTTTTCGAGTGCCGTTCAGTTTCGTTGGTTAATGGGTTGGCCGATGGCTGGCGATTTCTAGATTATCGTGAACTTGAATTGTTATTGTAGGGCCTGATGTGGCCTGGTATGTCTGATGGGGCCTGGCATGTCTGAAGGGGCCTGGTATGTCTGATAGAGCCTAGCAGACGAACGAATCACCTTAACTAGCTACTTTGTATGCGAATAAATCGCGAAAGCGGACGAGACTCGGGCCGAATCTGTGACAAATTGTCTCGACTGCGGTCAATGCCACACATCTACTTTGGCCCGTCTATTTCTAGCGACACCGATTCACGACTTTGGTTGCTCCAAGCCAACATTAAGTACATTTGGTCGAATGAACTTAATGAGAATTACTGTCATATAGTTGATTACGCAGCTCATTGAAGATTAATTTGTCTTACATACTCTGTGTCTTTTTATACCCTACACCACTTCGTGGACTAGGGTATTATAAGTTAGTTTTCCGCCAAATATTTGTAACACCAAAAAATAATTGAGCTATACCCACCTTTAAGTATACGTATCGGCTTAGAATCACCAGCTGAATCGATTTAACGACTGTCCGTCCCTCCGTCCGTCCGCCTGCTGTCCATCTAAGCTTGTTCGCACTCTACAGGTCGCAGTTGTGGTCCGATTGTCATGAAATTTGGCAGAAGTTACTTTTTTTGGCCAAAGACAATTGGTATTCAACTTTGAGGAAATCGGTTCAGATTTAGATATAGCCGCCATACAAATATCCCTATAATTTACACTATTATTGCTCTAGAATACACATTTTACATGGGATCATGCCCAAATTTTCAGGATCGTGTTATATTTGAACTAGAAATAGCTCACGGGAAAGTGGACCACATGGGTCTATGTTTTGATATAGTCCCCATACAAATGTACCTCCGATTTACAATATTTCTGCTCTAAAATGCACATCAGATCCTGATAAAATATTCCACAAAATGTTACATTTAGAATAGAAACACCTATTTTAAAAGCCAAATATATAGGTAATAATATATAATATTTTGCAGATTATATTATATTTCAACCAAGAATACATACTATGAAAGTCAAATATATGTGTCCATATTTTGCAATAACCCAAATGGGGCCCACATTCTACTCTATTACAGCTCTAGAAACTACGTCTTACATCGGATCATGATATATTTCAACTAGGAATACCTACCGTGAATGAGAAATATATAGGCCCATGTTTTGAACTAGGCCCAAGTGTTGCTATAGGCCCCTTTCAAATGTCGGTCCGATTATATATAATTATAGTGATGTAGGAGTAATATGTACGTAGAGAATCAGAAATATTCTGTCACGTTACACAACATTGACGCGGTATAGGGAATTGATATTAGAAATCCAATTAAATGCCCCAGTATTTTAGGCTGGATATAATAGGCCTCGCTCCTGTGAATGTCATTAATTTTGAGCTCCTGGGTCAGTTGGATCTTATACGGATATAGGCCAAAGTCTGCGAAATTGGAACACACTCTTACGAATCGGTTGGTCTGCCGTCAGATTAGATATACGGATATTGCTAGATTATTTACCGAATCGTTCGCTTTGAATTTGGCCTGCGTCTGCTGTAAATCGGGAGCAATGTTCATATTAACATACACTCATTTTGTTGAGAAAATATCATTTGACTAATTAACCTAATCTCGTATCGTATATAAATCCCATTTAGAGAGATTTTCATCACAAATTAAGTTCTAATCTGTTCATTGAACATTGAACAAAACACATAATAATTACTTATTAAATAACCCAACCATGTTTATTGTTTCATTACCGGTGATGATGTCCGCTTCCAATACAATGAAATACGTATTTTGTGCTTCAGCACTCGATGTATCTACTTCAAATAGCAATGTTTGGCTGTGTGTGTGTGTTGTCCATGCGTTGATAATGATTAGATAGATAAGGGTTCCAGATAAGGAAGACACAATAAATAGGTACATAATTAAGTAACAACATCCTGGAAATGTGTCATGCGGAACAACGGGGAACTCTGTCAGTTCGTGCGCTGATACTTAATAGATTGAGTAGTTAATCCTTTTTTGAGGGCATTTGTCCTCGTAAATGTCGCCAGCATTAACGAGTTGACACCGACGTTGAACCTGGGATTTCCGTGTAGTAGTCACGCACACTACCTAATACTGTATTTTTATTTGATTTTCTGTCTACTACGAGTTTAGGCAATCCAATTTGTCATAGTTTTTTTTTTTTTAAATTTCCCGGCAGATGGGATTTTTTATTTTCCCGTAAAGGCCCACAACAAAAAATAAACTCATGATATATATATGTATTTCCCATAATCAAATGTACTATAGACCTGCTACATTCAACAAATTCTGACAAGAGAATTGATAGTATTATACGCCACAGGAAGGAGTGAGGGTCACTCCATTTGTAACATCTAAAAATATCGATCTGAGACTCTCGTCGTCATAAAATTCTAAGGCGATGGTTGGCTGGTTGGTTTACGTGACCACTCATAAAAATAGGAAATATTTTGAAATCAGTATTTCGCGTAGTCTCTGAAATTTCTGGGCACAAAACAAAAACCTTTTACTTTTTGTCATTATGCCGAAAATTCTTTCATTCTTTTCTTTGGTCTGTTATATCGAACCTGAAACATCGTTATATTTGATTAGATTTCCGATATTAAATCTAAAGTTAAGTAATTCTTTCCCGAGAGCCATTTATCGTGTGTTTTTTTAGAGCTGAGAATTGGCATAGGAAGTGCTCTTCTGGCCTTCGTTTTCGCAGTTTCCGCAGTGTTCGTTGAATTGTAAAGGGTGTCCCAAGAAGAGCGCAATTTTTTAATTTTAAATAAAACACAGATATTTAAGAAAAAATCGTGAAACTTTATTATATCGTAAAGTAGACAGAATGAGGTTATGTATGGAACAATATATCGTGCAGATGGCTGCCGCGGCTTTGCTGGCATGCACGCGATCTTTTAATGAAATTTTCAATGACCGTTTTGCATGAATGCTGCGGTATTTCATTAATGCAGCGTCCAATTTCGTCTTTTAAGGCTTGAGTCGTCGTCGGCTTATTCGCCCCAAAGAAAAAAATCTAATGGTGTTAAATCGCACGATCTAGGCGGCCAATTCTGATCTCCAAAACGCGAAATAACACGACCGGGAAATGACTGATGCAGCAATTGAATTGTTTCTCTGGCTGTAAGACATGTGGCGCCGTCTTGTTGGAACCACATGCCCTCCACATTCATTTCTTCAATTCTAGGCAAGAAAAAACTGGTTATCATTTCACGATACCGAACACCATTGACTGTTTGCGCTTGACCATTTTCATAAAAAAAGGACCAATGGTTCCTCCAGCCCAAAAACCACACCACACAGTGACACGTTGAGGATGCATTTGCTTCTCGTGAATCACTCGAGGATTTTCCGCACCCCAAATGCGACAATTCTGCCTATTGACGAAGCCATCAAGATGAAAATGGGCCTCGTCACTGAAGATGATTTTATCGGCAAAATCAGCATTTTCATGTTGTCTCTCCAATACCCAATTAACGAACTCCCTTCGCTGTCCATGGTCAGTTGGCTTCAGTTCCTGAGTCAATTGAACTTTGTATGCATGAAGATGCAAATCTTTCGTCAAAATTCGCTGCAAAGTGGATTTGGAGACACCAATTTGCTGAGCTCGGTGTCGGATTGAGGTGGATGGAGTTTGAGCGACATCATCACGTAATGCTGCGACATTTTCGGTCGATCGACCTGGTCGATGGCGCGTTGTTGTCTTTACATCACTAACAGACCCAGTTTCGGCAAATTTATCCATTAATCTCTTTACAGTTGACTCTTTTGGAGCATTATTGTGACCCCAAATTGATCGCAATTTGCGAACTGTAGCCGCAAAACTTTCACCATTTTGGTAAAACAATTTCACAATGAGAATGCGTTGTTCATTCGTGTAGCGCTTCATTTTTACTAACCTCGTACCTTCTACTAACAAACAATAACAATTGTTCAAATGTCAAATTGCGTTCTTCTTGGGACACCCTTTAGCTTCATTCAGGCATTATATTCAGGCTAGGTTTGTCACAAGTATCCTGGATTTTTATACCCTTCACTAGTGTATTATGTCTTTGTGCAATTGATTGTAACACCGAAAAGGTATAGAATCGCTTTCTGAGTCGATTTAGCAATTGTTGTCTCAATTATTGTCCGATCTTAACAGAAATTGGCACAAGTAAGCTTTGTGGATCAAGGACGAACGATATTTAAATAGATATAGCCCCTATACAAATGTCACACCCCGATTTGACATTTTCGGGTCTAGAAACTACATATTGTGTCCGATTTTCTCTAAATTTTGACACAGCATCTTACAATCCAATTAGAAACACCTGTGGTGAAATTGGGTAGGATCGGTTCATATTTAGATATAGCCCACATACTAGAGATGGGCGCTACTCACATGAATTGCGTGATTCACGCGTGAATAATTTCTGCGTGAATCGCGTGATTTTTTCGCGAATCGCACATATTTGTTAATTCATTTATTTTCATTATATTTTGTTTAAAACTGTGAAATTTTCCATTCAAAGTAAAAGTCATATATATACATTCGCTTCGTATAATTTTTCTATTATTTAAGTAAGAATTCCCTGCGCCAACACTAGGCACTGCATTTATATGGGAAACCCCCAATTAATAAATCACATAATATCGTGGTATATGCTTTGTTTTCCACTTGGATTTTATGTCTGTATCCGATATTTAACTTATTTTGCTTTAAACTATATGATGTAGTATAATTTTAAAAATACGAATTTAAGACAAACATCGCAAACGTAGACTGTTTTAAGTAACAAATTTTCGGAATTACGCGTCGATTTGTTGAAATTGTTTCGTGATTTACGTGAATCACCACATACATTTGCCTCATACACAACGTACAATGCCGGACCACGAATGGTTCGTACACGAGCTTCATGAGATGACGTATTCTTCACGAACGCATCTTATGAAAGATTTTTCTATAGAACATTCCATGAACTGTTTTATCCGTTTGCTATGATATTCATACTATCACGCAATATCCATAGAAGAACGTACATACATACATAGCTTCGATTATAAATTTTACTGTTTCTCATTATAAATTAATAGGGCTGTTTTTTTAAGACGGGATAACAAAAGCGTTAATAAAAATTCAATTTTTTGCTCAAAATAAAAAAACTGTTTTTCACATTGTGTTTTGATACCAAACTGAAGATGTTTGACAGAAACAAAACACGAAACGTCCGCCAGCTGTTTAAACCAGTGTTGCCAAAACGATAATAGCTTAAAAATAACCCTTTAGCTAAATTTAAAATAGTAGTTTGGAAACCTCCTATTAGATAGCACTCATAAACAGCCAAAGGAATGTGCTTGTCGATGTGCACTATTTTAGCTGAACTCCCTTTGTATGTATATTTTTATACCCTACACCACTTCGTGGGCTAGGGTATTATAAGTTAGTTTCGCCCCAAATGTTTGTAACACCAAGAAATAATCGAGCTAGACCCACCTTTAAGTATACCGATCGGTTTAGAATCACCAGCTGAGTCGATTTAACGATGTCTGTCTGTCCGTCCGTCCGTCCGTCCGTCTGTCCGTCTGTCCGTCTGCTGTCCATCTAAGCTTGTTCGCACTCTACAGGTAGCAATTGTTGTCCGATTGTCATGAAACTTGGCAGAAGTTATTTTTTCTCGCCAATGACCATATGTATTGAATTTGGAGGAAATCGGTTCAGATTTAGATATAGCCCCCATACAAATGTCGCTCCCGATTTGACTTTTTCCGCCCTATAAAGTACATATAGTACCCGATTTTCTTTAAATTTGGCACAACATCTTATAATCCAACTAGAAACACCTATGCAAAAATTGGGTAAGATCGGTTCAGATTTAGATATAGCCCCCATACAAATGTCGCTCCCGATTTGACATTTTCCGCTCTAGAAACGACATATTGTACCCGATTTTCTTGAAATTTGGCAGAACATCTTATAATCGAACTAGAATCACGTATGCAAAAATTGGGTAAGATCGGTTCAGATTTAGATATAACCCCCATACAAATGTCGCTCCCGATTTGACATTTTCCGCTCTAGAAACGACATATTGTACCCGATTTTTTTTTTAATTTTGCAGAACATCTTATAATCCAACTAGAAACACGTATGCAAAAATTGGGTAAGGTCGGTTCAGATTTAGATATAGCCCCCATACAAATGTCGCTCCCGATTTGATATTTTCCGCTCTAGAAACGACATATTGTACCCAATTTTCTTTAAATTTTTCAGAACATCTTATAATCCAACTAGAAACACGTATGCAAAAATTGGGTAAGATCGGTTCAGATTTAGATATAGCCCCCATACAAATGTCGCTCCCGATTTCACTTTTTCCGCTTTAGAAACGACATATTGTAACCGATTTTTTTTTAATTTTGCAGAACATCTTATAATCCAACTAGAAACACGTATGCAAAAATTGGGTAAGGTCGGTTCAGATTTAGATATAGCCCCCATACAAATGTCGATCCCGATTTGACATTTTCCGCTCTAGAAACGACATATTGTACCCGATTTTCTTTAAATTTTGCAGAACATCTTATAATCCAACTAGAAATACGTATGCAAAAATTGGGTAAGATCGGTTCAGATTTAGATATAGCCCCCATACAAATGTCGCTCCCGATTTCACTTTTTCCGCTCTAAAATCCACACATTGTACCCGTTTTTCTTTACAATTGGCACAACATCTTATAATCGAACTAGAAACATCTATGGTGAAAGTGGGTAAGATAGGTTCAGATTTAGATATAGACCTCATACAAATGTTGCTCCCGAATGTTTAATATCAATATACCCCCATACAAATGTCCTTTCCGATTTAACATTTTTTGTCAAACACATACATTTACAGGATGCAAAAATCCTTCCCGATTTCACTTTTTTACCGAATTGAATACCATACCGAATACCATACTTTGGTATACTACTGTATAATTTATATTTCTCTGTCGGACAATTGGATCAATTACCATATTATTTACCATATTCGTTAAATTTGACTAAAGATGAATTTATAGCATATAAATTATATGAATATAATTTATATAATTTGTATGAACTACATAAAATTGCTCCCATGAAATACCTGGGTTTAGTATTCAAAGCGAGGTACATACGCAGGGAGTGGTGTAGGGTATTATATAGTCGGCCCCGCCCGACTTCAGCCTTTCCTTACTTGTTTTTTTTTTTAATTTTCTGTACAGTTTTGAACAAAAAATTACAACTGCAGAGCCTCGTATATCCTCGATCTCATGTTTCTAGATACAGCCGGCCACTTTATAACTGTTTGAACCTCTTTCCCAAAAAGCGCATATTTTGAAAAATCACTATCGGTAACATGTGTTTTTGCTTCCCCTAGAAACATGAACTTTATTTGGTACCACGTTTTTCCCTTGTCGTCCCGCATCCCCGTTATAAGTACAATTTTTGAAATATCCATTTATGTTCCGCGTTTACGTAATTAAAGGGTTGTACAATATATCCTTTTTTGTCCCACACACTTCTTAAAAGTAAAGGGTGGTTAAATTGTAAGGGCCGATGTTGAATGTGAACCACGCCTAAACGTCAAGATTTTTCTGCATTTCTCAATTTCAGACTAACTCAATTTGAACCATGGAAAGACAATTGGAACAATCGAGCAACGCGTTAAAGTTACTCAGGATTATTATAAAAATGGGTAAGAAATGGCAACAGTGGATGACCAATTTTCGAAGAAAATCATCTTCAGTGATGAGGCATATATTCACCTCAACGGATTCGTCAATAAACAGAATTGCCGCATTTGGGCGAATGATAATCCAAGAGTGATTGTCGAAAAACCAATGCACACACAAAGAGTGACTGTTTGGTGCGGTTTATGGGATGAGGCCGATCAGGCAGTTACTGTGAATGGTCTTCGCTGTCGTGAGATGATAATGAACTTTTTATGGCCCGAATTGGAAGATATGGATGTGGACGATATGTGGTTTCAACAGGACGGTGCTACTTGCCACACAGCTAACGAAACAATGGCTCGTTTGCGCGACAAATTCAATGGCCGTGTTATCTCACGTGGTGGCGATGTCAATTGGCCGCCAATATCATGTGATTTGACACCGTTGGACTTCATTCTTTGGTGTTATTTCAAAGAAAAGGTGTACGTCAATTCAAGAGCTAAATGATGAGATAATTCGGCACATTAACGGCATAGAACCTCAATTATGCCTCAGCGTCATCGAAAATTTGGACCATCGGATGGAGGTGTGCCTCCGAGGTCGCGGCATATTTTGTTCCATACATAATTGAACCATACCAAAATTATCATAATAAAAAGAAATGACAATAATTTCCTAAATACTTTCTGCTTTATTCAAAATCAACATCGGCCCTTAAAATTTAACCACCCTTTTCAAATTTCAAAAAACCGAATTCTACTGTGCTCCTACATGTTCAGTGGAATTTACATATAAATACTTTAGGAATTTACACACCACATTGACTATAGCTGGAATATTTTAGTTGGTACAATTTTTATCCCTTTATGTCCCGCTCACCACCTTCAAATTTCGAAAAATCCATTTAGATTGCGGTTCTACGTTTTCAGAGGAATTTACACACCAAATTTCCACGACTATAACTGCAATACTTTAGTTGATACCATTTTTATCCCTTTTTGTCCCACTCATCCCTTATAGATACAAATTTCGAAAAAATCCATTTAATCTAACAACGCGGTTTCCTTGCTGAAGCAATGTGGTTTCGAAAATATTCGTGGCATTAAATTAAACATTTTCGTTGCAGCAACGAACGGCGACGTTAGTTGATTTGCAAAAACAAAATTCGTCCTGGCGGCGAACGTTTTCACCACCGGCAATCGACTTCGAAGTGATTATTCCCAACAGCAGCTGATCTACTTAAGGCAGAACTCCAACAACATGAATCAGAATTACTATCGAATACATCCCAAAAACACACACACTAGAAAAACACATAATTTGTGTGTCTCCGATTGTTGCACCAACGAAAAAATTGTTGCTGCAACGATTTCAGTTTCGTTGCTGCAACGAATGAGTTGTTGAGATAGTATTCCATTCCAAACTCCATTAATTTTAATAAATTTTGACAAAATAATATGGATTTGTATAAAAACAATGATTATAATCAGAAAATTGTAGATTTTTTGTATTAATTAATGTTTTTCCATGTAAAAAATGAAAGAGAGTATTTTCGTTGCATCAACGAATATTGAATTGTTGCAGGAACGAAGCTACGAAAAGTACGAAAAATCGGTTTTAGGCCATAAACGTTCAAATCGTTGCAGCAACGTGTCGGATTGTTGTGGGAATGTAATATTTCGTTGCTGCAACGAAATGGCAATGACGAATCTGATTCGTTGATGCAACGAACGATTTTTCTTTCAGTGTACGTTGCCAGAGAAATGTAAATACCGATTTTCACGATTCTAGCGGCAATTCTTAAATGGTACCATTTTTATCCCTTTTTGTATCTTTCCTCGCTTTAAAGTACAAATTTCAAAAATCCCTATTTGTAGCTCGTCTGCATGGTGAGTACAATGAACACACCGAATTTCATGTTTTTAGCTACTGCCGTTAAGTCAAGACGAAGGTTCGATGTTTTATTTTACCCCTAAAAGTACGAATTTCATATTTGGGAACTACCCTGCAAACTTCATGACCCTGTCTTCAGCTTCTTTGGTCTGGGCGCTGGGAGAAGTCAGTCAGTCAGTAACGCAACTCTTTTATATATATAGATAATTTCTGAATATGAATTTATGTTTTCTCATTATCAATTTGGATTTTCTCACTCTGAATCTATATTTCTCATTATGTATTTGTATGTTCCTAATATGAATTCATACTTCTCAATTTGAATTTATATTTTTCATTATGAATTTACAGTGCTTATTATGAATTTACATTTCTCAAATTCAATTTATATGTCCACATTATGAATTTACATATTCTGAGTTTAAATTAAATTTTCTCACTATAAACTTGTAGCTATTATTGTGCGATTACGATTGTTATCCCTTTTTATCTATATATATAAAAGAGTTGCGTGATTGAGTGACTGAGTGACTGACTGACTGACTGACTGATCACTCCCCAGACCAAACGGCTAGAGCTAGAATCATGAAATTTGGTGTGTACATTTCTCTTACAGTGTAGAGGTGTGATAAGACGGGATTTTTCGAAATTCGTACTTTTAAGGGGTAAAATGGGGTAAAAAGGGATAAAAATGGTACCACCGCAATGACCAAACGGCTGGGCCTAGAATCTTGAAATTTGGTATGGATATTCCTCTTGCGGCATGAAGACAACCTAAAAAGTGACATTTTAAAAATTCGTACTTTTGGGGGGTTAAATGGTACAAAAAGGGACAAAAATGGTACCTATAACATGGTTGAAGCTAGAATCATGAAATTTAGTATGTACATTTCCCATACAGTGAACAAATCAGATTTGAAGGGAGTTTTTTGTAATTCGTACTTTTAAGGGGTAAAATGAGGTAAAGAGGGATAAAAATTGTAGCACCGCAATGACCAAACGGCTGGGCCTAGAATCTTGAAATTTGGTATGGATATTCCTCTTGCGGCATAAGACAACCCAAAAAGTGACATTTTAAAAATTCGTACTTTTGGGGGGTTAAATGGTACAAAAAGGGACAAAAATGGTACCTATAACATGGTTGAAGCTAGAATCATGAAATTTAGTATGTACATTTCCCATACAGTGAACAAATCAGATTTGAAGGGAGTTTTTTGTAATTCGTACTTTTAAGGGGTAAAATGGGGTAAAGAGGGATAAAAATTGTACCACCGCAATGACCAAACGGCTGGGCCTAGAATCTTGAAATTTGGTATGGATATTCCTCTTGCGGCATGAAGACAACCTAAAAAGTGACATTTTAAAAATTCGTACTTTTGGGGGGTTAAATGGTACAAAAAGGGACAAAAATGGTACCTATAACATGGTTGAAGCTAGAATCATGAAATTTAGTATGTACATTTCCCATACAGTGAACAAATCAGATTTGAAGGGAGTTTTTTGTAATTCGTACTTTTAAGGGGTAAAATGGGGTAAAGAGGGATAAAAATTGTACCACCGCAATGACCAAACGGCTGGGCCTAGGATCTTGAAATTTGGTATGGATATTCCTCTTGCGGCATGAAGACAACCTAAAAGTGACATTTTAAAAATTCGTACTTTTGGGGGGTTAAATGGTACAAAAAGGGACAAAAATGGTACCTATAACATGGTTGAAGCTAGAATCATGAAATTTAGTATGTACATTTCCCATACAGTGAACAAATCAGATTTGAAGGGAGTTTTTTGTAATTCGTACTTTTAAGGGTAAAATGGGGTAAAGAGGGATAACAATTGTACCACCGCAATGGCCAGACGGCTGGGACTAGAATCTTGAAATTTTGTATGGATATTCCTCTTGCGGCATGAAGACAACCCAAAAAATGACATTTTAAAAATTCGTCCTTTTGGGGTGTTAAATGGTACAAAAAGGGACAAAAATGGTACCTATAACATGGTTGAAGCTAGAATCATGAAATTTGGTATGTACATTTCCCTTACAGTGAACAAATCAGATTTGAAGGGAGTTTTTTGTAATTCGTACTTTTAAGGGGTAAAATGAGGTAAAGAGGGATAAAAATTGTACCACCGCAATGGCCAAACGGCTGGGACTAGAATCTTGAAATTTGGTATGGATATTCCTCTTGCGGCATGAAGACAACCCAAAAAGTGACATTTTAAAAATTCGTCCTTTTGGGGTGTTAAATGGTACAAAAATGGTACCTATAACATGGTTGAAGCTAGAATCATGAAATTTGGTATGTACATCTCCCTTACAGTGAACAAATCAGATTTGAAGGGAGTTTTTTGTAATTCGTACTTTTAAGGGGTAAAATGAGGTAAAGAGGGATAAAAATTGTACCACCGCAATGGCCAAACGGCTGGGACTAGATTCTTGAAATTTGGTACAAAAATTTCTCTTATAGCTTCAACGCGCCCAAGAACATATTTTTCAAAATTCGTACTTTTAAGTGGTAAAAAGGGATAAAAATGGTACCATCACAATGACCAAACGGCTGCGCCTAGAATCTTGAAATTTGGTATGGATATTCCTCTTGCGGCATGAAGACAACCCAAAAAGTGACATTTTAAAAATTCGTAGTTTTGGGGGTTTAAATGGTACAAAAAGGGACAAAAATGGTACCTATAACATGGTTGAAGCTAGAATCATGAAATTTGGTATGTACATTTCCCTTACAGTGAACAAATCAGATTTGAAGGGAGTTTTTCGTAATTCGTACTTTTAAGGGGTAAAATGGGTAAAGAGGGATAAAAATTGTACCACCGCAATGACCAAACGGCTGGGCCTAGAATCTTGAAATTTGGTATGGACATTCCTCTTATAGCATGAAGACATACCAAAAGATTTCATTTGGAAATTCGTACCTTTGGGGGTCAAATGGGACAAAAATTGTACCAACAACATGGCTGAAGCTAGAACCATGAAATTTGGTATGTACATTTCTCTTACAGCGAAGAGATCAGATTTGAAGGGAGTTTTTCGTAATACGTACTTTTAAGGGGTAAAATGGGTTAAAGAAGGATAAAAATTGTGCCACCGCAATGACCAAACAGCTGGGACTAGAATCTTGAAACTTGGTACAAAAATTGCTCTTATAGATTCAACGCGCCCAAGAAAATATTTTTAAATTAGTACTTTTTGTGGGTGATATCGGGTAAAAAGGGATAAAAATGGTACCAATCAAACGGATGGAGCTGGAATAATAAAATTCGGTGTGTACATACCTCAAAACCCTTAGAAACGCAAAATGACCGAATCTTTTTGAATTCGTACTTTTAGTAGGTAAACGGGGAAAAGGGGATAAAAAAGGTACAAACAACACGGATGACGCTACAATAATGAAATTCGATATGTGTATTCGTTGTACAGCCCAAATCACTGATAAGAAGACATTTTTCGAAATTTGTAATTTTAAGGGATTAAATGGGATAAAAATTTTACCTCAGCCCAGACCAAACAACTGGGCCTAGAATCATGAAATTCGGAACGGACATTAAAATTCGTACTTTTTGTGAGTGAAATTAGGTAGAATGGGATACAAAATGGTACCAATCATACATCCTGAAAATGCCTACAACCGCAAATTGAAGAAATTTTTCGAAATTCGTACTTTTAAAGGGTAAACGAGAAAAGCGGATAAAAAAGGTGCCAAGAACATGGATGACGCTACAATAATTAAATTCGGTACGCATATTCGTCTTACAGTGTAAATGATTAATAACAAGGAATTTTTCGATATTTGTACTTTTAAGGGATTAAAGTGGTGCAAATGATATCAACCAAAATTGGGGATTTGGGATAAAGATAGTACCAACCAAAGTTTTCAGCTAGAATATGAAAAGAAATTCGGTGTGTACATTTCTCCGAGTACATAAATTAATGTTTCGAAATTTGTATGTTTAAGGACACAAACGGCACAGAAAGAGTTATGTGTGAACATTATCTTTTTTTTATTTTGACCAAAGCTTATGTCAATTTGCGTGTAAAGTATAGAAGTTATATTAGGTTTAATTTTACGTACGGGTCGTTTGTTTTGGAATATGGACTATACGTGTGTGTGTACCATAAGATGTATATCAATTTCCCCCATTTTCGAAATTAAACTAAGTTTGGGAAAATAGTACTATGTGCTGAGTTTGAATAAATTCTTTAAGTCCCTTCCAGAGTCATCGTGTATACAAGCGAGCCAGACGGACGTGAAAGGGACTTGGGACATACTTATGGTTTTAACTCTCTCCTTCAATGCGATACACTTTTATTCTATCCCTAATGATATTTTCACAGCTTAAGAAAGAAATGTGCAAATAATTTTCTACTTTATATGATTTTTTGTAGAAAAATTGTTTCCATTTTGTGCCTATAAATTAAACTATTGACTACGTATAAACGCTGAAAGTGATATCATTAAAAACAGTTTGAATACTGATACAAACTACTGTCTTACCATACCATTTTTCCGCGTACGAAGTAGCGGGTATTTGCTAGTCTACTATATAAGTATATTTATATATATATATATATATATATATATATATATATATATATATATATAAAGAATTTGGTTAATATCTCACCGAAAGAAAGCTTGTTTTATATCAGTTCGAAATCGACCCGTCCTTGTTGGAAACCACAATATGCCACAATATCCCTTCTTATCACACAATTACATAATTTCATGGTTATTGATTTAGTTCCACAGCAATTTTATAGATTAATTAATTTAACATTACATTTGGTCATTTGTGGTCTTATGTTACTTCTTCGATGTGTGATACACTTTTTGTCACTACCATATCGTATACATGCCCTTTTAAACTGTACAAATAGAAAAGTTCACATAATAAATTTTACTATAATATTTTTGAATATTTTTATTATAATTTGTATAATCTAAAAACACTATAATCTAACCTACATAGATATGTTTGAATAATATCATATACAAACTGATAAACTACATACATAAAGTCCCTTCCAGACGATACAAGAAATCTAATCAATTCATCACACATCCACAAAAAATAAGTATTTAACAAAAAATTGAAGGCATTGCAATATCAATTGATTAATTAATATATTAATTGCGGTTCTTTACAAGCTCAAAATCAATTAACTTTTAATTGATGTAATTAATTATTCAATTAATAACTTAGTTTCCGTTTTTTCTGTGCACTCATTGTGGCTGTGAAAGACGTTTTGAAGATATTGAAAATAGGTCGTATCATATCGCTTTGAAATGACTTACATAACTAAACCAAATTACTTCGATATCTTTTAAGTATATACTATAAAAAATAAATACACAGTTATCACGTCACAGTAAAATTTCTACACTCGATTCGATCAACTTGAACCCAAATCTATCGATCGATCGATTCCCCCCAGTGAAACGGCTCTAGACGAACCCGTAGCGATCACGAGCATCCAATTTCTGACGCCGGCGATAGAACTTCTTTCTCATTGCGTTCAGTTTCCTCGATGATGGTTCGGCGTATCGTGTACCGGGCAGCTCAGCATAATTCACCTTCGACGAGTGTCGCTTTCCAAAGCCATACGATATCAACGCAGAATTTGTTTTCTTGGCGGCGAGTCTCATTTCGCCATCTTCTCCGCCGTCATCCAGTGTATTGTGCAGCAATGAATTCGTTCGAAATTGGCGTGGCCTACGTATGGAATCCTTAACAAAATCTCTGGACCACACAATCGGATCGAGGCTGGCATCGTAATTGCTCTGGTGTATGCCCCAAGAGTAGGGGGCAGCCATGGCTATTGCCACAACCAAAACTAAACAGCCGAATACTTTTATTCCAATGGGACACATTTTTCGTTCGCTCGTTATTTTAATGTTTCGTTTTTGACAAAGAGATTGTTTTTCGCTTCTAATGGACATGCGCGGCGCGTTATGTTCCACCACTGACTGATGCACTTTGAACTCGTCGAATGGTCTCTTATAGTGTTTTTCGTCAGTCGGTCGATTGGCTTGTGGTGGCTTGTTTTGTGGAACAAAGGTGCACGCACGCACGCATGTGCAACAGGGTATCTTCATTTGTTTGCTGTAGGTTGGCTTTGTTGTTGTTGTAGCATTTTACAATGTTTAGCTTGGTTGGTTCGTTGGCGTTGTTGTTTGTCTTCTTGTATGACTATGTCAGAGTGGATGTGCGTAGGTATGTGTGTTTACACATATTTAGCCATAGTATCTCAACATTTTCGGTTTCTTTTGGGATTTGTATGTTGTGTCTGTCTGTCTGTTGTTGTATTTCCAAATTCGTAAATGTTTGTTGTGGAATTATGCGTGTGAGATCTATTTACCTGGCGACGAGAGCTGCCAACGTGTAGAAATTTCAAAATTCAGAAGGATTTCATTGAAGAATGCGACGATGTTCTGTTTCCTGAATTTTTAAACACACAATCCATTCTTTATTGCCACCTGAAAGGAAAAACTTTGTAAGTGTTATTATTAGATTATTATTAGATTATCATGACTAAGTGTAACTAATAAATAATGACTTACTAATAACATCGTACAGAAATAGATAGTTATTGGCAATCATAAATTTGCGAGTGTGCATTTTGCTCCGGGTATTATGTTGTTGTGCAATCGACTCAGACGTGTTTTTTTTTTTAATTTTTTGGCTCTCCTACACTGAAAGAATTATCTTATATTTATGATTTTGTCTTAACCTCAGTGAAAATTTTCATTAAAAAGTCGCCAAAGACACATTTCATAAAATTTATGAAACATGTTTCATAAAGCACAAATCTATGAAAAGTGTCATAGAATTTATGAAACATTTCTTAGAAACTATGAAATGAAGAACTGCATTTCGAACAACTTTTGTCATAAAAATTCATTATATTTTCATAATACCTATACAAAATTTCATAGATTTTATGAAGAAACTTCATTAATTTTATGAAAGAGTTTCATAAATAGTTTCCAATATAAACCAAAAAGCAAAAAAAGGTCTGACTAGTTGACTAACCAATCAATACACACCACCATTGCAAGAGTCTTTGCAATGAGTATGCCTCTGACCAAAATCTGGGTAAATACTTATGTCAGAGTTAACAGAGGACAAATGAGAATTGCTAGCATTCAACCGAATAAGTCGACACACCAAAAATTTAGTTGTAAGTTATGAAACATTTCATTATATTTATGAAGACATTTCATAACACAAATATTTTATTGGTTATGACATATTTCATAATATTTAAGAATTGTTTCTTTAATACTATGAAATCATTCTTAGTCTTATGAAACAAAGTTTCACTAATTTAACAAATTTGTTTTATGAAATATGAAAAGTTTATGAAACAATTGTGAAAACCCTTTCTTGAAATCGCTTCATACATTTTAGAAAGGAAAATTATTTCAGTGTAGAATTTTCTCAACCTCAGTGAAATGATCGTTGAAAAGACACCAAAGAAAGATTTCATAAAATGTATGAACCATGTTTCATAAAGCACAAACCAATGAAAAGTGTTATAGAAATTATGAAAAATTTCTTAGAAACTATGAAATGCAGTTCTTCATCCGATGAACTTTTGTCATACAAGTTCATATGATTTATGAAAATTTTCATAGATTTTATAATTTTCATCGATTTTTATAAGAAACTTCATTAATTTTATGAAAAATTTTCATAAGTATTAAAAATTTATACTGAAGATTCCAATATAAACAAAAAAGCAAAAAAGGTCTGACTTTTTGGCCAACCAATCAACACACACCACCATTTCAAGAGCCTTTGCAACGAGTATGTCTCTGACAAAAATCTGGGTAAATACTTATGTCAGGGTTAACAGAGGACAGATGAGAATTGCTAGCATTCAACCGAATAAGTCGACACACCAAAAATTTAGTTGTAAGTTATGAAACATTTCATAAAAACTATGATTATATTTATGAAGACATTTCATAACACAAATATTTTATTGGTTAATACATATTTCATAATCATTAAGAATTCTTTTTCGAAACAATGAAATCTTTCTTTGATCTTATGAAACTAAGTTTCACTAATTTAACAATTTTGTTTTATGAAATATGAAATGTTTATGAAAAAATTTCATTTTATTTATGAATTTTTCAGACATATAAAGAAAAAATTCACTAAATTTATGAAAAACCTTTTTTGAAATCGCTTCATAAATTTTATAAAGGAAAACTCTTTCACTGTACTATATCCAATGATGTTACCTTCACAAGAAATCCATATTTACATGCTTAGAAAGTTACATTTTTATGTTCATAATAAATAAACATAAAAAGGGGAAGAGTATGATATCCGAGTCCCTAAGATCTGACAACATATTTGGATAGAACACTCCAAAATAAGAAAACAAGTAAGGAAAGGCTAAAGTCGGGCGGTACCGACTATGTGCTACACTCCATTTTATCCGAATACAATAAAATTCGTTAAAAAATTGAAAACGGGAAGGATTTTTGTATCCTTCCTAATCATAAGCTAATATGACCTGACCCAATTTGTCAAATCGAGAAGAATATTTGTATCGGAGCTATATCCAAATATCAATATGAAGAAATTCTCTGAAAATACGTGGTTTCTGGGGGGAGCGAATATAAATATAAAG
This sequence comes from Polietes domitor, assembly GCA_947397865.1. Classification (NCBI taxonomy): domain Eukaryota; kingdom Metazoa; phylum Arthropoda; class Insecta; order Diptera; family Muscidae; genus Polietes; species Polietes domitor. The sequence continues at coordinate 64,386,365 of OX377622.1, forward strand.
CTATATATAAATCTGAACCGTTTTCACATGGGTGTTTCTAGTGGAAACATAAGATATTTTGCCAAATTTGAAGAAGATCTGTTAAAATATGTGGTATCTAGCGTGGAAAGAGTCAAATCGGGAGTGAAATTCGTATGGGGGCTATATCTAAATCTGAAGCGATTTTCTTCATATTTCGTCATTCGTCCTTAAAACTTCGTAGTGCAAGGTTTCGTTTGGTTCTGACTACAATTGCGACCTGTATCGTGATTACAAGAATAGATGGACAGACAGACGGACGGACAGACAGACGAACATTGCTAAATCGATTCAAAAAGTGATTCTAAGTCGATCGGTATACTTAACAATGGGTTTATCTCGCTTCCTTTTGGATGTTACAAACAAATGCACAAAGACATAATACTCTCGTGGAGTGTATTAAAATGCATAAGATTTTTAGCTACCGATAACTGCCTTACTAATTGATAATTTCCATAGTTTTCGAATGTAGAAATTCTATAAAAATCTTGTGTATTTTTATTTAAAGCAAAATTAAAAATTACAAAAAATCAATAATAAACAAGTAAAAAGGCTTTAAGTTCGGCCGAGCCGAATCTAATATACCCTCCACCACGGAGTCTATTACACAGTATTATCAATAGATTAGATGCTGTCGACATTACATAGAAGTGTACTACCATATTAGGAAAATTGTGATTCTTCATTATTATAATATTAATAGTCGAATACTATATATAAATATTAATATAATTGTTAGTCAGAAATCTTCAAAAATGTGCTCTAAATATTATTAGGTAGAAGCAATTTCCCTCAAGTCCGTTTTTCCTCATTTGTAATTTTTTAATTCCATGTACAGTCTGTACCATTTTGATAGGAAAAGTTGTAGTATTGAAGATCCAATATGTTTCAGAGTGGAGTGCACACCTAATGTCATGATTTTAGCTACAGTCGTTTTATTTGTACTAGTTTCACTCCTTTTTTCCATTTTGACCCTAAAAGTACGAATTTAGAAATAATCAAACCTCTTATTTTCCGCGTGTACGTAGACAGACAGGTGCAAATACTGAATATCATGATTCTAGCTACAACCGTTTGATTGTAGCCAAATTTAATTGATGCTACGAATATCGGAAGATCTCTTTACTATTCGCGTCACCGCAGTCAGAGTAGTGTATACTCCGAATTTCATTATTATAGCTGCAGCCGTTTGGTTGGTACCATTTTTATCCCCATTCGCCCCATTTTTCCACCTAAAAGTACACATTTCGAAAAATGCTCTTTATTTCGCATCTTCACAGTCAGCTGAATGTACACACCGAATTTCATTATTATAGCTGCAGCCGTTTGGTTCGTACTATTTTTATCCCAATTCGCCCCATTTTCTAGCTAGAAGAACAACTTTCGAAAAATCCTCTTTATTTCGCATCTTCACTCTATTTTACGTATCTACTCAATTGGAGGGATGTACATTCCAAATTTTATGTTTCTTGCTCTTATCGTATCATTGGTACCATTTTTATCCCTTTTTGTCCCATTTCGCCCGTTAAAACGTGTATTTACTTTTTGTGCTACAAGTGGAATGTACGCAACAAATTTCAAGTGCATATACAGCAGAAATTTAAAAGAAAATTGCTTAAATATTCCTAACTTTCAGTCCTTGTTAAGGAAAATGTTTTCCCTCTGGGCCGATTTTGCCCACTTTCAATCCCGATCAGCAACCATAAGACATATTTGGGGAAATTTTGGACATCCTAGCTCCTTTCGTTTGGCCGCTATCGTGCTTTCAACAGGCAGACGGACATTAGTCTTAGAATTTTATCACGACCCAGAATATATATACTTTATGGAGTCTCCGATGAATATTTTAAGGCGTTACAAACGGAATGACAAAGTGAATGTACCCCCATCTAAGGATGGTGGAGGGTATACACTAGAGCGTACCAGGTTACAAGTAAAAAAAAAAAAGTTCGCCGTACACCTTCGAATATGAAGTATTATTGAAAGGTAGTTTCAAAAAAAATTTTTTTATTTTTTTATGCCGAACGTAGGGGTCGCGCTTTTACATTTTTCTATATAACTTCTGCATTTATAAACGGATTTTAAAGTGTGATACATCGATGTTTTTGTCCGATTTTTTTGTCTTTGAAGTCATTGAGCTCAAACATGATTCATGATTTTATGCGAGCTTTAATTTTCGATTATTAGAGTGGTACATTAGGGTAGTAGCAACTGAGAAATGATGGGTAAGTACCAGAAGGGGGTGCTTGAGCTCAATGACTTCAAAGACAAAAAAATCGGCCTCGTCGAGACAAAAACATCGATGTATCACACTTTAAAATCCGTTTATAAATACAAGTTATATAGAAAAATGTAAAAGCGCGACCCCTACGTTCGGCATAAAAAAAAAAATTTTTTTTTTTTAAACTACCTTTCAATAATACTTCATATTCGAAGGTGTACGGCGAACTTTTTTTTTGAGGTACGCCCTAGTATACACATTATTAATTCAAAGAAATATAAAAACGGAAAATTATTTTATAAAACTGCCCAATATAGACCAAGATCCGTCTTTGATTCGGTTATTTATTATTTTTTTTCTACAAATGTAGTTATAGCGATTTTAATTCAATTACATGACATTTCAAATTTTAAATTTTTTCCCAATATAAAATATCAATATTACTCCAATTGCATGCTCTGCTGAATACTGAAATGTGATTTTAGCCTACGAGTTTCAAATTTATTCTTTTGGAACATTGTAAACTATCTCGATAACTACGCCAGTTATCGAAAAATTTTATTTTACTTGTTCTCCTTTTCTTTGAGTTGTCTATAAAAGCTTTTTACGATATTTTTGGTTTCGATAGGTCGAAATTTATCGATTTCGATTATCGATTCTTTATCAATTTGTTGGTAACACCCAAAAGGAAGCGATATACACCCATTGTTAATTATACCGATCGACTTAGAATCACTTTTTGAATCGATTTAGCAATGTCCGTCTGTCCATCTATTCTTGTAATCACGATACAGGTCGCAATTGTAGTCAGAACCAAACGAAACTTTGCACAACGAAGTTTTTCGGCACAAGGACGAACGCTATTTAATTGGAAGAAAATCGGTTCAGATTTAGATATAGCCCCATACGAATTTCACTCACGATTTGACTCTTTTCACTATAGATACCATATATTACAACAGATTTTCTTCAAAATTGACAAAACATCTTATATTTCCACGGTGAAAATGGGCCAGATCGGTTCAGATTTATATATAGCTCCCACACAAAATTCTCTCCCAATTTGACTTTTTGCGCTCTAGAAACCACATATTTTATTAGATTTTCTTCAAATTTGGCAAAACATCTTATATTTAAACTTGGAACACTTGTGGTGAAAATTGGTCAGATGGGTTCAGATTTACATATAGCTCCTACACAATTTTCACTCCCGATTTGACTTTTTCCACTCTATAAACCACATTTTTTAACACATCTTCTTCAAATCTTGCAAAATATCTTATATTTCAATTAGAAACACCCATGGTGAAAATGGGTCAGATCGGTTCAGATTTATATATAGATCCCATACAAATTTCACTCCCGGCTTAACTTTTTCCGCCCCAGAAACGACGTGTTTTCACCGAATTTCTTCAAATTGAGCATAACACGGAACAACCTATTGTGGAAGGAAGAACCTATTGTGAAATGTGCCATTCCATGTTTGGTTATAGCCCCGATACAAATATTCTTCTCGATTTGACAAATTGGGTCAGGTCGTATTAGCCTAAGATTAGGAAACATACAAAAATCGTTTCTGTTTTCACTTTTTTACCGAATTGAATTGTATTCGGATATAAAGTGAAGAGTATCTTTCCTTAGTTGTTTTAAATTGTGAATTTTCGAACCAACCGAAAACCAATATTCTGAAAAGGATCGGTTTTTAACATCCCTATCTCAGTTTATTTCCTAATTTGACCAAACCATCTTCGCGATTCTTCACGTATCGAGATACGGCGCCCACTTGCCCCAAATTGTATTCAAACACTAATTGTTTAATATTATCTTTCTAATAAAGTCAATTTTCATTATGGAATTATTATATTATTTTGCATCAAAATTACAAAATACGTCTAAACAAAACCACTCATCAAACTCGTTTTAGACTAGATTAGGACAGCTAAATTTAAGACAAGATATGACGTAAACATATTTGCCCAGAACACAATTATTTGTCTGTGTTATTTTTAGCTAATTATTATTTATTGTTTCAGATTCTTATTTCGCTGACGGGAATTTGCGCACTGATTCAGAATACCTCGGATATTGTGACCTAAAAACCGACATTTGTTTTTCTGCGTTTCTTATTATTGAATATTTTAATACATTTTGACATGGAATAAATAAGAAATTTGTCATTGTAAGATATCTGCCAAAAAATCTGCACGATCATTTAATCTTTTAAATTAATTTTAATATAACAATTAATGCAATTCACATTTCAATTTATTCAATTATTTTTGTATCAGAATTATTACCTTTTTTCTGTGTGTATGTGTGTGTTTTGTATTATAAATGTGGTACCAGGTGCGATTTCTGGAATTTCCAATTAACTCAATTCGCTTTGTTTGCAATGGTGTGAAAATTGACAACTTCTCCAAATGAAATGTTTCGAGAATACTGCGCACTGAATATCCTTACAATAGCTGCAAGGTTAAATGGCCTAATTGTGTTCTGGATATACAAAAGAAAGGGTTAATATTTTATAAAGATAAGACACAATGTCCTTGGCGTTGCTGCAAGCCTAACAGGTCTTAAGACAAAACAAAGATTAAAGGGTTATAACGTGCAACGTACACTCGAGCACACATCCGCCCGCTATGCTGTCATTGTTCGTCGCAATCGTAAATCAATCAACACCCAGAAATAAATGCTACGGCGGCTAAATTACACAACAACTGACAAATTTTCATGCGTCACACGGGCGACGCTGACAAAGACCAGCCAAATTTCGTTTTAACCCAATTTCTCATGGTCGTAAATTTCGTCTGCATCGGCCGACCGGTAACAGGATGCCTGGATGCACCATCAGATTTTTTCTGTGCAGGTCCCTTTTGCCTTTTCAAGACCAAAGGAATACATTGATATTCACACCGGTACCGCCATACACATCCCCAAACACATTTATGTATACATCAATGTGGGTCGCGGTAAATACAAACAAAACAAGTAAGGAAAGGCTAAAGTCGGTCGGGCCGACTATACGATACACTCCACGTTCTAACCGAGTACAATTCAATTCGGTAAAAAATAGAAAACGGGAAGGATTTTTGCATGTTTCCTAATCATAGGCTAATATGACCTGACCCAATTTGTCAAATCGTATCCAATATATCCAAACATCGAATGAAGTGACCCACTTGCACAATAGGTTCTTCCAGTTCAAGTATAACGTGTTATGCTCAATTTCAAGAAATTCTCTGAAAATACGTAGTTTATGGGACGGAAAAAGTCAAGCCGGGAGCGAAATTTGTATGGGAGCTATATATAAATCTGAACCGATCTGACCCATTTTCACCATGGGTGTTTCTAGTGGAAACATAAGATATTTGGTCAAATTTGAAAACAATCTGATAAAATATGTGGTTTCTAGAGCGGAAAAAGTCAAATTGGGAGCAAAATTTTTATGAGAGCTATATCTAAATCTGAACCGATCTGACTAGCTTTTACTACAGATGTTTTTAGTTGAATTATAAGGTACTGGGCCAAATTTGAAGAATATTGGTTTAAAAATGTTATCTCTAGAGCGCAAAAAGTTAAATGGAGAACGAAATTTGTATGGGAGCTTCAAAAGGAAGCGAGATAGACCCATTGTTAATTATACCGATCGAATCACTTTTTGAATCGAATTAACAATGCCCGTCTGTCTGTCCATCTATTTTTGTAATCAAAAATAAAATCGGTTCAGATTTTTATGTAGCTCCCACACAAATTCCACACTATAAACCACATTTTTTAACATATCTTCTTCAAATCTTGCATAATGTCTTATATTTCAACTAAAAACACCTATGGTTAAAATGGGTCAGATCGGTTCAGATTTATATATAGCTCCCATAAAAATTTCGCTCCCGATTTTACTTTTTCCGCTCTAGCAACCACATATTGTATCAGATTGTCTTATATTTAAACTAGGAACACTTGTGGTGAAAATAGGTCAGATCGGTTTGATGTGTATATAGCTCCCATTCAAATTTCGCTCCCGATTTGACTTTTTCTATTCTAGAAACCACATATTTCAACAGATCTTCTTAAAATTTGGCGAAATATTTTATATTTCCACTAGAAACACCCACGGTGAAAATGTGTCAGATCGGTTCAGATTTATATATAGCTTCCATATAAATTTCGCTCCCAATTTGACTTTTCCCGCTCTAGAAACCACATATTGCATCAGATTTTCTTCAAATTTGGCAAAAGATCTTATATTTAAATAAACTAGGAACACTTGTGGTGAAAATAGGTCAGATCGGCTTAGATATATATATAGTTCCCATTCAAATTTTGCTCCCGATTTGACTTTTTCTACTTTAGAAATCACATATTTCAACAGATCTTCTTCAAATTTGGCGAAATATTCTATATTTCCACTAGAAACACCCATTGTGAAAATGGGACAGATCGGTTCAGATTTATATCTAGCTTCCATAAAAATTTCGCTCCCATCAGATTGTCTTCAGATTTGGCAAAACATCTTATATTTAAACTAGGAACACCTATGGTGAAAATAGGACAGATCGCTTCAGATTTATATATAGCTCCCATTCAAATTTCGCTCCCGATTTGACTTTTTCTACTCTAGAAACCACATATTTCAAGAGATCTTCTTCAAATTTATTTCCACTAGAAACACCCATGGCGAAAATGGGACAGATCGGTTCAGATTTCGCTCCCGACTTGACTTTTTCCGCCCCAGAAACCACGTATTTTCACCGAATTTCTGCAAATTGAGCATAACAAGTTATACTTGAAGTGGAAGATACTATTGTGAAAGTGGATCGCTTCATTCCATGTTTGGATATAAACCCGATACAAATATTCTTCTCGATTTGACAAATTGGGTCAGTTCATATTAGCTTATGATTAGGAAACATTCAAAATTCCTTCCCGTTGTCACTTTTTTTTTTACCGAATTGAATTGTATTCGGAAACTTTAGCCTTTCCTTATTTGTTTTTAATTTAAATGTCAGTTAAAGTTGAATGCTGGATACATTCAAAATAGTTTTGTGATTTTATAGGTCATATATCATGATGTGTTTCTTTATGCACTAGAGTAATTAATGTTCATTATTTGTATCACCTGGCGCCAAATAAGGTGGGGAATTTGTACGGGTTGTTATATAAAAAACAAGGCCCAATTTGACATACTTTCAAGAAAAAAATTCCATACAACGTATTTCGCATTAAAATTCAAATCGGAGAGGTCATTTGTATGACACCTACATCTAAATCTGATATGCTTAAAATAGCAATGTTATTTTGCGATCTGGCATTGCTAAATAATAAACACAAAAACCATGGTGGTAGGTATAATTATCTAAAAAATTAACTCTAGTTGTGTATTCAAAACTCCTCGGGGCTTTATCTTACTATTCAAATTTAATTTCGCTGTGGAAATCGTAACCCACTCCATTGTACGAATGAGTATGACTACGAGTGCTCATACTCATTCGTTTGAGTGTATAGCACATTTAGGCTTGTATTACCGAACTTGTTACCACCAACGGCCAAGAAAGAAGAATGTTAAGCCAAAGGATATTATCGCTTTGTCTTTTGTTTTGAGGTAACTCTACAAAGCGGCAACTTGGATGATGGTTACATGATACTATACAAATGGTTGGAATTTACTTACAATGAGTGAAATTAGTAAAGTGATATCTTAATTTCGTTTTCAGGCGTTAGAGATTCTTCTTGCGAGTTTTCATTGCATTTTTAAATAAATTCCGGTTTTATCCTTAGAACAAAGTAATGAATTGATGTTAGAGCAAATTGATATTCAATAAAAAGAATAAATCACAGTGGCACTGTTCAATGTGGGTCAATAAGATCCCACAAATATGCCCAAAAGTCTAATACAGACAATATCACCTAGGCATATATTTACATCTACCAATATTTACATAAGCTTTTATTAAAGCTTAGATAAAGAATCACTCCAACCAAGAACCCTGAAGTAGTTCCACCCAATACATATAGTACATCAATATAATTACAGCGATCTGATTGTATAAATTTTGCACTTGGATTTCTTTAAATAGAATATCCAGAAAATGTTTTCGAATTTGCGCTGCGGAGGGGATATGGTTAAGTGTTCTCAAAAGCAAAACTCTGACAATATAATTTATTCAGTAAATGTTGTACATTTCAATTAATGCAATATCCATCGAATAACAATTCTATAACTTGTTTCGGCTCGCCGTCACCTTTGCCTCTGATTGGCATTAGGCTACAGAGATAGAAAAAGTATAAAACCATCGAAAATCCGATCATTCAGCACAGTTAACACCTGGACTTTTAATACAACTTTCACAATCTTTCCGCCGTAATAAAAAAGGAACAACAACAAAATGCGTTTCCTAATCTTGATTGCATTTGTCGCTTTGATTGCCATGGCAATGGCACATGGTACGCATCACAAGGATGCTATTCCGGCCGAAAGCCATCCACTTGAGCATACCAAAGACGCCATTCCTGCCGCAAGCCATCCAGCTGCCGACACCGCCAAGCCCGTTCATCACCCTACTACCAAACACCCCATTGACAGCCACCCTACTGCCAAACACCCAATTGACAGCCATCCTACTGCCAAACACCCCATTGACAGCCACCCTACTGCCAAACACCCCATACCCGAACTTCCAACTCCCGCACATCCCGCTGCACCCAAGGTTCCTGAATCTGGAGCCTATCACCACGCCTAAAAAGCCTCTTGAGTATTCTTTAATACTCACAACATGTAAATACTTTCCAATAAAAATATGAGCAAAAAGTAAAATAACCTATACTTCATTCATTCCAAAGTTAATTCAGTGTGACGCGGAATAAATAAGAAATATGTCAGTGAGAAATATCTCCGTTTTCATTAAAGAAAATGCATGTCTGGCAAACCTTCGGGGGTGGTTTTTACCCCCCCCCCCCCCAACTTTTAATGTCGAATTGAAATTGTGCTATTTCCACCACTTATCTATAAGTAAAACTGCCAAAGCTTTTATGGTCAATTGCTTACATTATGAGAAGAACAAAAATGCATGTCTGGCAAAACTTGGGGTGTGGCTTTGGCCCCCCTGCACCCTTTAAGGTCGAATGGAAATAGTGATATTTCTACCACTTCCCTATAAGTAAATCTGCCAAAACTTGTATACCTCCTTACATTATGAGAAGAAACAAGTAAAAAGGGCGTTAAGTTCGGCCGGGCCGAACCTTATATACCCTCCACCACGTATTGTATTCCGCAGAGGTTGTCGATATCCGTAGATGTGCAAAAAAATACAGGAAAATGTTACATTTTTTAATATAACCAAACCAATACAAATAAAAATATTTAAAAAATTATAAATAAATATAATTTTAATTAATAAGTAAAGGCTGTCAATATGTTTATACTATGTATATATATAATCGAAATAATACTTCGTAAAGTAAATATAAGGCAACAATTATAAATACCCTAAATATAGGGGGATAGAGGGTGTATTTTTAGCTACATTCGTTTGGTTGGTTGTAATTCCATCCTATTTTAATTTCAATATAAATTGTGAAAATACCTTATCTGTCACGTACACAGTATAATGATTTATGACTTCATGATTTTTTGTGAAAAGCAACAAAATAAAGTACGAATTTGGATTTTTTATTTTACGTGTCTATGCAGTCAGAGGAATGTATAAACCGAATTCCATGATTCTAGCTGCGGCCATTTTTTGGTACCATTTTTATCCCCTTTTCGCATTTTACCCCTTAAAAGTACGACTTTAGATCTATCTATTTATTTTACGTGTCTATACAATTAGAGGGATTACACACCGAATTTCATCATTCTAGCTGTAGCCTTTAAGTTGGTACCATTTTTATCCTTCCGCTCCCATTGTATCCCTTGAAAGTACGATTTTGGAAAAACCTTTTTATTTTTCGTGTCTACTCTGTCAGAGGAATGTATATTCCGAATTTCATGACTCTAGCTGCTGTCATTTGGTTGGTACTATTTATATCCCATTTTCCATTTTAACCCCAAAAAGTACGAATTTCGAAAAATCCGTTTATTTTACGTTTCTACGCACCGAATTTCGAATATATACACCGAATTTTATTATTCTAGATGCAATTGTTTAGTTGGCACCATTTTTATCCCCATTTAACCCCTTAAAAGTACGAATTTGGAAAAAACAACTTTTATATTATATATTTAATCTATTAGAGGAATGCACACCAAATTGCGTGCATCTAGCGTTTGTCGATTGATATGTACCAATTTTGTCGCATTTTGCCGCCTACAAATAAAAATCACTCTATGGTGCGATTTTATGCTATAAGAGGAAACATATAAACAAACATATTCAAACAACAAGTAAAAACGGCGTTAAGTTCGGCCAATATCAAGCAAATATAAGAAGACATAGTGAAACAACATGCTTAAATACTTTAAATATTAGAGGTTATTAGGGGTATTTTCAGTCCTTGTGAGGAAAAATTTTTTGGCCGATTTCGCACAGTTTCAATCCCAACCAAATTTTATTGAAATCTGTTAAATTATATGGTTTCTAGAGCAGAAAACACACTATTACCACAGATACTTCTAGTTAAAATAAATAGGCTTTGTACCAAATTTAAAGAAATTGGTTAAAATATGTGATCTTTTAAGCACAAAAGTTAAATGAAGAACGAAATTTGTATGGGAGCTATATCTAAATCTAAACCGATTTCACCCACTTTCAACACAGACGTTTCTAAAGAGTGATTTTTTTGAGGTTAGGATTTTCATGCATTAGTATTTGACAGATCACGTGGGATTTCAGACATGGTGTCAAAGAGAAAGATGCTCAGTATGCTTTGACATTTCATCATGAATAGACTTACTAACGAGCAACGCTTGCAAATCATTGAATTTTATTATCAAAATGCGTGCTCTGTTAAGAAAGTTCAGAAAGAAAGAAATTGTGTTCAGCGACGAAGCTCATTTTTGGCTCAATGGGTACGTAAATAGGCAGAATTGTCGATTTTGGAGTGAATATCAGCCAGAAGCATTGCAAGAGCTACCAATGCATCCAGAAAAAGTCACAGTTTGGTGCGGTTTATGGGCTGGTGGCATCATTGGACCGTACTTCTTCAAAGATGATGCGAATCGTAACGTAACTGTGAATGGTGAGCGCTACCGTGAGATGATATCCAACTTTTTTTTGCCCAAAATGGAAGAACTGAACTTGGTTGATATGTGGTTTCAACAAGATGGCGCTACATGCCACACAGCTCGCGATTCTATGGCCATTTTGAGGGAAAACTTCGGAGAACAATTCATCTCAAGAAATGGACCGGTAAGTTGGCCACCAAGATCATGCGATTTGACGCCTTTAGACTATTTTTTGTGGGGCTACGTCAAGTCTAAAGTCTACAGAAATAAGCCAGCAACTATTCCAGCTTTGGAAGACAACATTTCCGAAGAAATTCGGGCTATTCCGGCCGAAATGCTCGAAAAAGTTGCCCAAAATTGGACTTTCCGAATGGACCACCTAAGACGCAGCCGCGGTCAACATTTAAATGAAATTATCTTCAAAAAGTAAATGTCATGGACCAATCTAACGTTTCAAATAAAGAACCGATGAGATTTTGCAAATTTTATGCGTTTTTTTTAAAAAAAAGTTATCAAGCTCTTAAAAAATCACCCTTTAGTTCAACTATAAGGTTTTGTGCCAAATTTGAAGAAAATCGGCTAAAATATATAGTTTCTGGAGGAAAAAAATTCAATTCGGGAGCGAAATTTGTATGGGGGCTATATCTAAATCTGAACCCATCTGACCCACTTTCACTATAGGTGTTTCTAGTTGGATTATAAGATGTTGTGCCAAATTTAAAGAAAATTGGGTACAATAAGTAGGGATATCAGTATGGGAGTGGGCTATATCTAACTCTGAACCGATGTTCTTCAAATTAAATAGGGTTCGTCCTTGGGCGACAAAACAACCTAGTGTCAATTTTTGTTAGAATCGGATAATAATTGCGACCTGTACTTTGATTACAAGAATAGATGGACGGACAGACGGACGGACAGACGAACGGACATAGCTAAATCGATTCAAAAAGTTGTTCTAAGTCGATCGGTATACTTAATAATGGGTCTAACTCGCTTCCTTCAGGATGTTACAAACAAATGCACAAAGACATAATAATACCCTAATTGGAGGGTATATTTGGTTACAACTGTTTCTACAGTGTATTTGCTTTCAAATAATCAATAACAAACTCGCATGTACGAGTGCTCATACTCATTCGTTTGAGTGTATCACATATTCAGGCTCCACCAAACTGACTGTTTAATGTGGATCAATAAGATCCCAGAAAGATGTCCAAAGGTCCAATTCAGGCAATATCGCCTAGACATACATTTACATCTACCAATATTTACATAAGCTTTTATTAAAGCCTAAAATGGACATAAATAAAGAATTTCTCCAGCCAAGAACCCTGAAGTAGTTCCACCCTAATACATATAGTATATCAATATAATTACAGCGAACTGCTTGTATAATTTTTGCACTTGGATTTCTTTAAATAGAATATCCAGAAAATGTTTTCGAATTTGAGCTGCGGGGATATGGTTAAGTGCTCTCAAAAACAAAACTCTGACAATATAATTTATTCAGTAAATGTTGTACATTTCAATGAATTTCCATAACTTGTTTCGGCTCGTCGTCACCTTTGCCTCTGATTGGCATTAGGTTATCGGGATAGAAAAAGTATAAAACCATCGAAAATCCGATCATTCAGCACAGTTAACACCTGGACTTTTAATACAACTTTCACAACCTTTCCACTGTAATAAAAAAGGAACAACAACAAAATGCGTTTCCTAATCTTGATTGCATTTGTCGCTTTGATTGCCATGGCAATGGCACATGGTACGCATCACATGGATGCTATTCTGGCCGGAAGCCATCCAGCTGAGCATACCAAGGACGCCATTCCTGCCGAAAGCCATCCAGCTGCCGACACCGCCAAGGCCGATCATCACCCCACTGCCAGCCACCCTACTGCCAAACACCCTATTGACAGTCATCTTACTGCCAAACACCCTATTGACAGTCATCCTACTGCCAAACACCCTATTGACAGTCATCCTACTGCCAAACACCCTATTGACAGTCATCCTACTGCCAAACACCCCACAGCCTAACATCCAACTCCCGCATATCACGCTCCAGCCAAGGTTCCTGAATCTGGAGTCTACCACCACGCCTAAAAAACATCCCGAGTAGTCTATATTAATCAAAACATGTAATTAATTTCCAATAAAAATATGAGCAAAATTAAGTAATCAACACTTCATTCCAATAATACCTCCCAATGCCACTTAATGTAAAAGATTTTAATTAATTTTGACACGGAATTAATAAGAAATATGTCAGTGTAAAATATCTCCGATTCGGTTAAAATCTGCACAATGATTTTTAATTCAATTTTAATTAATTCAATTCACATTTCAATTAATTTGTAAATTGAAATATATATTTTTTTCTGTGTGTATGTGTGTATCAGAAATATGGTACCAGGTTCGATTATATGGAATTTCCGTTTAACTCAATTCGCTTTGTTTGCAATGGTGTGAAAATTGACAACTTCTCAATATGATTTTTTTAGAATACTGCGTACTTACTGAATGTCCTTGTAATTGCAAGGCGAAATGGCCTAATTTTTTTTTCTATATAACAAAAAAGGTTAATATTTTATAAAAAGAAGGCACAATGTCCTTGTCATGACTGCAAGGCTACCAGGTCTTAATACAAAATAAATGTTAAAGGGTTATAATGTGCAACGTACACTAGAACACATATCCGCCAGCAGGGTTGTCAGATTATTTTGTAGCTCTGTCGCCAAATCAATTGTCAGAAATCGTCAAAAGCCGCCAAATTTAAACAACTTCAGTTTTTGTTAAAACAAATTTACAAATTCAATTTTATATTTAGTTCATGTAAAAAATGTATGGAATTAAGATATTATATTTGAATTGAATATTTTTAACATTTCATGATAAAGAATTAAAACAGATTTTATTGGTGTTTATTATTCATAATAAAAGTACTGTGACCTAGTTTAGGCAATTCATAATGCATAATACACTTTCAACGTAGGGATTACGGCTTAAAAAACAATTAACATTATGGCTGTTTTTCTTTAAGACTGGATAACTAAGCTGCGATAACAAAAATCATAATAAAATGTTAAAATTTCACTCAAAAGAAAAAATTATTTTTTAAAATTGTTGCCAAAAGCAATATGTGTGTGTGAAAACAAATTTTGAAAAAACAATTTTGTGTTAAAAAATTTGGACTTAGACTGGATAATTATCCAGTGTAAGTCAAAATTGTGGTTATCGAGGCTAAGTCCAATAAAGTCAACACAGAATATTTTTTCGAAAATTTGTTTATACATATTTATATTGTAGTTAGCGACAATGTGAAAAAATAATTTTTTATTTTGAGCAAAAAGTTACATTTTTATTAACGTTTTTGTTATCCCGCCTTAAAGAAAAACAGCCCTATTAAAAAAATATGCTTTGTCTGCTTTATGAAGCAGTTTCTAATATTGAGTTGATCTCTTTCTCTCGTTTTCGTGGACCAATGTCTCCTAAATATTATTTTAGCTATTTTAAATGGATCGAAAAAGAAACAAATCTCAATAAAAGCATATAGATGCATTTTGAAAAATCTGTTTTATTAGAAAAGTCAATGCATATATTCGTTCAAAAATAGCGTTTTCGGTCGTCTACATTTATTACAGTTTTTTAATTATTATTAAATTTTAATTTTGTTTTTTTTTTTGAGCTATTTACACCGAAAAAATAAATAAAATTAAAATATTTTTTAAATAAATTTTAATACATTTCGGCTTGAAAAGAAAAAATCAAAGAAGTAATTATATAAGGAAAGAAAATTATTCAGAAGTAAATACACAGGAATATTTTCAAAAAATAACAATGATTTCTTTCAGAAATATGACTTTTTGTTTGTAACAGAATAGCGACCCTATAATTCTGAAATGGCTTGTTGAGTAGTTAATTTTTGTAGAATAAACTTTTAGTCCAGCTGGACTGAGTTTCTTTTACAGTGGGGCAAAGTTTTCATTTTTTGGTTGAAGGGAGCATTTTACTAAGTGAAACAAGTAAGGAAAGGCTAAAGTCGGGCGGGGCCGACTCTATGATACACTCCACTTTCTATCCGAATACAATTTAATTCGGTGAAAATGTGAAAACGGGAAGGATTTTTGTATCCTGTAAATGTATGTGTTTGACAAAAAATGTTAAATCGGAAAGGACATTTGTATCGGGTATATTAAAATCTGGAACGAAATAGTTGAAATATAATATGTATAGTTTGGCCAAAATCGGTTCAACATTTGGGAGCAACATTTGTATTTGCGCTATATCTAAATCTGAATCGATCTTAGCCACTTTCACCATAGGTTTTGCCAAATTTAAAGAAAATCGGGTACAATATGTGGTTTCTAGAGCGGAAAATGTCAAATCGGGAGCGACATTTGTATGGGGGCTATATCTAAATCTGAACCGATCTTACCCACTTTCAGCATAGGTGTTTCTAGTTGGATTATAAGATGTTGTGTCAAATTTAAAGAAAATCGGTTACAATATCAAATTTAAAGAAAATCGGTTACAATATGTCGTTTCTAGAGCGGAAAATGTCAAATCGGGAGCGACATTTGTATGGGAGCTATATCCAAATCTGAACCGATCTTACCCAAATTTTGCATATGTGTTTATAGTTGGATTATAAGATGTTGTGCCAAATTTAAAGAAAATCGGGTACAATATGTGGTTTCTAGAGCGGAAAATGTCAAATCGGGAGCCACATTTGTATGAAGGCTATATCTAAATCTGAACCGATCTTACCCACTTTCAGCATAGGTGTTTCTAGTTGGATTATAAAATGTTGTGTCAAATTTAAAGAAAATCTGGTACAATATGTCGTTTCTAGAGCGGAAAATGTCAAATCGGGAGCGACATTTGTATGGGAGCTATATCCAAATCTGAACCAATCTTACCCAATTTTTGCATATGTATTTATAGTTACATTATAAGATGTTGTGCCAAATTTAAAGAAAATTGGATACAATATGTGGTTTCTAGAGCGGAAAATGTCAAATCGGGAGCGACATTTGTATGGGGGCTATATCTAAATCTGAACCGATCTTACCCACTTTCTGCATAGGTGTTTCTAGTTGGATTGTGAGATATTGTGCCAATTTGAAAGAAAATCGGGTATAATATGTGGTTTATAGAGCGGTAAATGTCAAATCGGGAGCGACATTTGTATGGGGGCTATATCTAAATCTGAACCGATTTGCCTCAAATTAAATAGCATTCTTCCTTGATCCACGAAACTTACTTGTACCAAGTTTTGTTAAGATCGGACTATAATTGCGACCTGTAGTTTGATTACAACAATAGATGGACAGACGGACAGACAGACGGACAGACGGACAGACAGACGGACAGAAGGACAGACGGACATTTCTAAATCGACTCAGAAAGTGATTCTAAGTCGATCGGTATACTTAACAATGGGCCTATCTCGCTTCCTTTTGGGTGTTACAAACACATAATACTCTCGTGGAGTGTATAAAAAGTGTTGTAAGTTAATTCTGAGATAATTCTTATTGTGAAATTTTATGAGTCAATATGAGCCTTTTTCGAGAAAATCAAAAAGGAACATAGATTAAAGTTCGGTCATTCGATCACCCCTATTTATTTCACAATTTTGGGAAAAGGGAAGGAACAATTTTTATTGCTAATAACTTTTCTTTTGTTTTCGGCAAATAGCGCAATGTTCGTTAATATTAGCCAATGTTCTCATAATTTCATATTATCATTCCATACAAATATTTTTATACACTCCACGAGAGTATTATGTCTTTGTGCATTTGTTTGTAACACCCAAAAGGAAACGAGATAGACCCATTGTTAATTATACCGATCGTCTTAGAATCACTTTCTGAGTCGATTTAGCATTGTCCGTCTGTCTGTCTGTCTGTCTGTCTGTCTGTCTGTCTGTCCGTCCGTCCGTCCATCTATTCTTGTAATCACGATACAGGTCGCAATTGTAGACAGAACCAAATGAAACTTTGCACAACGACGTTTTTCGGGATAAGGACGAACGCTATTTAATTTGAAGAAAATCGGTTCAGATTTAGATATAGCCCCCATACGAATTTTACTCCCGATTTGACTCTTTTCACTCTAGATACCACATATTACAACAGATTTTCTTTAAAATTGGCAAAACATCTTATATTGTAACTAGAAACACCTGTGGTAAAAATGTGTTAGATCGGTTCAGATTTATATATAGCTCCCATACAAATTTCTCTCCCGATTTGACTTTTTCCGCTCTAGAGACCACATAATGTATCAGATTGTCCTCAGAATTGGTAAAACATCTTATATTTCCACTAGAAACACCCATGGTGAATATCGGTCAGATCGGTTCAGATTTATATATAGCTCCCATACAAATTTCGCTCCCGATTTGACTTTTTCCGCTCTAGAAACCACATATTGTATCAGATTGTCTTCAGATTTGGTAAAACATCTTATATTCCCACTAGAAACTCCCATGGTGAATATCGGACAGATCGGTTCAGATTTATATATAGCTCCCATACAAATGTCGCTCCCGATTTGACTTTTTCCGCTCTAGAAACCACATAATGTATCAGATTGTCTTCAGATTTGGTAAAACATCTTATATTTCCACTAGAAACACCCATGGTGAATATTGGTCAGATCGGTTCAGATTTATATATAGCTCCCATACAAATTTCGCTCCCGATTTGACTTTTTCCGCTCTAGAAACCACATATTGTATCAGATTGTCTTCAGATTTGGCAAAACATCTTATATTTAAACTAAGAACATCTGTGGTGAAAATAGGTCAAATCGGTTCAGATTTAGATATAGCCCCCATACAAATGTCGTTCCCGATTTGACATTTTCCTCTGTAGAAACCACATATTGTACTCGATTTTCTTTAAATTTGGCACAACATCTTATAATCTTACTAGAAACACCTATACAAAAATTGGGTAAGATCGGTTCAGATTTAGATATAGCCCCCATATAAATGTCGCT
The DNA here is from genome assembly GCA_947397865.1 of Polietes domitor. Taxonomy (NCBI): domain Eukaryota; kingdom Metazoa; phylum Arthropoda; class Insecta; order Diptera; family Muscidae; genus Polietes; species Polietes domitor. The sequence goes on from OX377622.1 coordinate 64,404,775, forward strand.
CCCGATTTGACTTTTTCCGCTTTAAATGCCACATATTCTAATCGATTTTCTTTAAATTTGGGACAACATCTTATAATCCAACGAGAAACACATTACAGAAATTGGGTAGGATCGGTTCAGATTTAGATATAGCCCCATACAAATGTCGCTCCCGATTTGACTTTTGCCGCTTTAAAAGCCACATATTGTGCTCGATTTTCCTTAAATTTCGCACAACATCTTATAATCTAACTAAACAAAACTTTGGTGAAAGTGGGTAAGATCGGTTCAGATTTAAATATAGCCCAATTTCAAATTTTGCTCCCATAAGTTTAACCAAACTATACATTTTATATTTCACCTATTTCGTTCCAGGTTTCAATATATCCTCATACAAATGTCCTTTCCGATATAAAATTTTTTGTCAAACACATACATTTACAGGATACAAAAAACCTTCCCGTTTTCAATTTTCCACCGAATTGAATTGTATTCGGATTGAAAGTGGAGTGTATCCTTATCTTACTTGTTTTATAATATGGATGAATTTAATAAATATTTTTGCAATTACAGCTTTTCATATTATCATCATCACGATTATCATCATAATCGTTCCAAAGAATGGCAAAGCTCTACCTACTTTGACACACTAAAGAAGCACAAACACATGGCCACGCATACTGTGGGATACCAAATATAGTGGGATACAAATTCAAAGATAGATCCATATATTTCACAGTAGTAGGTTGTCTAAGTCGACAGTTATATTTTCTTTTGTAATTTTAAGTGGGTTGTCTATTTTGACAGTAAGATTTGACGGAGTTAGAACTCTCGGCGGTTGAAGTCGATATGAGTGAAGACGAGTGACGAGTGAAGTTAGTAAAGTGATATCTAAAATTTCAATTTTGGTTTCAAATGTCAGAAATTATTTTATCTTCTTGTGTACCTTTAATTTTTTAAAATCCATTTACACAGCATTTCCTTAGAACAAAGCAATGTATTGTTGTGAGGAAATAATGAAATTGATATTTAATGGATTATGGAATTAGTTATTTATTTTTATTTATTATGAATTACAATACAAAGTTAATTTATATTCTAATTTTGGGTCTAGGGATTGAGCCGGGGTGACAGACCAGAGCCTCTGGAGGGAATCGAAACCACAACCCCCACGCTGATAGCCGAGCACGCTACCAACTAGACAACCGGGCCGGCACAGTTTTATGTGAATCGACAAGATTCCACAAAGTTTCCCAAAAGTCCAATTCAGGCGATACCACCTAGGCATACATTTAGATCTCCGAATATTTACATAAGCTTTTATTAAAGCAAAATGTACACTTAAAAAATGATTTACTCCAACCAGAATCCCCGAAACAGTTCCTTCACAATACATACATATCTATCAGTGTAATTAAATCGATCTCTTCATATAATTTTATTACTGAATTCCTTGAAATATGATATCAAAAAATGTTTGAGCTGCGGTGGATATGGTTAAGTGCTCTCAAAAACAAAACTCTGGCAATATAATTTATTCAGTAAATGTTGTACATTTCAATTAATGCAATATCCATCGAATAACAATTCTATAACTTGTTTCGGCATCAACTTGTAGTCACCTTTGCCTCTGCTTGGCATTAGGCTATCGAGATAGAAAAAGTATAAAACCATCGAAAATCCGATCATTCAGCACAGTTAACACCTGGACTTTTAATACAACTTTCACAACCTTTCCACCGTAATAAAAAAGCAACAACAACAAAATGCGTTTCCTAATCTTGATTGCATTTGTCGCTTTGATTGCCATGACAATGGCACATGGTACGCATCATAAGGATGCTGCTATTCCGGCCGAAAGCCACCCACTTGAGCATACCAAGGACGCCATTCCTGCCGAAAGCCATCCAGCTGCCGACACCGCCAAGCCCGTTTATCACCCCACTGCCAGCCACCCTACTGTCAAACACCCTATTGACAGCCATCCTACTGCCAAACATCCCATTGACAGCCACCCTACTGCCAAACATCCCATAGCCGAACATCCAACTCCAGCACTTCCCGCTCCCGTACATCCCGCTGCACCCAAGGTTCCTGAATCTGGAGCCTATCACCACGCCTAAAAACCTCTTGAGTACTCTTTAATAATCATCAAATCATGTAAATACTTTCCAATAAAAATATGAGCAAAAATAAAATAATCAATACTTCATTCATTCCAATAATACCTGACAATGACAGTTAATGTAGAGTACGTTTTTTGTTGCTCTTTCTTCAGTATTCAAATTCACAAAAAATAATATCCATTTGTCAAAAAGCAATTTAAATCAGTTTGGAAGTCTTAGAAAAGTGTTAAAATTGGCCGGGCCCTCCACCACGGAGTGCATTCAACAGTATCATTTTTACTCTTCGCGTCTACGCAATAAGAACGGCGTATACACTGAATTTCATTACTCTAGCTACAGCCGTTTGGTTTGGTACCATTTGTATCCCCTTTCGGTATGTTCCTCCCAAGAAGTATTAATTTATAAAAATTCTTTTATTTTACGAGTCTACGGAGTCGGAGAGGTATGTACACCTCGAATTTTATGATTTAACTTCGGTCGTATACCCTCACTCTACAGAGTAGGAGGGTATATATCATTTGGGACAGAAAAAATGTAATGCATTGAAGGAGTGACCCTAAGTATGTTTGGACCAAAATCCGTTTCACGATTTGCAATATTTGGTAATATTTTTTCCCTACTTAGTTTAAGTTCGAAGATCCGTTTCACGATTTGCAATATTTGGTAATATTTTTCCCTACTTAGTTTAAGTTCGAAGATAGGGAAATTGTCACGCCCCTTCTGGTGCCTCCCACACAAAAAGGTCATATTCTTAGGTTAAATTAAAACCAATGTAACTAGGATATTCGGAATCGGAAATATTTTGGTATTTGACAAAGTTTGTATAATCACTTGAAGTGTTTTAGCCACGCCCTTTCCAATACCTCCCACACAATTCACCATAAATTACGTAAAATTATCGCGGATTTTCCGAATACAATGAAATTTAATATTTGACTATGCTTTTATAGAAGTAGCATTTGCATGGAAGATGGGCGATATTGCCACACCCCTTCTGGTACCTCCCACACAAAGTGCCATAAACTTTGTTTAAAATAAAACCGATATAACATCCATACGGTTAATCAAAATTATTTGCAATTTGATATTTGAAAATGTTTTCATAATCACTTTAAACCTAAAAAATATTTACCCTTTGGCCTCCTTCTCGTAACTCCCACACAATTGTCTCTATTCTAGTTAAGATTAAATCCTTCATAACTTGATTTGAACTGGGATATTGTCCTGGCTTAAGACAATTTTGCATCTATATTTAATAGAATGCAAATTTATTTACAAATGGCATGGTGACATTTATTACTTGGCTGCAGACTACCACGATCATGATTTCGACCATGTCAAAAGTCTTTTCAAGTGGCTTCGCAGCGACTTTTCAACATCAAACCCGGCCTCTATAAGGAGATAATTCACACAAACGAACGAGAATCACAACTCACTTGCCGAATTTGCGTTTAAAAAATCGCACCAAGTAATAAAGTACACATGCCATCTTACAAGCATCTCATTGAGTTGCATATGTAAGTATGTGTATATGCAGGTATAGTTACCCAGCAATACTTCTGCCATAACTTTTATACTGGTGCGTGGAATCCACTATGACTTGATATTTGATCATGTTTAATAATTGTTTTATAAATGTGGAAGCTGGGACCATATGCCGAGAATCATCTTACACACAAATCATCCTGCCCTATGTAAAATATAAATCCTTATAAGTTCCGTATATATATATGCTCAACAGGAAGGTGTCACAAGCGACACATCACACGTTACAATCAATTTATTGAAAAAAGTTGTCAAGTCCTTATTGGAAAACCCTATATAAGTCGGCTTAGTCGACTGAAGCTTACTTACTTGTCACCTCTTTCTTTTCGTGTTTTGCATTCTTCCATTTAAATATCGTATACTTGTCTGGGATATAAAATCTGCGTTAAAATATATTTCTATACCCTCCACTAGGGTATTATGACTTTGTGCATTTGTTTGTAACACACCGAGATAGACCCATCGTTTATTATACAGATCGGCTTAGAATCACTTTCTGAGTCGATTTAGTAATGTCTGTCCGTCCGTCCATCTATTCTTGTAATCAAAGTACAGTAAGTAAGGACGAACGCTTTTTAATTTGAAGGAAATCGGTTCATATTTAGATATAGTTCCCATATCGCTCTCGATTTGGCTTTTTCCGCTCTAGAGACTACATATATTAACCCATTTTCTTAAAATTTGACACAACACCTTATATTTCAACTAGAAACATTTATGCTAAAAGTAAGTTAGATCGGTTCAAGTTTATATATAGCTCCCGTACAAACTTCGCTCCGGTTTTGACTTTTTTTCTGCACTAGAAACCAAAAATTTTAAACGATATTTTAAATACAACACAAAAATACACACAAAAAAATAAAATATTTAATTCTTGTAAAGTAATGGCCCCTCGGATTAAAAAATTCTGTAGATTTAGCCCAATGTGTTTACATTCAATTGCAATCGTAATTGTATTTTCCAAATAAATATAATTTTAAAAGATTATTTTAACATGCTAATATAAACTTCTAATTTGTCCAAAATAATCTGAAGAAAATTTTAAATTTTTGATCCATTTAAAGATAAATGATTAAATAGAAAATCCAATTCTATAGTGGATGGATTATTGGGAAGAAGTATTGATTATTTTATTTTTGCTTGAATTTTTATTTACATGTTTGATTATAAAAGAATACTCAAGAGGTTTTTTAGGCGTGGTGATAGGCTCCAGATTCAGGAACCTTGGGTACAGCATGATGTACGGGAGTGGGATGTGCGGGAGTTGGATGTTCGGAAGCATGGTGGCCGGTAGAACCGTGTGTGGCAGTAGGATGGCTGTCAATAGGGTGTTTGGCAGTAGGATGACTATCAATAGGGTGTTTGGCAGTTGGGTGGCTGTCGATAGGGTGTTTGGCAGTTGGGTGGCTGTCAATAGGGTGTTTGACAGTAGGGTGGCTGGCAATGGGGTGATAATCCGCCTTGGCATGGTCGGCAGTTGGATGGCTTTCGGCAGGAATGACGTCCTTGGTATGCTCAGCTGGATGGCTTTCGGCCGGAATAGCATCCTTGAGATGCGTAGTGTGTCCCATTGTCATGGCAATCAAAGCGACAAATGCAATCAAGATTAGGAAACGCATTTTGTTGTTGTTCTTTTTTTAATAACAGCGGAAAGGTTGTGAAAGTTGTATTGAAAGTTCAGATGTTAACTGTGGTGAATGATCGGAATTTCTATGGTTTTATACCTTTTCTATCTCTGTAGCCTAATGCCAATCAGAGGAAAAGGTGACGCCGAGCCCATCAGAAACAAGTTATAGAATTGTTATTCGATGGATATTGCATTAAATGAAATGTACAACATTTTCTGAATAAATTGTATTGTCAGAGTTTTGTTTTTTGAGAGCACTGAACCACGGCTACATTTGAAAACATTTTCTAGATATTTCTATTGCAATTAATTCATGAACAAAATCATTTGAAGAAATCGCTTTAATGCACTGATAGATACGTATGTATTGAGGAGGATTTGCTTCGGGGTTTAATGTTGGGGTATATCTTTATCTAAGTGTATATTTGGCTTTTTAAGGGGCGATGTTGATTTTGAATAAAACACAAATTATTTCGGAAATTATGGTAATATATTTTTATTATGATGATAATGGTATGGTTCAATTATGTATGGAACAAAATATCGGCCAAATGGCCGCCGCGACCTCTGCGGCACACGTCCATACACGATGGTCCAAATTTTCGATGACACTGAGGCATAATTGAGGTTCTATGCCGTTAATGTGCCGAATTATCTCATCCTTGAATTGTTGCTGGCTTATCGACGTACACCTTAATATAAGACCCCAAGTATGCTTGGACCAAATCCGTTTCACGACTTCTTAAGTTGTTTGAGCCATGTCCGTCCGTCTCTCGAAAGGAGCACATGGTAATATTTTTCCTCCCACACAAATGACCCATATTCTTATGTTAAATTAAAACTAATGTATCTTCCACACGGATATTCGGAATCAGCTATATTTTGATATGTTATAAAGTTTTTATAATCACTTTAAGCTTTTTAATATCACTTTAAAGCTTTTATAACTTCCATACATATGATCGAAATACTGTGAAATTTGATATTTGGCAATGCTATTATAGAAGTTACTTTCGCATGGAATATGGGCGATATTGCCTCCCACACAAAGTGGTACAAACTATGGTTACAATTAGACCGACGTAACGTCCATAGCAAATCCAAAATGATTTGTAATTTGGAATAATCACCTAAAAAAATATTTACGCTTTAGCCACGCCCCGTCATGTACCTCCGACACAATTGTCTATATCCTAGATAAAGTTTCCTTTTTTAACTTCTATTCTGGTCCCTGGAATGCTCTATGACTTGATATTTGATCATGTTTTACATCTATTTTACAAATGTGGAATCTTGGAATAAAGTACAACGAACCTTCAAGTACCTTCACACAAATACCTTATAACTTCCGCATATACGTTCTCTGAGAGTGAGGGTATTTATGAGTCGGTTTAGCTGACCGTTCACCAATACACATTTACCTCTCACAATATTTACCTAAGTTTATATTAAAGCCAACTATAATCCCATAGCGATCTATTCATATAATTTTTATTCTTTCATTTCTTGAAATAGAATATGTAGAAAATGTTTTCAATTCAGAGCTGCAGTGATATGGTTAAATGATCTGAAAAACAAAACTCTGATAATTTAATTTATTCAGTAAATGTTGTACATTTCAATTAATACAATATCCATCGAATAACAATTCTATAACTTGTTTTTGAGTGTGCTCGCCTTCACCTTTTCCTGCACATGACATTAGGCCAATCAGAAAAAGTATAAAACCATTGAAATTCCAATCATTCAGTACAGTTAACAACTGGTCTTTTAATACAACTTTCACAACCTTTCCACTGTTATTAAAAAAGAACAAGAACAAAATGCGTTTCCTAATCTTGATTGCATTTGTCGCTTTGATTGCCATGGCAATGGGACATGCTACGCATCTCAAGGATCCTATTCCGGCCGAAAGCCATCCAGCTGAACATACCAAGGACGCCATTCCTGCCGAAAGCCATCCAGCTGCCGACACCGCCAAGGCCGATTATCACCCCACTGCCAGCCACCCTACTGTCAAACATCCAATTGACAGCCACCCTACTGCCAAACACTCTAGTGGTAGCCACCCTACTGTGAAGCACCCTATTGACAGCCACCCTACAATCAAACACGCTTCTACCGGCCACCATGCTTCCGAACATCCAACCCCCTCACTTCCCACTCCCGTACATCACGCTCTACCCAAGGTTCCTGAATCTGGTGAACACAAACAAACTGGAGCCTACCACCACACCTAAAAACCCCCTTGAGTATTCTTTAATAATCAAAACATGTGAATACATACCAATAAAAATGTGAGCAAAAATAAAACAATGCCGTGCAAAAAAAAAAAAAATAATACGGATCAAACAAATTACACCTGGTTTTTCATTTTTCTTTTAAAATGACGTGCATTTTCACCGTTTTTATGCAAATAGAATTATCACGATATGGATAAATTAAATTAAAGAGGAGAAAATCTTTTAAATATTTCATGTTTATACCCTCCACTAGGGTATTAAGTCGTTGTGCATTTGCTTGTAACACCCAAAAGAAAACGAGATAAGCCTAACTTTTATTTTAAAGATCGGCTTAGAATCACTTTGCGAGTCGATTTAGGAATGTCCGTCTGTCCATACGTTCGACCGTCTGCCCATATATTCTTGCAATCAAAGTACTTGTCGCAATTATTGTTCGATCCTAACAAAAATTGGCACAAGTAAGTTTTGCGTGCCAAGAACGAATGCTATTTAATTTGAAATAAAGCGGTTCAGATTCAGATATAGCTCCCATACAAATGTCGCTCTCGATTTGACCTTTTCCGCTCTAGAGCCCTCATATTTGCACCGATTTTCTTCAAATTTGCCACAACACCTTATAGTTCAACGAGAAACGAGAATATGTATGTGCTGAAAATGAGTCAGATCGGTTCAAATTTGACATAGCCCCCATACAAATTTCGTTCGCATTTTCCCGCATATTTTACCCGATTTTTTATAATCCAACTAGGAACACCTATGGTGAATGTGAGTAACATCGGTTCAGATTTAAATATAGCTCCCATAAAATTTTCGCCTCGATTTGACTTTTTCCGCTCTAGAGACCACATATTTGAACCGACTTTCTTCGAATTTGGCACGACACCTTCAATTTCACCTAGAAAGATCTATGGTGAAAGTGAGTCAGATCGGTTGAGATTTATATACAGCTCTCACACTAATTTCGCTCTTGATAATTCAATTGTAATGAGGTTGTAAGTGGAGGGTATCATGTAGTCGGCCACCACCGACTTTGGTCTTTCCTTACTTGTTTTAAAATTATTTTATGACAAAATTCTTTCTACTTTCCGATACATCCTAGTGTCTACAATTTCATATTTTTTGAAAATCGGGAAATGCAATACTATATATTTACAAACTTTCATTAAAATAAGGACAAATTCTTGGAAGTATTCTATATGTATATGAGAAAAATTCTACGTTTCAGGGTTGCCACATTTTTCAATATTTAAAATATATATATTTTCTGGAATACCAAACGCGTTCTCCAAATCTCATCAAAACCGGATGACCTTCGAAAATTTCACAGCAACAAATTAGATAGATGTAGGGTGGGTGAGTGTATTCTCATTATTATTAATCGAAAGCAATACCAGAGAATGAAATACTCTGCAGTTGGAGAAATTTTTACGATTTTATTTAATTTTTGCTTTTGAATTCCTTGGGGATGAGGATGTCCAGAAAATATTTTCAAATTTGTTCCAATGGATATGGTTAAGTGCTCTCAAAAACAAAACTCTGACAATTTAATTTATTCAATGTACATTTTATTGTACATTTCAGTATAATAATTCCAGAACTCGTTACGACGCCACCTTTACCTCTACTTGGCATATCATTATAGAACAAGTATAAAATCCAGCGAAATTCTGATCATTCGGCACAGTTAAGACTTGGACTTTTAGTACAACCACAACCTGTAATAAAAAGGAGCAACAATAAAATGTGTTTCTTGGTTACATTTGTCGCTATGATTGTCATGGCAAGTGGACATGTTTCTCTGCTGACCAAGGACGCTGTTCCATTCGGAAACCATCCAGCAGTTGGCTATGTGAGTGACAGCCACCCCACTGCCAAATACCCTACTACAATACACGCTCCTGCTGGCCAACATCCAGCTTCCGAACATCCCACTCCCGTACTTCCAACTCCAGTACATCCCGCTCCAGCTACTACTAATGTACAGACGGTTCCTAAATTTGGCGAAGACAAACACACTGGATCCTATCACCTATTGAGTATTCTTTAATAAAGAACACACACATATAAATACTTTCCATTAAAATATGGACAAAAATAAAATAATAAATAAATTATGCGATTTGAGAGCTTTATAATTTTCGAGTTATATTTATATGTCTCAGAGCTGCACGAGAGGAAAATTGGTCAAGAGGAAATAGAGAAAAAATGAAGAGAAGATGATTTCGCACGCGGTAAATTACGCTTTTGAATTTGAAAATCGGTTCACATTTAGATATAGACCCATAAAAGCGTCCCACAATGCTTCCAAATCGTTTCTTCTTTTTCGGAATTAATTCTGTAACTTTTGAACGGAGAAAGTTGTCTTGACGAAATTCTCATATTTAGAGCAGAGATTTTTCATATGATTTGCAAAATTGTTGATTGGATGGTTGGTTTTGAAATCATTACAATTACGTACCGATTACAAAGATATTTTGTACATTGATATTGGTCAAAAATACCTACCAAATATATAATATACTAGCAAATACCCGCTACTTCGTACGCGGAAAATTGGTATGGTAAGACAGTAGTTTGTATCAGTATTCAAACTGTTTTTAAGGGTATCACTTTCAGTGTTTATACGTAGAAACAAATTTTCTACAAAAAAATCATATAAAGTAGAAAATTATTTGCACGTTTCTTTCTTAAGCTGTGAAAATATCATTAGGGATAGAATAAAAGTGTAACGCATTGAAGGAGAGATTAAAAACCATAAGTATGTCCCAAGTCCCTTTCACGTCCGTCTGGCTCGCTGGTATACACGATGACTCTGGAAGGGACTTAGAGAATTTATTCAAACCCTGCACATAGTACTATTTTCCCAAACTTAGTTTAAATTCGAAAATGGGAGAAATTGATACACATCTTATGGTAGCCACACACGTATAGTCCATATTCCAAAACAAACGACCCGTACGTAAAATTAAACCTAATATAACTTCTATACTTTCCACGCAAATTGACATAAGCTTTTGTCAAAATAAAACCAGGTATTTCATGGGAGCAATTTTATGTAGTTTATATAAATTATACAGTTACTATCAATTCATCTTTAGTCATATTTAACGAATATGGTAACCATATGGTAATTGATCCAATTATCCGACAGACATATACATATACAAATTATACAGTAGTAATAGGATGAATCGGACCGACATTTCAAAAGGGGACCTGTAACAACATTTTGGGCCTGGTCCAAAACATGGGCCTATATATATATAGAGCTGTAATAGATCAGAATGGGGCCTCATTTGGGTTATACCAAAGTATGGACATATGGGCATCTCCCAAACAATTCTCAATCTCAATTCAATTCGCTAAAAAAGTGAAACCGGGAAGGATTTTTGCATCCGGTAAATGTATGTGTTTGACAAAAAATGTTAAATCGGAACGCTTTCACCATGTATGTTTATTGGTGAAATATAATATGTAAAGTTAGGCCAAAATCGGTTAAACATTCGGGAGCACCATTTGTATGAGGGCTATATCTAAATCTGAACTGATCTTACCCACGTTCACCATAGGTTTTTTAGTTGGATTATAAGATGTTGTACTAATTTTTAAGAAAATCGGGTACAATATGTGGATTTTAGAGCGGAAAAAGTCAAATCGGGAGCGACATTTGCAAGGGGGCTATATCTAAGTCTGAACCGATCTTACCCAATTTTTGCATACGTGTTTCTAGTTGGATTATAAGATGTTGTGCCAAATTTAAAGAAAATCGGGTACAAGATGTGGTTTCTAGAGTGGAAAATGTCAAATCGGGAGCGACATTTGTATGGGGGCTATATCTAAATCTGAACCGATCTTACCCAATTTTTGCATAGGTGTTTCTAGTTGGATTATAAGATGTTGTGCCAAATTTAAAGAAAATCGGGTACAAGATGTGCTTTATAGGGCAGAAAAAGTCAAATCGGGAGCGATATTTGTATGGGGGCTATATCTAAATCTGAACCGATTTCCTCCAAATTCAATACCGATGGTCCTTGGCCAGAAAAAATAACTTCTGCCAAGTTTCATGACAATCGGACAACAATTGCGACCTGTAGAGTGCGAACAAGCTTAGATGGACAGCAGACGGACAGACGGACGGACGGACGGACGGACAGACAGACATCGTTATATCGACTCAGCTGGTGATTCTAAGCCGATCGGTATACTTAAAGGTGGGTCTAGCTCGATTATTTCTTGGTGTTACAAACATTTGGCGCGAAACTAACTTATAATACCCTAGCCCACGAAGTGGTGTAGGGTATAAAAAGATAATGACTATAATGTTCACACATAACTCTTTCTGTGCCGTTTGTGCCCTTAAACATACAAATTTCGAAACATTAATTTATGTACTCGGAGAAATGTACACACCGAATTTCTTTTCATATTCTAGCTGAAAACTTTGCTTGGTACTCCCAAATCCCAAATCCCCAATTTTGGTTGGTATCATTTGCACCACTTTTGATCCGCTTCCCCCTTTAAAGTACATATACAAAAATAAATATTGAAAATCAGTTAATATTTCGCGTCTACACTGTCAGAGGAATATATACACCGAATTTCACGATTCTAGTTTCAGCTGTGTTGTTGGTACCATAGGGACCTAAAAAGGTACGAATTCCGAAAAATATATTAATTTTGTGTTTCTATGCATGTACAAACCGAATTTCATGATTGGTACCGCTGTTATCCGTTTTTACCCAATTTCACACCTAAAAGTTTAAATTAATGAAGAATATTTTCGTGGTCGTATTCGCGCTATAAGAGTAATATGCGTTCCAAATTTCAAGATTCTAGGCACAGTTTTTTGGTACAATTTGGCGGCGGTACAATTTTTAACCCATTTAATCCCTTAAAAGTACAAATATCGGAAAATTCCTTGTTATTACTCATCTATACTGTAAGACGAATATGAGTACAGAATTTAATTATTGTAGCGTCATCCATGTTCTTGGCACCTTTTTTATCCCGCTTTTCTCGTTTACCCTTTAAAAGTACGAATTTCGAAAAATTCCTTCAATTTGCGTTTGTAAGCATTTTCAGGGATGTACACGCCGAATTTCATTAATCCAGCTCCATCTGTTTAATTGGTACCATTTTGTATCCCCTTTTACCCAATTTCACTCACAAAAAGTACGAATTTTGAAAAATATTTTCTTAGTCGCATTCGTGCTGTAAAAGTAATGCCTGTTCCGAATTTCATGATTCTAGGCCCAGTTGTTTGGTCTGTGCTGTGGTAAAATTTTTATCCCATTTAATCCCTTAAAATTACAAATTTCGAAAAATGTCTTCTTATCAGTGATTTGGGCTGTAAAACGAATATACATATCGAATTTCATTATTGTAGCGTCATTCGTGTTGTTGGTACCTTTTTTATCCCCTTTTCCCCGCTTACCTACTAAAAGTACGAATTTAAAAAGATTCGGTCATTTTGCGTTTCTAAGGGTTTTGAGGTATGTACATACCGAATTTTATTATTCCAGCTCCATCCGTTTGATTGGTACCATTTTTTATCCCTTTTTACCCGATATCACCCAAAAAAAGTACGAATTTAAAAATATTTTCTTGGTCGCATTCGTGCTATAAAAGTAATGCCCGTTCCAAGTTTCAAGATTCTATGCCCTGCCGTTTGGTCAGGATGGTGGTACAATTTGTATCCCATTTAATCCCTTAAAAGGACAAATTTCGAAAAAATGTTTTCTTATTAGTGATATGCGCTGTAAAACGAATATACACACCGAATTTCATTATTGAAGCGTCATCCGTGCTGTTAGTACCTTTTGTTATCCCCTTTTCCCTTTAAAAGTACAAATTTCGAAAAATTCCTTCATTTTGCGATACTAAACATTTTGAGGGATGTACACACCGAATTTTATGGTTTCAGCTCCATCCATTTTATTCGCACTATTTTTATCCCTTTTTACCCGATTTCACCCCCAAAAAGTACGAATTTTTAAAAATATTTTCTTGGGCGCGTTGAATCTATAAGAGAAATTTTTGTACCAAGTTTCAAGATTCTAGTCCCAGCTGTTTGGTCATTGCGGTGGCACAATTTTTATCCCTCTTTACCCCATTTTACCCCTTAAAAGTACGAATTACGAAAAACTCCCTTCAAATCTGATTTCTTCACTGTAAGGGAAATGTACATACCAAATTTCATGATTCTAGCTTCAACCATGTTATAGGTACCATTTTTGTCCCTTTTTGTACCATTTAACCCCCCAAAAGTACGAATTTTTAAAATACCACTTTTTGGGTTGTCTTCATGCCGCAAGAGGAATATCCATACCAAATTTCAAGATTCTAGGCCCAGCCGTTTGGTCATTGCGGTGGTACCATTTTTATCCCTTTTTATCCCGTTTTACCCCTTAAAAGTACGAATTTCGAAAAATCCCGTCTTATCACACCTCTACACTGTAAGAGAAATGTACACACCAAATTTCATGATTCTAGCTCTAGCCGTTTGGTCTGGGGAGTGATCAGTCAGTCAGTCTGTCACTCAATCACGCAACTCTTTTATATATATAGATTTAAGTTACAAGAAAAGAAAAACATGTTTTTGTTAAGGTTGGTTTCCCACTTTTTAATGTTTCGATCTCATTATTAGCAAGATTTGCAAGTATTTTAATTACTTCAAGCTTAAGTAAAACAGACAACATTTCTAAAAATATCCCACTTTTATCGATTTTTCTGACTGACTTTTTACTCACAAAGTGTTAATAAACATTTTTTAAAATCTTTTCCCCACTTTGGAAATTTGGGATTTTTTTTTAGAAAACTGCAAACTACTATATCATGAACCGATGTGACCTACTTTCACAATGTTTGTTTCCAGTAGGCATATACCGTGTTCTGCTAAATTAGATCTAAATCTGTAATATCTTGAGAGAAAAAAAGTTAACTCGGGAGAGACATTTGTATGAGGGTTGTATTAAAACCTGAAAAGTTGTGGCCCACTATCACTGTAGGTCTTTCTACTTGAAATATAATATGTTTTGTCAAATTTGAAGAACATCGGTTATAAAATGTGGTTTCTAGAGCGGAAAAAGTCAAATCGAGAGCAAAATTTTTATGAGAGTTATATCTAAATCTGAATCGACCATTTTCACCACAGATGTTTCTAGTTCAAGTATAAGGTACTGCGCCAAATTTGAAGAAAATAGGTTAACATAGGTTAATCTAGTTTCTAGAGCGGAAAAAGTCAAATCAAGACCGAAATTTATATGGGAGATATATATAAATCTGAACCGATCTGACTCACTTTCACGTATATAGTTGCAGTAAAGGTCAAATCGGAAGCGACATTTGTGTGGAGGCTACATATAAATCTGAACAGATTTGCTTCGAACCCTATTCGTCCTTGGGCCGCAAAACTCACATGCGCCAATTGTTGTTAGGATCGGACAATAATTGCGACCTGAACTTTAAATCGCTAAATCGATTCAAATCGATCGATTCTAAGCCGATCGGTATAATTAACAATGGGTCTATCTCGCTTCCATTTTGATGTTACAAACGAATGCACAAAGACATAATAGTCTAGTGGAGGGTATAAAAAAGTCGTTACACTGCAATAACTAGCTACAATGGTCACACCGGCTCAATCCATGGACCCAAAATTAGAATATAAATTTACTTTGTATTGTAATTCATAATAAATAAATAACTATTTCATGTTTGCCCCTTATTTTATTTAGTTTATTCATATTTTACTTTTTAAGAGGGAAAACTTGAAATGGTTGTTAATGCTAAACTAATGCAGATGGAAGTTTAAAAATAAAAGTATTTTTAGCATTTATAATGGTAGCATAGGGTGAGAATAAGTATCTAAAATAATTTTTGAAAAATTGTATCGTTTGGAACTTTGTAGTCCTTTTAAGGGACAGCAGGATGAGGAAATGAAAAATTGTAAACGCCAATTTCACATATAGTTTCAGAAACATATCATCTTGTTCAAGTGTAATATAGACTGTATATTTATAATTTTATTTTTATACCCTACACCACTTCTTGGACTAGGGTATTATAAGTTAGTTTGTAACACCAAGAAATAATCGAGCTAGACCCACCTTTAAGTATACCGATCGGCTTAGTCGATTTAACGATGTCTGTCTGTCCGTCCGTCCGTCCGTCTGCTGTCCATCTAAGCTTGTTCGCACTCTACAGGTCGCAATTGTTGTCCGATTGTCATGAAACTTGGCAAATGTTGACCTTGACTGCGCCTCAAATGGTCCACCCGCTTAGTCCAATTTTGGCATTTCCACGTTTTTTGAGTAACAGAGACCCAATTGCTGCGAACGGCGACGAATCGATAATTGATGGTCATCATTAACACTGGCCGATACAGCTGCGATATTTTCTTCAGTTCGCACTCTACGTAAGCGTGTTGGTGGTTTAATGTCCAACAATGTAAATTTGGTGCGAAATTTAGTCACAATAGCCCGAATAGCCGCTTCAGTGGGTCGATTAAACTGACTATAAAATGGAAGCGCACGATGAACTTTCTTAACAGAGCACGCATTTTGATAATAAAATTCAATAATTTGCAAGCGTTGTTCGTTTGTAAGACGATTCATGGTTAAATTATAGACCAAACTGAAGATGTTTAACAGTGAAACAAAACACGAAACGTGCGTCAGCTGTTTAAACCAGAGTTGCCAAAAGGATAATAGCTAAAAAATCACCCTTTACATCATAGATGTTTTTAGAGGAAATATAACGAGTATGTCAAGGACATCTGTATGAGGGCTACATCTAAATCTGAACCGATATACATCATAAATATGCACTTGTAAAAAGTTTAATTGGGATCGGATAAAAATTGCCGCCTGTACTTTGATTACAAGACATGACTAAATGTATTCTGAAAGCGACTCTAAACCGATCGATATAATAAACAACGGGTCTATCTTAATTCCTTTATGGTGTTACAAATGCACTAAGACATAATAACATAGTGGAGGGTATACAAAAATAATTTTGTAAGTTTCATAACATATTCTTAAATAATCGTACATCTTATAATATTTACTTTTAATATTTCATGATTTGGAAAATTAGATTATTTTACATGAGCGGACGCACTGTCATCTGTACATGGTTCCTATATAAATTGCACCATGATATTTATAAATATATCCAACAAATGTTTCTCTCGCTGTAAATAGTATTATGTATTTATTATATGTACGTACTATTTTCATAATAGCGATTTACGAACATGTTGCCAGACCTCATTTAATTCATAAATCAATCGGCTTTGAAAATTGTTTTTAAATCTCATCCATTGAACTCCACAATTGAATGCATATGAAAAATGACAGATGTGTGCACTGACACAATTAATTGGAATTGGAATAACAGCTAAATGTTGTTTACATCGTTTATACAATAAATTATACTGCCATTTAATTTAAAACATTCTTCCCAATTGCATTTGATTTGCTAACCTGTTTTTGGCACAGATTGATGTGACAGTTGTCCGTAAGAAATTATAAAAACGTATAAAACCTTTGAAATTCTGCTAACTCAGCACAGTTAACATCTGGAACAGATCAACAACATTTCAATTGTAATAATAAATAAAAAAAAAAAAACAAAATGCGTTTCTTAATCTTGTTTACATTTGTCGCTTTGATTGCCATGGCTATGGGACATGGAGCTGTGCATACCAAGGACGCTATTCCGGCCGAAAGTCATCCAGCTGGCGAACACGCCAAAGCCGACCATGGGGCCAGTCACCCTGCTTCAGCGCATCCAGCTTCAGCCCACCCTGCTTCGGCACATCCCGCTTCAGCACATCCTGCTGACGCACATCCCGCAGCCGGTCACCCTACTGCCAGCCACCCAACTGCCAAGCACCCTATTGCCAGTCATCCTACCGCCAGTCACCCTGCTGCCGCTAACCCTACTATCGGTGATATACGTATGCCAAAGATGGCTGACGAGCACAAACACACAGCAGCATACCATGCGGGCAAAACGCATTAAACATGTTGAAAAGAATTTAAATTATCAACATAAATATTTTACAATAAAATATGAGGCAAAATAAAAATACTGAAATTTTCTTTTTTAAAATCGATGTGAACTGTAGGAAAATGGGCGATATATTGGCAAGAATTGTAACGATATTTTTGGAATGATAAATCCGAAAGCTGTGAAAAATCCGATAGTCACCAATGAATTTAACATAGACTTCTGACGGGAGGGATGTACTGTAATTTGAAAGGTTAAAAGTTTATTTTCAGTAGTGCGAACGATCTCCACTTTCGTACATTTATGTCCTGAATTTTGAATTGAATTTTTGTCCTGTCTAAACGGCAGTAGCTTGAAATTCTGTGTGTTCAGTGCAAGACCATACAGACGAGCTAAAAATAGGGATTTTTCGAAGTTTGTACTTTTAAGGGAGGAAAGAGGCAAAAAGGGATAAACATGGTAACGATTTAATTATTGCAGCTATATTCATGAAAATCGGTATTTACATTTCTCGGACAACGTAGACTTGCAATATAAATGGATTTCTCGAAATTTGTACTTTTAAGGGGCTAGAGGACAAAAAGGTATACAAATGGTAGCAACAAAGTATTACAGCTAGAATCGTGAAATTTGGTGTGTAAATTCATCTGACCATGTAGAAGCGAAGTAAAAATGAGTTTCTCGAAATTTGTACTTATAAGGGGTGAGCGGGACAAAAAGGGATAAAAATGGTGCCAACTAAAGTATTGTAGCTAGGATCGTGAAAATCGGCGTGTATATTCCTTCGATCACGTAGACTTGCAACATAAATAGATTTTTCGAATTTTTTTTTTAAGGGGCGAGCGGGACAAAAAGTGATACAAAGGGTACCAACTAAATAATTACAGCTAGAATCGTGAACTTTGGTATGTAAATTCCTCTGACAACGTAGAAGTACAGTATTACCTTTAAGAGGTGGGAGGGCATAACGGGATACAAATGTTGTTTAGCACTTTAATTACGTAAACTCGGAACATAAATGGATATTTCAAAATGTGCACTTATAAGGATGATACGGGACGAAAGGGGATAAACGTGATACCAAATAAAGTACATGCTTTATGGTAAAAGGGGATGTTACGTGTAGTAATTTTTCAAAATATGTACTTTTTGGGAAAAAGGTGCAAAAAGTTATAAAATGGCCGGCTCCAAAAACGCTCCTTAAAGCACCTTTAGAAATCGTGTTTTCCCGGTGTATTTTTCTCCAATCTGTATCTGAAATAATAGACTATTATCTTAGAATAACTTTTTGTGAATTTTCATAGTGACAACTGAAAACTTTTTTGTAGTTTGTTGGTATATTTTGTAATATCGAGGGCTTATATTTAAAAGTGACTATGAACAGAAACACAATTTTTCAGAAGAGTGAAAAAACTGATTTTTAATAATTCTTCTACAGTTTAATCTAAAGAGGATTACTTATTGCTACGATTAAAAAGTTTTCAAATGGTTCGTAGCCACTTTTGCATGATTAAAAACTTAACACTATGAATGTTGATGTTAACGTTTTTAATGAAATGTTGGCAATGTTGTGTAGGAAACACATTTTCCGGGATGTACACATCGAATTTACAGATTCATCCGTTAAATTGGTACCATTTTTATCCCTTTTTCCAAATTTTTTACAAAAAGTGGTTATTGCGGTATTTTTGGAAAATTTTAATTTTCGCGGGAAATGTGGCTTTTCACATATGACATTTTTGTTTTATGTTTTTCTTGATCTAGCCAACGGATCCGGCTAATTTTTTGTTTGTTTATTAGGAACCAATGTCGCTTGTAACATATACGTAGCCAGTCGCGAATATCGCCGCAATTATTGAAAAATTCAAAATTCGCGGTTGCAATTGTTTATATTTAAACTTTCTCTGTCCAAGTCAGCAATCATATGCCAAAAACTTTTTTGGTATTTTCGATGTGATAAAAAGTTACGCAGGTTTTTCTAAAGATACTTTTCACAAGTTTTGACTTTGCAGCCAATATTTATCATATTTTAGCCTGAGAACTTGGGAAGCAATATGCTATTAACTGCGAAGTGACGGAATTTGATAGTACGATATACCCTAAATCTATTTTATTTATTTCATATTTATATTCATAGCCACCTTTCCAGTCACAAACTAACGTGTGAGTTTATAGCCAAATTAAAAATATTTGAAAAAAATGTCTTCTCCAAAGTTATATGACAGATGACAGCCAAATCAGAGAATAGTTGGGCTTCAAAAACTCATTTTCGAGAAAATGGTTCATAGACACTTTTGAATATAAACCCTCGATATACTGATTCGTAAATGATGATCATTTTATCACTTTGAGAAACCAAAAAATGACGCTAAATGTTCATTATTCTAAGACAAGAATAAAAATTTATAATTAAAGAGCTTTCAAGGGTATAATAATTTGAACAAGTAAGGAAAGGCTAAAGGCTATTCTACACTCGACTTTCTATCCGAATACAATTGAAAATGTGAAAACGGGAAGGTTTTTTGTATCCTATAAATGTATGTGTTTGACAAAAAATGTTAAATCGGAAAGGACATTTGTATGAGGGTATATAGAAACCTCGAACGAAATAGGTGAAATATAAAATGTATAGTTTGGCCAAAATCGGTTAAACTTTTGATAGCAACTTTTGTATTTGGGCTATATTTAAATCTGAACCGATCTTACCCACTTTCACCATAGGCGCAAAAGTCAAATCTGGAGCGACATTTGTATGGGGGCTATATCTAAATCTGAACCGATCTAGCCCGCTTTAGCCACAGGTGTTTCTAGTAGGATTATATGATGTTGTATCATAATTATATTAAAAGAAAAACGGGTACAATATATGGTTTCTAGAGCGGAAAATGTCAAATCGGGAGCGAAATTTGTATTGGGGCTATATCTAAATCTGAACCGATTTGCCTCAAATTAAATAGCGTTCGTCCTTGATCCACAAAACTTACTTGTGCCAATTTTTGTTAAGATCGGACTATAATTGTGACCTGTAATTTGATTACAACAATAGATGGACAGACGGACATTGCTAAATCGTCTCAGAAAGTGATTCTAAGCCGATCTGTATAATAAACGATGGGTCTAACTCGTTTCCTTTTGGGTGTTACAAACAAATGCACAAAGACATAATACTCTCGTGGAGTGTATAACATGTAAGGAAATGCTAAAGGCGGACGGGGCCGACTTTCAATTCGGAAAAAAGTGAAATCGGGGCCGAGGTGACCTGACTCACTTTGTCAAAAAGGGAAGAATATTTTTGTCGGGACTATATCCAAACATGGAATGAAGTGACCCACTTTCACCATAGGTACTTCTAGTTCAAGTAGCAAAGTTTGAAGAAAATCGGAAAAAAATACGGGCGGAAAAAGTCAAAAAGCGAAAATTGTGTGGGAGCTATATAAAACTGAATCGATCTAAACTATTTTCAGCATAGGCGTTTCAAGATGAAATATAAGTTATTTTGTCAAATTTGAAGAATATTTGTTAAAAGACGTGGTTTCTGGAGCGGTAGAAGTAAAGTCGGAAGCGATATCTTACAAATACTTTTAAATGGGAAAACCCATTTGTGATAAACAAAACACACCTAATGTTTGCTTACACAAGTAATTATGATAAATACTCTAACTTTTATGGGTTCATTCAACTGCCAATTGGTTTGTTTGTTGTATTGTTAGGGTCTAACTGCTACCGACTCATTTTAATTGATGATCATTTTACGACTATTTTATGGTTTTCCATTGTCGGTGGAGGGGTGATAAAATGCATCCATTGAATGATGTAAACTAACCTACAGCTGTTTCATTGTTTATTGGAATTAAGGAATTTCAGGTATTTGGAGACAATGCAAATGACAAATTCAATATTATAAAACTTAAAAACCTGTGGTTCGTCGTGATGTACGGTTTAGATATTTATAAAAATTTAAATAAAAAATTGAGTTTATTACAAATTTTGTGAAATCACTAAAAATATATAATAATCAACTAGATGAAGAAGAATGAAGAAGATGAAGATTAGAAGGTTTAATGTTGATCTGAAAAATATTTCGGTTCGGCTTACTGTGAGCTAAGTCCTATAGACTGCGACCAAGCCTAGTGTAATGTAAGGAGTACGAATATTTATAACAAAAAGGGTTTGTGCAATTCTATTCGTGTTGATGTGTCAGTTTAAACAAAAGGTCATAAAAAATATTTATTTCAAAATTGCAGGTGCTCTTCATTGGAATTAACGACTAAATCTTTTCGCTTTGTTTGCAAAGTGTGAAAATTGACAACTTCACAAAATGAGTGGCAACAAAGTATGGTTCGTTCAATATTCCAGCGAGAAATTTTCAAACGAAACTGCAGCACGAATATCCTTGAAAAGGCACAAAGGCCTAAATACAAAAGAAAGGGTTAATCTTTTTATCAAAAGAAACTGCAGACTATATAGCCTGGCAATTGCAATAAGGCTAAAAGGTCGAACTACAAAGGAAAGGGTTGCCCTTTTACAACAAGTTCTCACGTATACATTCGCCGTAGTCGTAAATCAATCAATGCAAAGTAAAAACGAGCTACGGCTAAATTACACAACAACTGACAAATTGTCTTGCCGCCAGTGAGACGCTGACAAAGACCGGCCAGATTTCGTTTAACCCAATTTCTCATGGTCGTAAATCTCATCCGTATCGACCGACCGGTCTCTTGGCAACAGGCATCTTCTTCTGTGCAGGTCCGCACTGAGCTCAGAATGGCTGACAGGATATTACAGTGCGAGAGTGTGATATTTACACTGTGGTACTTTTCATATACAGCTTCACACATACATACACTTGTATGCGAGTGTGTTAATACTATTGCCGGCTTTTGTGTGTATTTCCTTGAAATTAGAACAAGGACCTGTTACCACTAAAGTGACCTCGTAACGCACGGTCTATCAATAAAAATCGAAATGCTAAGTAAGAAAAAGGTTATGATCGCATCATCTTTTGTGTTGAGGTAACGATGTACGTTGGGCGGTGGCTTGGAAGATATGTACATTGTTAGTTGAGACCTTTGCATAGTTGATATTTACTCCGATGCGTGAAAGGGAGTAAAGTGATATCTTAATTTCCAATTTCGCTTTCAACTTGTGAGAAATTCTCTTATCTTCTTGTGTGTCTGCATTTCATTCATTTAAAATATTTCCCGGTTATGCCCTTGGAACAAAGCAATGCTTTGTTGTTCAAAGTGAAATTGATATTTAAGATAAAGTAGAGTACAAAGGCACAGTGGTTTGAAACCGAGTTTGTTTTGTGCCGTCAATTATATCACTTTACACTGTCTCAAGTCTCAACGTTTTTATATTAAACACACAGAACACAATAGGGTTGTTTTAATTCAAAAACTTTGCCTTAATAAAGGGTGATTTTTTAAGAGCTTGATAACTTTTAAAAAAAAAAAACGCATAAAATTTGCAAAATCTCATCGGTTCTTTATTTGAAACGTTAGATTGGTCCATGACATTTACTTTTTGAAGATAATTTCATTTAAATGTTGACCGCGGCTGCGTCTTAGGTGGTCCATCCGCTTAGTCCAATTTTGGCATTTCCACGTTTTTGAGTAACAGAGACCCAATTGGTGCGAACGGCGACGAATCGAAAATTGGTGGTCATCATTAACACTGGCCGATACAGCTGCGATATTTTCTTCAGTTCGCACTCTACGTAAGCGTGTTGGTGGTTTAATGTCCAACAATGTAAATTTGGTGCGAAATTTAGTCACAATGGCCCGAATAGCCGCTTCAGTGGGTCGATTAAACTGACCATAAAATGGAAGCGCGCAATGAACTTTCTTAACAGAGCACGCATTTTGATAATAAAATTCAATAATTTGCAAGCGTTGTTCGTTTGTAAGACGATTCATGATGAAATGTCAAAGCATACTGAGCATCTTTCTCTTTGACACCATGTCTGAAATCCCACGTGATCTGTCAAATACTAATGCATGAAAATCCTAACCTCAAAAAAATCACTCTTTACTTAGAGGAACGATCTGCTATTTTTTCCTACTATCACATTAAGTTAGTTTTACTATCACATTAAAGTTTTGCTTCAGCATTCGTACTGCTAAAGAGTTTACAATCTGCTAAAAATGGTTTCTGTTAATTAAAATATAAAAATAAATCAAATATAAAAACTGACAGCGAAAGCGATTTTGCACGATTTTCGTTTACTATTAGTTCGAGACAGAACCGAAATGTTAAAAAAATCGTATTTATTGGTCATATATGTGGCTATATTGCAGGAGATGAAAATACTATTCCAAAAAATTATTGACACGCAAGTTCGTGAGACTGAAAAAGTAAAATCGGGAGCGAAATTTGAATGGGAGCTATATATAAATCTGAACCGATCTGACCTATTTTCACCGTAGGTGTTCCTAGTTTAAATATAAGATGTTTTGCCAAATCTGAAGACAATCTGATATAATATGTAGTTTCTAGAGCGGAAAAAGTCTAATCGGGAGTGAAATTCGTGTGGGGGCTATATCTAAATCTGAACCGATTTTCTTCAAATTAATAGCGTTCTGTCATTCTAGTAAACAACACTCATGATCTCCGCCGTCGTATGACGGTGTGACTACCTTTGCGGAGAGTGTGTGTCTTCATCTCAACTATACTGAAAAATTTATCTTCATACTATTATAGATTTTTTCTTAACCTCTGTGAAAATGTTCATTAAAAAGTCGCCAAAAAACACTTCATAAAATTTATGAAACATTTCTTAGAAACAATGAACTGCAATTCTTCATTCGATGAACTTTTTTCATACAAGTTCATTATTTTTCATAATATGATTTATGAAAATTTCCATAGATTTTATAAAGAAACTTCATTAATTTTATGAAAAACTTTCGTAAATATTAATAATATATACTGATGTTTCCAATATAAACAAAGAAGGTCTGACTTGTTGACTATCTAACCAATACACACCATCATTGCGATAGTCTCTTCAATGTATATGTCTTTGACATAAGTCAGGGTACATACTTATGGCAGAGTTAACAGAAGACAGATGAGAATTGCTAGCATTCAACCGAATAAAGTCGACACACTAAAATGTAGTTGTATGTTATGAAACATTTCATAAAAAATAAGAATCATTCATTATATTTATGAAGACATTTCATAACACAATTATTTTATTGGTTATGAAATATTTCATAATCTTTAAGAATTATTTCTTTAATACAGTGAAATCTTTCTTTGATCTTATGAAACTAATTTTCACTAAATTAACAATTTTGTTTTATGAAATATGAAATGTTTGTGAAAAAATTGTATGAAACATTTCATTATCATTTAGGACAGAAAAAAATGTAACACATTTAGGGAGTGACCTAAGACCCCAAGTATGTTTGGACCAAATCCGTTTGGTGTTTGAGCCATGTCCGTCTTTCTGGCTGGCTGGTTGTTGTACACGATAACTCTCGAAAGGAGCTAAGGAATCAATTCAAACTTTGCACATGGTAATATTTTTCCCTTTCCGATTTAACATTATTTGCCAAACACTTTAAAGAATACTTATTGACAGAACGAGTTATTTGTCTCTATCCTAGATAATATTTTCATAACTTCTATAAGGGTGCATGGAATCCACTATGACTTGATATTTGATAATGTTTTTTTTTTGATAAATGTGGAAGCTACGACTATGCGACACGAACCTCCTAGTACCTTCCCCACAATTATCCTACCCTACGTAAAATTTAATTCCTTATAACTTCCGTATATATGCTGTGAGGGTATATATAAGAGTCGGTTTAGCCGACTGAAGCTTACTTACTTGTTTTATTTATGACAAGTAAGGAAAGGCTAAAGTCGGGCGAGGCCGACTTTCTTTCCGAATACAATTCAATTCAATTCGGTAAAAAATGAAAACGGGAAGAATTTTTGTATGTTTCCTTATCATAGGCTAATATGACCTGGTCCAATTTACAAATATTCCAGAAGAATATTTGTATATTCACAATAAGTTCTTCCAGTTCAAGTATAACGTGTCATGCTCACTTTAAATAAATTTGGTGAAAATACGTGGTTTCTGGGCGGAAAGAGCCAATCCGGGAGCGAAATTTGAATGGGAGCTATATGTAAATCTGAACCGATCTGACCCATTTCCGTTTCTAGTTGAATTATAAGATTTGAAAAAGATCTGTTGAAATATGTGGTTTTTAGAGTGGAAAAAATGAAATCGGGAGTGAAATTTGTGTGGTAGCTATATATAAATCTGAACCGATCTGCCCATTTGCATCATGTTTCTAGTACAAATATAATATATTTCGCCTAATTAGAAGAAGATCTGTTAAAATATGTGGTTTCTAGAGCAGAAGAAGATAAATCGGGAGTGAAATTTGAATGGGAGCTATATATAAATCTGAACAGATCTGACCTATTTTCACCATAGGTGTTCCTAGTTTAAATATAAGATGTTTTGCCAAATCTGAAGACAATATATGTGATTTATAGAGCGGAAAAAGTCAAATCGGGAGCGACATTTAAATGGGAGCTATATATAAATCTGAACCGATCTGACTCATTTGCACCATGGCTGTTTCTAGTACAAATATACGATAATTCGCCTAATTTGAAGAAGATATGTTATATTATGTGGTTTCTAGAGCAGAAGAATTCAAATCGGGAGCGAAATTTGTATGGGAGCTGAACCGATCTAAAACATTTTCACCACAGGTGTTTCTAGTTGAAATATAAGATGTTTTGCCAAATCTGAAGACAGTCTGATATATGTGGTTTCTAGAGCGGAAAAAGTCAAATCGGGAGTGAAATTCGTGTGTGGGCTATATCTAAATCTGAACCGATTTTCTTCAAATTAAATAGCGTTCGTCCTTATCCCGAAAAACTTCATTGTGCAAAGTTTCATTTAGTTCTGTCTACAATTGCGACTTGCATCGTGATTACAAGAATAGATGGACAGACAGACAAACAGACAGACGGACATTGCTATATCGATTCAAAAAGTGATTCTAAGTCGATCGGTATAATTAACAATGTGTCTATCTCCCTTCCTTTTGGGTGTTACAAACAAATCCACAAAGATATTATACTCTCGTGGAGTGTACATATAAAAAACATTGTATGAAATCGCTTCATAAATATTATTAAGGAAAATTCTTTCAGTACCTGCCTGATGTTCACATCACTTTGCATAAAGACCTCGCATTATTCGCTTACAAGATCTAATTGACTCAGCAACTTAAGTCATACGATCATCCAATTTGTTATTGCTTCTCAGTTTTGGCCATAGAGTAGCCCAAAATTGATAACGATTTTGCTCGTAAAATCATCTTCTTTGACGAAGCGCATTTGCATCTCGGCGTCTATGTTAACAAAAACAACAGAAGCATTTAAAACTCTCGTGAGTGATTTTTATACCCTCCACTAGCGTGTTATGTCTTTGTGCATTTGTTTGTAACACCAAAAAGGAAACGAGTAAGTCTCATCGTTTATTATACAGATCGACTTTCTAGTCAATTTAGCAATGTCCGTTTGTCTGTCCATCTATTGTTGTAATCAAATTACAAGTCGCAACTTTTGTCATTATTTCATAATATTATTCATTATTTCTCATAATATAATTTATGAATTTTATTATAAAATAATAAAATTTCATTATAACATATTTCATAATATTTAAGAAGTATGAAAAAATACATTTCTTTTATGAATTTTTCATAAATATTAAAAAAATACACTAAATTTAGGAAAACCTTTTTTTGGAAATATTATGAAAGGAATTTCTTTCATTGCAGCTATTACAAAAAAATAATTTCATTTTTCCGTATTTTATGTTTTATGGTTTATGGCTAAAAAAATAAAATTTCTCAAGTTTTTAAGGCTGTTTCTAAATTATGGTTTCTATGTGAATTAAATAAATGTGTAACCATCATTACATTCAATTGGACATATAACCGAGCACAGTTATATTTCCAAAATGAGAGAGCAAATATCAAAGGTTTCTTCGACGAAAATCGACTCCCTTGATTCAGTATAACTCAAAAATATATTGCTTTGGTCTTGGGCACAAATTATTTATTTTTTAGTTTCGGTATAATGTAATAGATGGGAAAGTGTAAACAATGATAAGGATGATATCTCTGCAAACTGGACCAATTTTCCACCAAAATTGCAACACGAGGAAGGCTATGAAATATTAATTTTCAAATAATGATACGTACAGCTGCGGTCGAAAAAATAGCAGCGACGAGATAAAAAAATGTCGACAAAGAAAAATAACAGTTTTAATTCGAATATCCTAAAAGTTTTTACGGTGATTGAAAGATGGTATTGTGCCATTCTTAATCTGGCTTTAAAGGAAAAATTAAGTTTTTTGTAATTTTGAGATTAGGCCTTTAGAACCATTTATGTCAAAAATGAGACCAGTCAAAAAAATAGCAGCGCTAATAAAAATTTAAAATATTTTGTTTTAATTCACTTTGATTGAAAACTTTTTTGAATAATAATTTAACTAAGGATATTTCCTTGAATTTAATACTTAGTTGTACTGACTTTATGGCTTATTACGCCGTTTCATGGAGTCGACTACACCTTTAACCCGGTATTTTTACTCATGCCACTATAATATCGTGCCAAAGTTCGTTATTGTTTTATTATTTTGCTAGTGAGACCTCAATTTAGACATCATAATCAAAATTTTAAACATGTCTGCGCAAACCATTCCATTGCACCGATATTTTTGACTTCGAACCCCTTTGTGGGAATCGGTTGGTGTATTTAGGATAATTGTCCTGCTAGAAGACCTATTTAAGAGGCATTCCATATTCTACATACGCAAGCATAATACTATGCAGTACTTTGAAGTACTGGAAAGTGTCCGTGGTCGTTCTGGGCCAATGTATTGACCCAACCAATATTATGAAAAGGACGTCCAAGCCTTTACGCTTAATCCTTCATGTTAAACAGTTTTGCTACTACACCTGGATACGTATTCCATGTTCTGTGGATACGTATTCAAACTGTCGAGACGCTTTCTAACCATACAAAACATTTTTTGATTAATCTGACCATAAAACGTGCACCCACTTTTCTGTTGGTCACTGCAGGTGTTTATTTATTTTTTTTTTTTAATTTTTAAGTGGGACTTTTCTCGGACTTCTGGCCTACAGATTATGTTCTCTTAGTATTCTAAAGAGTGATTTTTTTGAGGTTAGGATTTTCATGCATTAGTATTTGACAGATCACGTGGGATTTCAGACATGGTGTCAAAGAGAAAGATGCTCAGTATGCTTTGACATTTCATCATGAATCGTCTTACAAACGAACAACGCTTGCAAATTATTGAATTTTATTATCAAAATGCGTGCTCTGTTAAGAAAGTTCATTGCGCGCTTCCATTTTATGGTCAGTTTAATCGACCCACTGAAGCGGCTATTCGGGCTATTGTGACTAAATTTCGCACCAAATTTACATTGTTGGACATTAAACCACCAACACGCTTACGTAGAGTGCGAACTGAAGAAAATATCGCAGCTGTATCGGCCAGTGTTAATGATGACCACCAATTTTCGATTCGTCGCCGTTCACACCAATTGGGTCTCTGTTACTCAAAAACGTGGAAATGCCAAAATTGGACTAAGCGGATGGACCACCTAAGACGCAGCCGCGGTCAACATTTAAATGAAATTATCTTCAAAAAGTAAATGTCATGGACCAATCTAACGTCTCAAATAAAGAACCGATGAGATTTTGCAAATTTTATGCGTTTTTTTAAAAAAAAAAGTTATCAAGCTCTTAAAAAATCACCCTTTACAAACATTTTGAACACTTAAAGATGGACAGACATTGTTTTTTATTTCGGTGGCGGGGCTTTTTCTACTAGGCATTATTATTCGGCAAAGGGTTGCAGGTGATACAAACGTTTTTTTTTTCACATGTTTTTGATTTTTCTTCATATAATATCGAATTTCTGATCATTTTAATAGACCACTGGAATAAAAGTTGAGCTTCACTACATAATTTTCCCTTGGATTTTTATATGAACTTGATTTTCTTCTCCACAATGCTCTCCTGGCCATACTTATGAAGAAATATAAAACAATAAGATTTCAGAAGTAGTGTAAATTTCATAATACCATACTTATAACATCAAATAGAATTGAAAAATTGAGATAAAATTCCGGTTTTGACCATTCCAAAATGTGGAATAATCCAAAAAATGTGAAATTTCTTTAGTAATTAAAATTATATCACCAAATAAACAATTATTTTGTGTTTGTAACCTCATAACACAGCACTTAATGCAGTAGTAGCAATAAAAAATGATCACACAAATAAATATATGAAAAGTTATGTTAAGCTGTGGTGCGCTGCCATTATTTTGACCGCAACTGCAATTTGAATAATATAATACTACTAATATATTATTTAATTTATTCATTCAAATGCAGTTCTGAGAAAAATGAAAATTTAAATTCTTGTCTTTCCAACAAAACGACCCTATGCTTGTGAGTTCTTACGACGTTTGCTTACACATGTAATTATGATAAATACTTTAACTTTTATGGCGGGTTCATTGAACCCTCCGAATTGTGTGGATTGTTTGTATGGTGTGTTGCGCAGGTCTAACTAACAGCTACCGACTAATTTGATTGATGATCACTTTACGACTATTTTATAGTTTTGTGGGTGATAAAATGCAACCATTAAAGCGACCTCCTGCTGAACTCTTTGTTGTTCGGACGCAGTTGTTTGTAGATTGTTTTGACGTATAAGATTTAGTGACGGCTATACCAAGAACAAAACCAATAATATTAAACTTAAATACCCATAGTGCCGTGATATAAATTTAAAATATTTAGAAAAAAACTTTTAAACATGCTGGGCACTTTCGCCTATCCACGGAATATAAATATGTATGTTAGTATAGAGGCCCTTCTATATTTCCGACTATATGACAACAGAGGATATCTACTACTTTATAATAACGTTTTTATTACGAAACCTTGATGTCTTGAAATATAAGGGAATGTTTAATACCATGGGCATACTTTTTTTAATAAAATGGTAAGTCCAAATCATCACCTTACTCACACACTCACTTCTAAAATATTTTTACAAACGTCAATCCGATCCTATTAAATAAATAATATTTTTATACCCTCCACCTCCAGGATGGGGGTACACTAACTTTGGCATTCCGTTTGTAACACCTTGAAATATCGACCTGAGACCTTATAAAGTATATCTATTCTTGATCGTCATAAAATTCTAAGACAATCTAGCCATGTCCTTCCGTCCGTCTGTTGAAAGTACCCTAGCATCTAAACGAAAGGAGCTAGGACGTCCACATTTTCCATAAATGCGTCTTATAGTCGTAGATCGTTTGGGATTAAAACTGGGCGAAATTTTTTCCCTCACATGGACTAAAAATACCCATAATAACCCCAAATATTTTAAAGTATTTAAGCATATTTTTTCAATATGTCTGCTTGTACTTACTTGATATTGGGTATTTGCATTCCCACTTTAACAAAAACGTGCACCATAAAGAGATTTTTATTCGTAGGGGGTGAAATGGGCAAAAAGGGATAAAAATGGTACATATTAAACGACAAAAGCTAGAAACACGGAATTCGGTGTGTACATTCCTCTAATTGACTAGATACATAATATAAAATTGCTTTTCAAAATTCGTACTTTTAAGGGATAAAATGGGAATAGAGACATAAAAAGTGGTACAAAGCAAACGTTTGCACCTAGAATAATGAAATTTGGTGTATACATTCCTCTGATTGCGTAGATACGTAAAATAAACGGATTTTTCGAAATTCGTACTTTTTGGGGTTAAAATGGAAAAGGGGATAAAAATAGTACCAGCCAAATGACCCCAGCAAGAGTCATGAAATTCGGAGTATACATTCCCTCTGAAAAAAAATTCGTACTTTCAAGGGATGCAATGGGTACAGAGGGATAAAAATAGTACCAACTAAACGGGTACAGATAGAATGATGAAATTCGGTGTGTACATCCCTCTAGTTGCGTGGACACGTAAAATAAAAAAGGGGATAAAAATGGTACCAACCAAATGGCTACAACTAGAATCATGGAATTCCGTGAATACATTTCTCTGATTGCATAGACAAGTAAAATAAAAAAATCCACTTTAAGGTATTTTTACTTTTACGGCAAAAATTGGTTTTACGGCAAAAATTAGGTTATTTTGCACTATGCACGTGAGATAATGGATTTTCAAGATTTGTACTTTTGGAATTAAAATAGAATGGAATCAATATTTATGGTATTTAAGCTTTTTTGAAAAAGAATTTTTATTTTTTGACTTGAAGTAATATATATATATATATATATATATATATATATATATATATAGTGTAAACTATTGGTAGCCTTGCCTTATAAATGTGATTTGATATAATAAAACATTATATTTATTTATAAAATTATTTTGTCAATATTTGTATTTGTTTTGGTTTGGCTATATTACAAAATTTATATTTTCCTGTAATATTACTGCACTTCTACGAAAATCGACCGCCTCTGTTCGGCCCGGCCGAACTTAACGCCGTTTTTACTTGTTATATAATATATTGTACTACATAAATTAAACTAAAACAAATCTAACTGTAGATCGAACAAAAAGTTATTTCACAAAATAGTAACTCACATTGTCGTAAATACCTTGAATAGCTTTCGAGGAAGCAACCGATTGGTTCTAGGAATCAAAAGATCGGCTTTCTTTTCATTGGCATTTGATAGTACTTGTGAGCATTCACAGAAGAATAATTGAATATAATAACTGGTGATTGATGGAGCATCTTTGTACTGTTGGTAAAAGTCTCATTCTAATGGGCCTAAACAAAGAAACAAATTGCCGTCCCAATTTGATACATCATTCGACAGAGATGTGAATGTCGCTTGTGGAATAGCTTGCATAACATGTTTATCAGAATGATAAAATTAGAATCACATGAATGAATACATATGTCCGTATGTACACATTTACATAATGATCAGTTGAAATGTAGTTCAATGTGTCAATCAATATGCAACGAGCATCGCTATTCGAAATCAATCATAGACCAGCTATTCTCCTATCGTAGAATACGAACAATAAACAATAACAGTCACTAACATTGTGTTCGAGGTGAAACCGGTTATCTGCACTTGACATGTGAAAGAAATGTACGCATGCGCACATGCACATTAAGGCGGGTTACGCTGCATGCAACAAATATTTGGCTGATTACACAGTCATGCCTTTGCGTATTTAAAAGCCTGTAAATTAGTTAATTATCAAGTAATTTTCAGATTATGACCGGATTTAAAAAGAAGAAATTTAGGAGAGCTCAAGTTCATATCTTTCAAAATTTTACGAATTTGACGTTTAACAAAAATAACAAAAAAGTCAAAACAGATACAAACGGCAAATAAAGGCATGTCACACTAGGGTGCGATGATTTTAGACCATTTTTGATTTTCAGAAACGTGTAGGTAAAAAAGTGGTGTGATGCTTTGTCATAATAATAATAAATATTCTTATATTTATATTTTCAAAAAGCTTAAATCCATAAATATTGGTAGATAGTGAGTGCTCATTATCTCACGTACATAGTGCAAAATAACCTAACTTCATCATTCAACCAATTTTTGCCGTAAAAGTAAAAAGTACGAATTTTGAAAAATCTTTTTTATTTTGCGTGTCTATGCAGTTAGAGGAATGTGTACACCGAATTCCATTATTCTAGCTGCTGCCATTTCGTTGGCATAATTTTTATCCCTTTTTTTTCTATTTTACCCCCTTAAGAGTACGACTTTGTAAAATCTATTTAGTTTACATGTCTACGCAATTAGACGGATGTACACACTGAATTTCATCATTCTAGCTGTAGTCGTTTAGTTGGTACTATTTTTATCCCTCTGTTCCCATTGTATCTCTTGAAAGTACGAATTTGGAAAAAACCTTTTAGTTTTCGTGTCTACGCAGTCAGTATACTGTGTATTTCATGAGTCTAGCTGCGGTCATTTGTTTGGTACTATTTTTATCCCCTTTTTCCATTTTAACCCCAAAAAGTACGAATTTCGTTTATTTTACGTGTCTACGCAATCAGAGAAATGTATACACCGAATTTCATTATTCTAGGTGCAGCCGTTTGGTTGGTACCATTTTTATCCCTCTATTCCCATTTTACCCCTTAATAGTACGAATTTGGTAAACATACATACATACATTTATATTATGTATCCCCTCAGTTAGAGGAATGTACATACCGAATTTCGTGTTTCTAGCTGTTGTCGTTTAATATGTACCATTTTTATCCTCATTTCACCCCCTACGAATATGGGGAATGCGCATACCCAATATCAAGTAAGTACAAGCAGACATATTGAAAAAATATGCTTAAATACTCTAAAATATTTGGGGTTATTATGGGTGTTTTTAGTCCTTGTGAGGTAAAAATTTTCCCTTTGGGCCGATTTCGCCCAGTTTCAATCCCAACCGATCTACGACTATAAGGCGCATTTAATTTGGACGCCCTAGCTCCTTTCGTTTAGATGCTAGCGTGCTTTCAACAGACGGACGGACGGGCATGGCTAGATCGTCTTAGAATTATACTTTATAGCGTCTCGGGTCGATATTTCAAGTTGTTATAAACGGAATGACAATGTTAGTATACCCCATCCTGCAGGTGGAAGGTATAAACTGTGTTCTTGCTGGATAAATACAAACATATCTCTCTAGTTTCCTTAAATAATACATATCTTTCGAGTAGTCTAAGTTTCTTCTCTTTAAAACCGGCGTTAAAATGAAATAATAACCATTTTGTGTTCGAGACCTAAAAATGTACTAAAATTGCAATTCTCGTTGAATGTACCTTTAATATTTGTACTCTCATTTTGGAAATATAGGGCCGATCACACCCGCTTATATGTTCAATTAAAGATACTTATAATGGCTACAAATGGTGCAGATCTCTATCTATCTTCTCTGTCATATTTTAGGCACGGTCTGCTAAGAATTCAGAATAAATATATTTTTTCTTCGAAAAACTATTTTTTTATTCTACCTGCAGCTGTTTGGTTGGTACCTTTTTTCCTCTTCGAAAGAAAAATGTTCGAAAAATTCGCTTTCTCTAAATATTGGGGAGAGTGGGTGCATTCTAGCTACAGCCGTTTGGTTGGTTGTATTTCCATCATATTTTAATTGCAAAAATATAAATTATCCCTCATGTACACAGTGCAAGATAACCTAACTTCTTGATTATACCAATTTTTGTCGTATAAGCAACAAAAAAAGTACGAATTTGCAAAAAATATTTTGCGTGTTTATGCAGTCAAACGAATGTAAACATGAATTCCATGCGACCATTTGGTTAGTAGAATTGCTATCCCCTTTCCCCATTTACCCTTTATAAGTACGACTTTCGAAAATGTCCTTCTTTTACGTGTCTACGCAGTTAGAGGGATGAACACATCGAATTTTATCATTCTAGCTGTAGTCGTTTAGTTGGTACTATTTGTATCCCTCTGTTCCATTGTACTTTCAAGGGAACGAATTTGGAAAAACCTTGTTATTTTTCGTGTCTACACAGTCAGCTGCGGCCATTTGGTTAGTACAATTTTTATCCCCTTTTTCCATTTTGACCCCCCCCCCCAAAAGTACGAATTTTGAAAATCCATTTATTTTAAGTGTTTATGCAATCTATGGATAAAATGTATACCCCGAATTTATTGGTGCAGCCGTTTGATTGGTACCATGTTTATCCCTCTATTCCCACTTTACCCCTTAAAAGTACGAACTTGGAAAAAATACTTTTATATTATCTATCCACTCAATTAGAGAAATAAACACACAGAATATCGTGTGTCTAGCTGTTGTCGTTTGAGGGGTACCATTTTTATCATTTTTTGTCATTTCACCTCCTACAAATAAAAATCATTTTATGGTACATGTTTTTGTTTTAAGGGGATCAAGTAAATATAAGCAGATATATTAAAAACTTACTTAAATACTCGAAATATTTGGGGTATTTTCAGTTCTTGTGAGGACGGACATGGCTAAATCGTCTTTGAATTTTATGACGATCATACTTTCAAGGTGCTACAAACCGAATGACAAACTTAGTATACCCCCATCCTGGAAAATCGTAATTTTTTGTATAAATTTTATGAATCACTATGCCTTAATGCACACAAAAAAATAATTTTGTAGGTCTCGGATGCAACAGTTTTATTTTTTGTTGCATAGTGTTATCGATCATTACCGATATTTTCATATAATAATTGTTTCTCGAGGTTATTATATATAAAAATCTCGCAACAATAAAATAACTCTAGATTCGCATTTGCACAACAACTACAACAGCTTGTTTTTCGTTACCCATTCTAATGTGCATAGATGCTGATGTAGATCTGAAGTTTAATGAACGTAGATACACATGTGTATATATGTTTGTGTGCCTACCTACCTACGTTGCTCCAGACTGACTACGACTACGACAACACAGTGGGCAATACTCAATGTAGGAGATTACCATCGAACCAGTTATGAAAGAAATTATTTAAATGAAAACTCTGTCAATTCAATGGTCACCGGTTAGACTGGATGGAAACTGGTGATTACGGCCATACCATGCCATGTGTAGTTGTTTCGTTTTCGGAAAATTGTTTGTGTGTCGGATAAGAATTCCGAGGATACATCTTTGCAAATGAAAATAAAACAAAACAAATATGTACGACATATATCAGCGGCTGGGTCGAATATGTTGACACACTGCATTAATTTAGTAAATTAGGAGAATTGTGTGTTTGTAATATGGCAACGAACAACGATAATTGCAAAGGATTAGTCCTTTGGGATTAGTGTCCTACAGAATGATCGTCGACCATTGTGAGGAGTGCTCAAAATCCAGACTGAAATCACTTCAAAACATACCATAATCCAGCTTCTCCCTGAGACGGATTTACCCAATTAATCTTGGTGACATTTATCAGCGGGATGACTGATAAAGGTCATCGAGACAATAGCATTAGTCATTGGGAGTCCACTTTAAACTGTAGGCCTCTTCAATTGATTAAGAGAATCGCCCCTACTGATTCGTTTAGGATATTTCTTGGACGTATTTTTACCAAATAAAGATCTAAACATATACATAAGGGCCTAATTTTAATCATTACATGTTATTTAGGATTGCCTAGACACACGAAAAGAAAAAATAGGGCTGGGTGATCATAATGGAAGGGTATCATACATGGTTGGAGTTATGATTGAAGCCAATCATATTATAGTTATCATGTTATGATCCCAATAATAATTATATGATCCCGACTCAATCATAATATTGTCCTTAAATTATCATAATATTATCAACTTGTAAACAAAATATGGTACCCGCAATCATATCATAATTCTCAGATAGTCATAGTATGATCAAGTATCAATCATATTATGATCCCAAGTGAATCATAATATGATCTTCACGTAATCATATTATGGTCAATAAATTGCTATGTTTCTATATGTTTGCAATGAATACATCTATATATATAAAAATGAATCTGTGTTTGTTTGTTTGTTATTTATAGCAGCCTAAACTACTGAACCGATCTTCTTGAAATTTTCACAGTATGTCCATAGTGAACCAGTGGTGAAAATAGGCTATATATTTTTTGGTTATTTTCAGTGGGCGTGGCACCTCCCACACAAACTGGGGATTTATTCGTTTTATAGAAATTAACATATTTTGAACACTGCTGCAGCTAGAGTCTTGATATTTTGTGAAAGTTCACTAATTATTAGTCTGCAAAGTTGTGCCAAAAAGGGGCGGTATTGGAAAAGTGGGCGTGGCACCTCCCATACGATGTTAAAACCTATTATCGAATATATTCAGTTCTATGACACTTAGAGTGCTGAAATTTTGTGTAAGTGCATCTAGCATCAATGTGCATAGTTGTGCCAATAATGGGCCGTATTGGAAAAGTGGGCGTGGCACCTCCCACACGAAGTTAAAACCCATTTTCGAATATATTCCGTTCTATGACAGATACAATACAGAAATTTTGTCTGAGTGCATCCAGCATCAATGTGCGTAGTTGTGCCAAAAATGAGCGGAATTGGAAGAGTGGGCGTGGTACCTCCCATACGATGTTAAAACCTGTTATTGAATATTGTCAGTTCTATGACACCTAGAGTGCTGAAATTTTGTGCAAGTGCATCCAGCATCAATGTGCGTAGCTGTGCCAAAAACGGGCGGTATTGGAAAAGTGGACGTGGCCCATCCCACACGATGTTAAAACCTATTATCGAATATATTCAGTTCTATGACAGATACAATACTGAAATTTTGTCTGAGTGCATCCAGCATCAATGTGCGTAGTTGTGCCAAAAATTAGCGGAATTGGAAGAGTGGGCGTGGTACCTCCCATACGATGTTAAAACCTGTTATTGAATATTGTCAGTTCTATGACACCTAGAGTGCTGAAATTTTGTGTAAGTGCATCCAGCATCAATGTGCGTTGCTGTGCCAAAAACGGGCGGTATTGGAAAAGTGGACGTGGCCCATCCCACACGATGTTAAAACCTATTATCGAATATATTCAGTTCTATGACAGATACAATACTGAAATTTTGTCTGAGTGCATACAGCATCAATGTGCGTAGTTGTGCCAAAAATGGTCGGAATTGGAAGAGTGGGCGTGGTACCTCCCATACGATGTTAAAACCTGTTATTGAATATTGTCTTTTCTATGACACATAGAGTGCTGAAATTTTGTGTAAGTGCATCCAGCATCAATGTGCGAAGTTGTGCCAAAAATGGGCGGTATTGGAAAAGTGGGCGTGGCACCTCCCACATTTTCGCATATATTCCGTTCTATGACAGATACAACACTGACATTTTGTCTGAGTGCATCCAGCATCAATGTGTGTAGTTGTGCCAAAAATGGGCGGTAGTGGAAAAGTGGGCGTGGCACCTCCCATACGAAGTTAAAACCCATTTTCGAATATATTCCGTTCTATGACAGATACAATACTGAAATTTTGTCTGAGTGCATCCAGCATCAATGTTCGTAGCTGTGCCAAAAATGGGCGGTAGTGGAAAAGTGGGCGTGGCACCTCCCATACGAAGTTAAAATCTATTATTGAATATTGCCAGTTCTGTGACACCTAGAGTGCTGAAATTTTGTGTGAGTTCATTCAGTGTAAATAGTTGTACAAAGATGGGCGGAAAGTGGGCGTGACCCTTCCCATATGAAATTAAAACCGGTTTTAGAGTATATTCGACACAGAGATGGGTGGAAAGTGGCCGTGACCCTTCCCATTCGAAATTAAAACCTGTTTTTAAGTATATTCGACACCGAGATTCCTATATTGTTGTGTGAGTTAATTTAGTTGTAACCTGCTTAGACAATATACAAATGGGCGGGATTTGAAAGTTGGGGCATTTTTGATATGAATTTTGTAAAATTACACCTTTTCTTTGGATTTTATTCTTTTCAAGAAATCGGAAATTATATAATTTTTAAGTTTTTGTGTTGTTTGATTAGTGAACAATTTGATTGATTTTCTATGTGTTTTGAATGTAATGTAATTTCTTCTTACGAATGAAATGTTTTGTTTATTTAATGGAAAGGAGGAGAATCACATTTAACAAAAAATCAATTTGATTTTTGACATTTCTTCCATTTTTCGGCGAAAACTAACGTTCTTCATGGAACATAACCATTTCTTTAATATCTCAGGGAAGTACCTTGATTATAAGTGGTACATAAATTTTAATTTTACCGTTTGTTTTTTTTTTTTTTTGCCTGGCGAAGCCGGCGGGGTTCAGCTAGTATATTATATTTTTATTATTTCACAGGCATATTTTTATTATTTCAACTCAGTTCAAAAAAAATATTCTAATATTTAGCTGCGGCCACTTGGTTGGTACCATTTTTATCCCTTTTTTCCTATTTTATCCCCTTAAGAGTACGACTTTCTAAAATCTATTTTTTCCTTGTCTACACAATTAGAGGGATGTACACACCGAATTTCATCATTCTAGCTGTAGCCGTTTAGTCGGTACCTTTTTTATCCCTCTGTTCCATTTGTATCCCTTGAAAGTACTAATTTGGAAAAAATCTTTTATATTATGTATCTAGTCAATTAGAAGAATGTACACACCGAACTTCGTGTTTCTAGCTGTTGTCGGGTATTTTTAGTCCTTGTGAGTGAAAAAAATTTCCGTTTGAGCCGATTCCGCCCAGTTTTAATCTCAACCGATCTACAATTATAAGACGCATTTATGGAAAATTTGGACGTCCTAGCTCCTTTCGTTTAGATGCTAGCGTGCTTTCCACTGACGGACTGACATGGCTACATCGTCTTAGAATTTTATGACGATCAAGAATATAATACTTTATAGGGGCGCAGGTCGATATTTCAAGGTGTTACAATCGGAATGACAATGTTAGTATACCCCCATCCTGAAGGTGGAGGGTATAAAACCAAAAATTCGCAGAATTTTTTTTTCACTATTTAGTGACATTAAACTATTTAGAGAGTTCATACAAAGAAATAAGTGTTCACTATAATGGAAGTTCAGATTACCAAGAGTTCACTGTACATTAAAAGTGTTTTATTGAGTTTTATAATTGCCGCACAATAAAAAGTCCTCTGGGTTGTGTAACCCCATAAGCAAAGTGTTCTTAATCAATTATTGCAAATGTTCTTCTTCCGTAAATTCTATTCATCTGTTTTCAACATAAGTCGATCATTGACTTGGCAAACATCTAAATATAATGTAGTTGGTAGGGTTTCAATTTCCCGGGAATACGGGAAATATTAAAATATATTTTATTGATTATTTTATGGAATGTATACAACGAATTCCATGATTATAGCTGCGGCCATTTGGTTGGCACCATTTTTATCCCCTTTTTCCTATTTTACCCCCTTAAGAGTACGACTTTCTAAAATCTCTTTATTTTACGTGTCTACTCAATTAGAGGGATGTACACACTGAATTTCATCAGTCTAGCTGTAGTCGTTTAGTTGGTACTATTTTTATCCCTCTGTCCCATTGCATCCAGTGAAAGTATGATTTTGGAAAAAATCTTTTATTTTTCGTGTCTACGCAGTCAGAGGAATGTATACTCCGAATTTCATGACTCTTGTTGCGGTCATTTGGTTGGTACTATTTTTATCCCCTTTTTCCATTTTGACCCCAAAAAGTACGAATTTCGAAAAATCCGTTTATTTTATGGACATGTGCGATGGGCGTTAATGGTTTACAAAAGCACACCACTTACTAAATGTTGATATTTTAAACCATATTGGGCATACCTATAATAAATTATTTTATATATTTAAATTATTATCCCGGGTATTCCCGGGATTGAAATTTTTCATTCCCGTTTTCCCGGGAAATGAAAAAAGTCCGGGAAACTCCAAACCCTAGTTGTTGGCAATGTTCAGCAATTGTATTGAATTATCGACATTGATCGGTCTGCAACTCAAAACTCTGCATTAAAATTCGAAAACCATGCACAAACGAATAGCTTAACCGACAATGCCCCTTGCACATGAAGTAGGGCATCCAAAAGAAAACCCGTAGAGGAAAATAAACTTGAAATGCGTAAAGTTATGTAAGTAGAAGTGGATTCTGGTAGATGGATGTAACCAGGGCCGTGCGCAGGGGGGGGGGGTTTTGGGGGTTCAAACCCCCCCCAGAGAGGTTTCGAACATATACTTTTTAAAACCTTCTAGACTTTCTGAAGCAATAAAATATAGAATTTTTAAGATTTTTTTTAAAATAACTCGTCTGAAATGGTAATTTTGCAGTAAAATCATGAAAACACGAAAAATACATAGAAAAATCGTGGTATCTTTCTTGAATTTCGGACAAAGGTTATGAAAAATACAAACAAACTAAACGAATTGTGCCAATTTCAAGATTGTGTAGTACTAATTTCGCTAATGGGCACCAAATTGTTCGGAAATTTTTCATTTTTATTAACCGATACCACTTCTTGACATTCGACTTGAGCTATATCTTATGAACTTTTAATTATGTACTGCAATAAAAGTTTGGAAATTTAATAACAAAATCGTTTAGTAATTTTAAAAAAGTGTAGATAAGAATCATAATGAAATCTAAAATATTCTTAATAAAAGCAAATAATTCAAACCCCCCCCAGAGAGGTTTCGA
This sequence comes from Polietes domitor, assembly GCA_947397865.1. NCBI lineage: Eukaryota > Metazoa > Arthropoda > Insecta > Diptera > Muscidae > Polietes > Polietes domitor. The sequence continues at coordinate 64,446,548 of OX377622.1, forward strand.
ACATATACTTTTTAAAACCTTCTAGACTTTCTGAAGCAATAAAATATAGAATTTTTAAGATTTTTTTAAAATAACTCGTCTGAAATGGTAATTTTGCAGTAAAATCATGAAAACACGAAAAATACATAGAAAAATCGTGGTATCTTTCTTGAATTTCGGACAAAGGTTATGAAAAATACAAACAAACTAAACGAATTGTGCCAATTTCAAGATTGTGTAGTGCTAATTTCGCTAATGGACACCCAATTGTTCGGAAAATTTTCATTTTTATTAACCGATACCACTTCTTGACATTCGACTTGAGCTATATCTTATGAACTTTTAATTATGTACTGCAATAAAAGTTTGGAAATTTAATAACAAAATCGTTTAGTAATTTTAAAAAAGTGTAGATAAGAATCATAATGAAATCTAAAATATTCTTAATAAAAGCAAATAATTTTTTTGATGCTTGTAGAGCGCTAGAGCGATGTAACATTTGCGATTGGACATTTTTATGGAGCTGTATCTAAATATGAACCGATGTGTCCTATTTTCATCACAGATGCAACAACAACGTTTTCTGTTACTTCCAATGTTTTGGGAGTTTGCAATTATAATACAAATCCATTTCGACAAATGAAGAAATGAGTTTTAACTTACTAAAATTTTTGTTATATTTATCACTTATGTCTAATATTTTTCAGAGTTAGTATTTTTTGTACATATGTAGCAAGTATTAGTCAAAAGAGAAACAACAAATTCAGTAACTTGGATCTACGTAGGAAAACGATGCTCTAAAATACCAGTTATTTGGTTTTTTGGAATTAAAATGTCTAGTTGTTTCTTCTTGCATTTCATCGAATACAAAAAACTGTATTTGTTAATTGAATTTATACATGTTTAAGATTATAAAAATGAAGAAACATTTCCAAATATTTTTTATTTAATCGGAATATGCGTATAAAGATTTTGAGTAAACATCCTGTTACTCATGTCCTGTATAAATTAAAAACCCCAAAACTCTTTAAACATCCTATTTAGACCCATACTTTGTCAAAAAGCATATCCAATTTTCTGCATTTATCATAGAAAAAATGAGGGACTGAAGGGTTTATCGCCGAGGAATTTGATCGTTTTTTTGTGTAATATTTCTTCAAAATATATATCGAGGGTTTATATTCAAAAGTGGATATGAACCATTTGCTCGAAAATGAGTTTTTGATGCCCAACTATTCTCAGATTTGGATGTCATCTGGAAAATTTGGAAAAGATTTTTTCTAAAGCCATTTTTTTATTTCTGATTTGGCTATCCTCTCGCACGTTAGTTTGTGACTGCATAAGTGGCAATGAACATAAAAATAATAGAAACAAAATATGTCAACAATGGAGAGCATAAAACCGAAGGATATAATTCGCTACAACGATTTTGTTTAAAACATTATTCTAGATTTAAGGCATATCGTACTATCAAATTCCATCATTTCGCGTTAATAGCATTTGATTCCCCAGTTATCAGGCTAAAATAGGAAAAATGGTGGCTGTAAAGTCAAAAATTGTGAAAAGTATATTTAGAAAAACCGCCGTTAATTTTTTTTATATTGAGAATACCAAAATATTTCTTTGGCATGTTATTGCTGACTTCTTGGGGAATACTTGTGTATGAATAGTTTCAGAATTATGAATGAAGAAAGTTAAAATATAAGGAATTGCAACGGCGAATTTTGGATTTTTCATCAATTGCAGCGATTTTCGCGACTGGCTACATATATGTTACAATCGACCAATCTGACGGATGAAGCTGGAATCTTTAAATTCGATGTGTACATCACAGAAAAAGCGTTTTCTATACAACATTGTCAAGATTTCATGCAACAAGTTATGGAGTTTACAATAAATCTTATTCTTATTTCAACATTCATAGTGGTCAATTTTAAACGTGCAAAAGTGGCTATGAACCATGAAACCACGAATAATAGGAAATAATAGGATGGATTACTGAAATGCAATTTTGCTGACAATGAGAAAAGTAAAAAAATCTGAAATTTTTTGTATGGAAAAAATTAAAATTTACTTTAACTTAAAAATGTATTTTTTCCTAAAATGAAGTTAAAATGTTTACTGAAATTTATGCCGAGTTCTTCATACATTTAGGTATTAATGAATTTATAAAAAACATTTGAAATTGTTAAAAAATCTTGAATATTAATCTAAGAAGCAATTCTCGTTCGTTTGCAGAGACTTATTTCTTAAATACTTTATGAATTATTCTAAACAACCACTGCGAAGGCGCCTATTTTGCCTTCGTAACAATCATGGCGTAATAGCTCAACTCTTTATGGCAGAGGTATCATGAAACTTTTGAGAAATATTTCATGTTGTCATTTTTTGTATCAGTTTTGCATACTCTGAATCAAAACTATTTGTTTGATTTTTTAGTTAAAAATAACTTATTTTAATTTCACATTTTTTCTTGTATAAAATAAAATTTTCCTCAGTTTAAGTTAAAAATTTACTCGTTTTGAGGAAAAAATCAGCAAAATTGCCCTCAGTTTGAGTAAAAATTTACTTGATTTGAAAACATTTACTAGGTTTTAGGAAATTTTTTTTTCAGCAAAATTTTACTAAAATTTACTTAGTTTTAGGAAAATTTTGCTTAAATTTAGTAAAAATTTACTTGTTTTTAGGAAAAATTTACTTAGATTTAGGAAAATTTCAGCAAAATTCTACTTATTTAGTAAAAATGTACTTGGTTTCCTAAATTTTAGTTAATTTTAACTCATTATAGGGAAATTTTTTTTTTGAGTGTAGATGAAAACCCCCCCCAGGGGAAAATCCTGCGCACGGGCCTGGATGTAACTGTTTTTCGCATTTTTCGCAACATCTCCAAACTTGACATTATTCCAGATTGGCCAAACACTACGCACAACATGTCATGCAACACTGTGGCACAATCACAATGATGAGCGAGAAGCGAACAAACAACAAAACCATCAGAATTTCCGTATAAATTCCGCGACATCGGCTGCCAGTGGTTGCAGTTGCTTTTAAACTTTTGCGAGGACTTCATCGGGAATACCATTGCGAGTTATGAGATACATTTGTTGCGTTTGGTTGTGCGTCGTGTGGCTGGTGTGTCATGCCCAGACGCGTGTCAGCGGTTTGCACATTCAGAAGGCCCCGGAGATCATACAAAGGATAACGCGTCAGGCAACCCGCTACAGCGGTGGCGGTGGTGCCGGTGTTGGTAGTGGTGTCAGTAGTGCGGCTTCCAACTATCGTCCGGTGGCGTCACAAGCATCCAACTACAATGTCCGCAACGCTGGAGTCGACCCATCATCAACTCATCCTTTGTCCGGTAGCAGTGGTCAGCGTACCGGTGGCGTGGGGGCATTTAGTTTTGGTGGCATGGCTAGCGGCCGGCCAACAAATGGCAATAGTTTTGCCGTGAATTCGGCACCCCTAGGCAAAGTGGTTAATAATGGCATAAAGGGTGGCGGACCGGGGCCCGTACGTCAGCAACCACAATCGAATCAGGCAGTTGTTGGCGGTGGTGGAAAGCCGAACCAGCTGCAGCAGGCTTTGCTGCAGGCTGCCCAATATCAATTGCAACAGAAGCAAGTGTACCATCAACAACAACAGCAGCAACAGTACCAACAACAGCAACAGTATCAGCAGCAACCACAAGCACAACAGCAGCCACAACATCGCAGACAAGTTCCCCAACAAGTTTATCGTCCAAGACCCGCAGCCCCCAGCTACGAGTATCAGCAGTTTAATTAATTTCTCGAAACCCCAATTATTGCTTAAAATTATTTAATGCTACATTTTGAAACTGTTCAAATTCAATTAAAAAACGATGTTTTATGCTTTGGAATGAAATATTTTAATAAATGAAATTTTTGAAAGATCCGTGTTTTGAATCATTTATTTATAATATTCATATTTTTATACAAAATAGTAAAATATTCATCGAAGACGAGATATCGTCGACGTCGTATCAAAAGTATGTATGTAATTCTTCCCAATTGTTCAGGAGAGCTAAAAGCTGTCTAGTTTTTATACCCTACACCACTTCGTGGTCTAGGGTATTATAAGTTAGTTTCGCGCCAAATGTTTGTAACACCAAGAAATAATTGAGCTAGACCCACCTTTAAGTATACGGATCGGCTTAGAATCACCAGCTGATTCGATTTAACGATGTCTGTCTGTCCGTCCGTCCGTCCGTCCGTCCGTCCGTCCGTCCGTCCGTCCGTCTGCTGTCCATCTAAGCTTGTTCGCACTCTACAGGTCGCAATTGTTGTCCGATTGTCATCAAACTTGGCAGAAGTTATTTTTTCTGGCCAAGGACCATCGGTATTGAATTTGGAGGAAATCGGTTCAGATTTAGATATAGCCCCCATACAAATGTCGCTCCCGATTTGACATTTTCCGCTCTAGAAACGACATATTGTACCAGATTTTCTTTAAATTTGGCTGAACATCTTATAATTCAACTAGAAACACGTATGCAAAAATTGGGTAAGATCGGTTCAGATTTATATAGCCCCCATACAAATGTCGCTCCCGATTTGACATTTTCCGCTCTAGAAACGACATATTGTACCCGATTTTCTTTAAATTTGGCAGAACATCTTATAATCCAACTAGAAACACGTATGCAAAAATTGGGTAAGATCGGTTCAGATTTAGATATTGCCCCCATACAAATGTCGCTCCCGATTTGACATTTTCCGCTCTTGAAACAACATATTGTACCCGATTTTCTTTAAATTTAGCAGAACATCTTATAATCCAACTAGAAACACGTGTGCATAAATTGGGTAAGATCGGTTCAGATTTAGATATAGCCCCCATACAAATGTCGCTCCCGATTTGACATTTTCCGCTCTAGAAACGACATATTGTACCCGATTTTCTTTAAATTTGGCAGAACATCTTATAATCGAACTAGAAACACGTATGCAAAAATTGGGTAAGATCGGTTCAGATTTAGATATAGCCCCCATACAAATGTCGCTCCCGATTTGACATTTTCCGCTCTAGAAACGACATATTGTACCCGATTTTCTTTAAATTTTGCAGAACATCTTATAATCCAACACGTATGCAAAAATTGGGTAAGATCGGTTCAGATTTAGATATAGCCCCCATACAAATGTCGCTCCCGATTTCACTTTTTCCGCTCTAAAATCCACATATTGTTCCCGATTTTCTTTAAAATTGGCACAACATTTTATAATCGAACTAGAAACATCTATGCTGAAAGTGGGTATGATCGGTTCAGATTTAGATATAGCCCCCATACAAATGTCGCTCCCGATTTGACTTTTTCCGCTCTAAAATCCACATATTGTACCCGATTTTCTTTAAAATTGGCACAACATTTTATAATCGAAATAGAAACATCTATGCTGAAAGTGGGTATGATCGGTTCAGATTTAGATATAGCCTCCATACAAATGTCGCTCCAGATTTGACTTTTTCCGCTCTAAAATCCACATATTGTATCCGTTTTTTCTTTAAAATTGGCACAACATCTTATAATCCAACTAAAAAACCTATGGTGAAAGTGGGTAAGATCGGTTCAGATTTAGATATAGCCCCAATACAAATGTCGCTCCCGATTTGACTTTTTCCGCTCTAAAATCCACATATTGTACCCGATTTTCTTTAAAATTGGCACAACATTTTATAATCGAAATAGAAACATCTATGCTGAAAGTGGGTAAGATCGGTTCAGATTTAAATATAGCCCCAATACATATGTCGCTCCCGAATCTTTAACCGATTTTGGCCAAACTTTACATATTATATTTCACCAATAAACATACATGGTGAAAGCGGGTCACATCGTTCCAGGTTTCAATTTACCCCCATACAAATCTCCTCTCCGATTTAAAATTTTTTGTCAAACACATACATTTACAGGATGCAAAAATCCTTCCCGATTTCACTTTTTTACCGAATTGAATTGCAATGAGAATACAATACATACGCAGGGAGTGGTGTAGGGTATTATATAGTCGGCCCCGCCCGACTTTAGCCTTTCCTTACTTGTTTCATTTCGCGATGATTTTGATATGATTGATTTTAGATTTTTATTTTTTTATGAAATATTTTTTCATTAATTTATGCCGTTTTGACGTGGTTATATGATTTTCTAAAATAACTACACATAGCTATTAGCTTATTACGGAATTTATTTATTGAAATTTAATTATTTCATACACATAGCTATTTTTGAGAGATTTTATTAAACTAAGAGTTCGTTAGGCCTGGGGGTTTAAACATTTCATTAAGAGTGTTTTTCTTTTAGCCGCGATACGCAAGCCATCAGGGCTTAAAGAAAAACGCAAATCCCTCATCAAGTGTTAGCAGACTAAAACTTGGCAGCATTGCATTGTAGTCAGCTGTTCCGAAATATCAAAACAAACACAAACTTAATATTTGGAAAACAATTTATTTATTCCCATCATATTTTATTAATAGAATGTTTGGAAAGAACCAAAAATGTTTTTGTTTTATGTTTTACGTTTTTTGATGATGTTTTCGAAAATAATATTTCCGGAAAATAAAATTTTTATTAAATAAAATGAACTTCCTTAAGTACATGAAGTGTTGGATTTAAAAGACAAGGGGTTGATGCAAAGGAGAAAATCCACATAATTGTAAGGCTGAGTGAAACTCCCATTTTGATTAAAATCTATTTTTATACCCTCCACCTCCAGGATGGGGGTATACTAACTTTGTCATTCCGTTTGTAACACCTTGAAATATCGACCTGAGACCCTATAAAGTATATATATTCTTGATCGTCATAAAATTCTGTTGTCAGTTGAAAGCACGCTAGCATCTAAACGAAAGGAGCTAGAATGTTCAAATTTTCCATAAATGCGTCTTATAGTCGTAGATCGGTTGGGACTGAAACGGGGCGAAATCGGCCCAAAGGGAAAACATTTTCCCTCACAAGAACTAAAAATACCCATAATAATCCCTAATATTTTAGAGTATTTAAGCATATTTTTTCAATATGTCTGCTTGTCCTTACTTGATATTGGGTGTGCCCATTCCCCCGATAACAAAAACGTGCACCATAAAGTGATTCTTATTTATAGGGGGTGAAATGGGACAAAAAGGGATAAAAATGGTACATATTAAACGACAACAGCCAGAAACACGAAATTCGGTGTGTACATTCCTCTGATTGAGTAGACACGGAAAATAAACGGATTTTTCGAAATTCGTACTTTTTGGGGTCAAAATGAAAAAAGGGGATAAAAATAGTACCAACCAAATGACCACAGCTAGTCATGAAGTCATGAAATTCGGAGTATACATTCCTTTGGAAAATAAAAGGTATTTTTCCAAATTCGTACTTTCAAGGAATACAATGGGTACAGAGGGATAAAAATGGTACCAACCAAACGGCTACACCTAGAATAATGAAATTCGGTGTATATATTCCTCTGATTGCGTAGACACGTAAAATAAACGGATTTTGCGAAAATCCTACTTTTTGGGGTTAACATGAAAAAGGGGTTACAAATAGTACCAACTAACTGACCGCAGCTAGAGTCATGGAATTCTGAGTATACATTCCTCTAACTGCGTAGACACGGAAAATAAACAGATTTTTCGAAATTCTGATTTTTCGTACTTTTAAGGGATACAATGGTACAGAGGGAGAAAAATAGTACTAACTAAACGACTGCAGCTAGAATGATGAAATTCTAATTGGGTAGAAGCGTCAAGTAAAGAGAGATACCAATATTTATGGTATTTACGCTTTTTGAAAATATAAATAGAAGAATAATTATTTTTTAATTGACGTATTGGTAGCCTTGCCTTATAAGCGTGGTTTGAAATAATTAAAATATTATATTTATTTATTAAATTATTTTTTTTTAATATTTGTATTTGTTTTGATTTGGCTATATAAAAAATAATATTTTCCTGTAATATTACTGCACTTCTACGAAAATCGACATCCTCTGTGGAATGCAATCAATGGTGGAGGGTATATAAAGTTCGGCCCGATGTCATGTAAAAGTTACGCACAATAACATTAAAATTTTATTTATTTAAGAAATATAAATTGCATATAATTATAATTAATTTCAAATCAAGTACATATTTACTTGAACTGAGTACAATTTTGCTGATTTTTTCCTCAAAAAAAAATAAATTTTTACTTAAACTGAGGAAAATTCTACTTGATACAAGGAAAAAAGTGAACTTAAAATAAGTTCAATTCAACTAAAAAATTCAAACAAATGATTTTGCCTCAGAGTATGCAAAACTAGTACAAAACATACCATAAACACTGCACAAAATGATAGCTGCGAAGGCAAGATAGGCGCCTTCGCATTGGTTGTTTAGATAAATACTTGAATTATTTAAGAAATAAGTCTCTGCAAACGACATTGCTTCTTAGATTAATATTCATGAATTTTCTAAACAATTTCAATTTCTTTTTTGTAAGTTCATTAATACTTAAATGTATGAAGAACTGGGCGTAAATTTCAGTATACGCATTAACTTAATTTTAAGAAAAAACAAATTTTTTAGTTAAAATTTCCTAAATGGATTTATTTTCATGCAAAAAAATCTTAATATTTTTCTTACTTAAAACCGTGGAAATTGTATTCCACACAACTATAAATTTACTCAATTGTAAGATTTTTTTTATTAGATTTAATGTAATGTTATTAAGTTACCATATTTACTATATTTCTAGTAAATTAACTATTTGCTATGACTTTGAAATAAGGCAAATTTACTCAGACTTAGTTAATTTAAGGACATTTTTACTGAACTGGAGTAAAATTGTTGAACTAAATTGGAGTATGGATTTTACTCAAATTTAGGAATGCTATATTTCTGAGTGTACAAATTTCTATCGCAGTTAGTCTTTAGTCTTTAATATCTTTAGTTAATATATTTTTGTTGGAATATGGACTATAAGTTACTTCAATGGAAATGGGCAAATAAAATAGTCGATCTAAAAATTATTTAGTAAGACTAATTTAAAAATTGTTGGTCCATAGTTGCTTAAGTAAGTTAGTTTCATGCCAAATATTTGTAACGCCAAAAATAATCAAGCTAGACCCTTAAGCTTATGATCACGGTGCGATCACCGTGAAGTTGGCAGGAGATTTTTTCTGTTAAATTTTGTACCAGTTTTATTCTTTCGATTTATTCTATGACTGATCCAGAATCCACATTTAAATTGGATCTCGATCAAATGTTCCATACCATGTTACATTTGAGCTGAGAAATACCTACAGTAAAAGTGGAACAGGTTTTGATATTGGATATGAGATAAAATCGTTCCAACGCACAGTGGTTCCAAATCGATTAATCGATTTGTTAATTCTATAACTTTTAAACGGAAAAGAAATTTCGCATGGGCAGAGCAGAAGTGGTTTCCAAATGATTTGCAAAGTTTTGGATCTCTAGTGGGTATGGGGCTACTGTTCGACCTTCCAAGATCGGTAACCTCGACCATTCCAAATTTTTAAATAAAAGCCAAAACTACAATTATGCAGCAATTGCAAAGAAAAGGGGTGGTTAAATTGTAAGGGCCGATGTTGAATGTGAACCACACACGTAAACGTCAATTTTTTTCTGCATTTCATTTAACATTTCTCAATTTCAGACTAACTCAATTTGGACCATGGAAAGATACACAATCGAGCAAGGCGTTAAAGTTATTCAGGCTCATTATGAAAATGGGCGTTCAAATCAATATGCATATCGTGCACTTTCGAAGAAAATCATCTTCAGTGATGATGCACATTTTCACCTCAGTGGATTCGATAATAAGCAGAATTGCCGCTTTTGGGCGAATGATAATCCAAGAGTGATTGTCCAAAAATCACCCACAAAGAGTGACTGTTTGGTGCGTTTTATGGTCTGGCGGCATCATCGGGCCGTATTTTTTCCAAAATGAGGCCGGTCAGGCAGTTACTGTGATTGGTCTTCGCTATCGTGAGATGATAACGAACTTTTTATGGCCCGAATTGGAAGATATGGATGTGGACGATATGTGGTTTCAACAGGACGGTTTCACTTGCCACACAGCTAACGAAACAATGGCTCTTTTGCGCGACAAATTCAATGACCGTGTTATCTCACGTGGAGGCGATGTCAATTGGCCGCCAAAATCATGTGATTTGACACCATTGGACTTCTTTCTTTGGGGTTATTCGAAAGAAAAGGTGTACGTCGATAAGCCAGCAACAATTCAAGAGCTAAAGGATGAGATAATTCGGCACATTAACGGCATAGAACCCCAATTATGCCTCTGCGTCATCGAAAATTTGGACCATCGGATATAGGTGTGACGCCGAGGTCGCGACGGCCATTTGGCCGATATTTTGTTCCATACATAATTGAACCATACCAATATTAAAATAATAAAAATAAATGACCATAATTTGCGAAATAATTTGTGTTTTATTGAAAATCAACATCGGCCCTTAAAATTTAAGCGCCCTTTACTAGTTAAGATCTTCCACAACAATTATCATCATAAAATTCCGCCATATAAAGGGTGATTTTTTAGCTATTATCTTTTTGGCAACATTGGTTTAAGCAGTTGACGCACGTTTCGTGTTTTGTTTCACTGTCAAACATCTTCAGTTTGGTCTATAATTTAACCATGAATCGTCTTACAAACGAACAACGCTTGCAAACTATTGAATTTTATTATCAAAATGCGTGCTCTGTTAAGAAAGTTCATCGTGCGCTTCCATTTTATGGTCAGTTTAATCGACCCACTGAAGCGGCTATTCGGGCTATTGTGACTAAATTTCGCACCAAATTTACATTGTTGGACATTAAACCACCAACACGCTTACGTAGAGTGCGAACTGAAGAAAATATCGCAGCTGTATCGGCCAGTGTTAATGATGACCACCAATTTTCGATTCGTCGCCGTTCGCACCAATTGGGTCTCTGTTACTCAAAAACGTGGAAATGCCAAAATTGGACTAAGCGGATGGACCACCTAAGACGCAGCCGCGGTCAACATTTAAATGAAATTATCTTCAAAAAGTAAATGTCATGGACCAATCTAACGTTTCAAATAAAGAACCGATGAGATTTTGCAAATTTTATGCGTTTTTTTTTAAAAAAAAAGTTATCAAGCTCTTAAAAAATCACCCTTTATTTACTTGATATTTGGTATATATTCCTCTGAATGCGCAGACAAGAAAAATAAAATGGTTTTTCCAACTAATTGCGTATATACGAAAAATAATAAAATAATGTGTAGAATCATCACTGTGTACGCGAGGGTAAATGGATTTTCAAAATTTGATTTAAAATAGAATGGAAATACAACTAACCAAACGACTGTAGCTGAAAATGCACCCGTAATAAAGAGTGATTTTTTTGAGGTTAGGATTTTCATGCATTAGTATTTGACAGATCACGTGGGATTTCAGACATGGTGTCAAAGAGAAAGATGCTCAGTATGCTTTGACATTTCATCATGAATCGTCTTACAAACGAACAACGCTTGTAAATTATTGAATTTTATTATCAAAATGCGTGCTCTGTTAAGAAAGTTCATTGCGCGCTTCCATTTTATGGTCAGTTTAATCGACCCACTGAAGCGGCTATTCGGGCTATTGTGACTAAATTTCGCACCAAATTTACATTGTTGGACATTAAACCACCAACACGCTTACGTAGAGTGCGAACTGAAGAAAATATCGCAGCTGTATCGGCCAGTGTTAATGATGACCACCAATTTTCGATTCGTCGCCGTTCGCACCAATTGGGTCTCTGTTACTCAAAAACGTGGAAATGCCAAAATTGGACTAAGCGGATGGGCCACCTAAGACGCAGCCGCGGTCAACATTTAAATGAAATTATCTTCAAAAAGTAAATGTCATGGACCAATCTAACGTTTCAAATAAAGAACCGATGAGATTTTGCAAATTTTATGCGTTTTTTTTTTTTAAAAAAAAAGTTATCAAGCTCTTAAAAAATCACCCTTTATTTAGGGTATTTAAGATTTTTTTGTAGATTGCTGCATTATATTTACTTTTTGAATTGTCTTGAGGTATTATTTCGATATATATAGTATAATTGATATAATAGCCTTTCCTTATAATCGTGGTTTAAAATAATTAAAATTTTAAATTTAATTATAAAATTATTTTTTCAATAGACACCCAAAAAAAACTTAGATGATATAATGGACGATCTATATACATGGAGTGACACGTCAGGTGCTTCTATATCACAATCAAAATGTAAACATTTACATATTTGCCGTAAACGTAATTGCACAATCAATAATTTTACAATACACACCACCAGATTTGCAGATGTTAATGAACTAAAAATTCTAGGATTAATTTTCGACAGAAAACTAAGTTGGTTTAAACACATAAAATATATAAGCAGCGATCTATCCAAAAGAGTGAATATTCTCAAAAGTATCTGCGGTATGTTTAGTGAAAGCCATATAAAAAGCTTAACTCATGTTCTGAAATCCATAATTCTTAGTAAAATAGACTACGGTCTAATCATATATGGAAAAGCGTCAAGATCTCTATTATCTCCAATCAAGAAATATTACCACCAAGCCATGCGAATTATCTCGCAAGCCTTCAGAACCACACCAATTAATAACATTCTTGCTGAACTCGATTTACCATCAATAGAAGGTAGATTCAAATTTCTGCTCTCCAATCAAATTACAAAAATTTCACAGATAAGAACAAATATCATATATGATGATGCAAAACACTTCCAAAAAAATAAAGAACCAGCCAAAAATTCAAACAACGATAGCTTTTATTATAAAATTATCTCAAGATCTGTCAATACATTTGAATAAGCCTTGTAATTTCCGAGTCACCCACCCCACTTGGATGGACACAAAATCACGTTTTATATATGATTGCAACCCCTCTAAGAAAAATACAACTGTGGAACAGCTCCAACAATATCACCTGGAACAGACAAGCACTTTCAAAAACAAAAAATACACAATTTGGTACTGCGACGGCTCTAAAACAATTAATGCTAACTCATTTGCTATAGTAAATGAGTACAACGACATTATTAAAATTGGATTGGTTCCTATGTTCACATCAATTTTTACTTCTGAGATAACGGCAATCGAAGAAGCAATCAAGCTGAAACCCACAAATGAAAATCTTCTTATCTGCACAGACAGTATGTCCTCCATTAAAGCGCTAAGTTCGCACAAACACTCAGACCTCCTAATAGTTAGAATAAAGGAGCAACTTCTTCGAAGCAAAAACACATTAATTATGTATACGCCAGCACATATAAATATTAAAGGAAATGAATTCGCCGACTTGGCAGCAAAAAATGCAAACAGATCACCTACACTCATGATAAACAACTACATGGAAAAAGACGTTAAGAACTTAATAAAACTTGATTTAAAATCCAACGCAACGTACAGCCCAAACAGTTATTATAAAAGGATCAACTCACATTTACTAAAACCTGTATACCCCAGCACTCTAACTAGAAAACAACAGAAAATCTTCACTAGACTCAGACTGGGGCACTCATCCATTACTCATGAACATCTGCTTAAGAAAAATTCAACTCCTTCACTTTGTCACCACTGCAACGATATATTAACCATGGACCATGTGCTATCATGTTCCAATAATAATTCTCAAACAATATCAATAATAAATTCCATTCAAAACTTTAACTATGATCAATTGAAAAATCAAATACCTTATTCAATTTTGAATAATTTGTAATAATTTTAAGATACACATTTACACACATACACATTATATAAACACTTCTTAGTTAACACAAAGGCGAAGGCCCTAGCAGCCAGTCCTTTTTCTCTAATATTTTCTGTAAATTATATTTGCATTAAATAAATTAATAAATAAATAAATAAATTTTTTCAATAGTTTTGTTTGTTCTGATTTGGTTAAGAAATTTAACATTTTCCTGTAATGTTACTGCACTTCTTCGAAAATCGACAACCTCTGTGGAATGCAATAAAGTTCCGACCGACCGAAATTAACTCCGTTTTTACTTGCTTTCACTGCCTTCGCCCAAAAACTGAAGATTTTGACCCGTTTAAAAAGCTCAGACCAACATGTTTTTTTTTCATTTATTAGTCTATAGATATTTATCCTTACAGACTAGATATCATTTTAACATATATACATAAAATTCTACAAATAACTCTTTAAGGTTGAGATTATTTTTCTCTTCAAAGATGTTCTACTTTCAGCCAGATCAAAAATATGGTAGTATTTATTAAATAGAACACAAATGAGACGGAAAGGATCATTACTGGCATAGTTTATGCGGAAATATTTTACTTATATCAGTCCAAAATTTCTAGTAGGTCTTATTGGAACATTTATCAGAATTCTGCTCAGCATGAAATCACAGTTGAGATTTCCTTGAATAATGCTGATCGGGAAGGAACGACAACTTTTTAACGTTGGAGAGACTTAATAAGATCAAGTCTCTATTCATATGATGGTAAAGTACGTGGGTTCCATCCATGACCACGGAGGCAGAATAAAAGGAATTGTTTTTGGAACAAATTCTATAAAGTTGCAGGATTCCATATGACTGAGTCGTATTCCAGAATGGGACGAACCAAGGAGGTGTACAGTTGCCTAGTGACGATTCATAAATCCAAGTACACCATATGCCTTATTTACTGTCATAGAGATATGCGATCGAAAGTTAAGTTGGTCCAGTAAGATGCCAAGATCTAGGAAAGACTCTGCAGCAACCAGCTCAGTTTCATTGAAAGCATATTTGGTATGGAAGTTGTGCAATCTAGAAAAAGACATGTGCTTACATTTACAGGGTCCAGGTGACTTCCTTGGGGAACCCCAAGGTGATGTGATGTTTTTAGAAAAATAATTTCTGAATTTAATTCGCTGAATTCGACCATTCAGATAGCATTTCAACCATGTTAGCAAGGAATTGCAGAAACCCATTGCATCCAATTTGTACAGGAGGTCATGATTCACCTTATCAAAGGCCTTGCTAAAATTAGTATAAATTGCATCAGTTTGCATACGGTCCTTGAACCCATCGTTTACAAGCGTGGGATTTACAGAAGTCGTGCTGATATGATGATAGTAAGGAGGAAACACAATGAGTCAACATATCAGTTATAACTTTTTCCAGAAGTTTGAGAATTGCACTTAGTTTAGCAATGCCTCGGTAGTAGGTTACTTCCATCTTGCTGCCAGATTTCCACATTGGCGGCAAGTATTCTTTAAGCAGAGATTTACTAAAGATTCAGGAAGCGGAAAGGATAATTATGCGTTCTCTATTCTGTTCCGGTTTTAATTTGCAAAGCAAAAAATGGGTGGCGTTGGAAAATACGTCGTATCACCTCCCAAGACCTACAGGTAGGATATTGGTAGCTAGATCACAAACAGATCACTATGAAACCGGACTTTGTTTTTTATCTGTGCGCGGTGCGACGTGGCAAAAGTGATTTTGAGAGCTAATAGTCTGAAATCTAAAATGGTATTATTTTTTCCAAACTTTATAAAAAATTCAACATATCTCAGACTATTCTTCTATTTCTTTCTACTCATGTTTCTGGTTAATTCCATTTTCGAAAAAAAAAAATCTTTCAATTCGAAAGATATTGGATGTTGAGCAGTAAATAAATTTCTTTTAGAATCCGTGCAACGCTTTTATTACTATATTTTTTCCATGTTTAAGTTAAAAGAACCTTTGAATAAAAAATTCCAATTGGCTGTATTATAAGAATCAGTGGTCAGTAATTATATAAATTACAAGTTATATAGTTCTGATCTAATCTGCTCCAATTATATTATATTTTTGGATTCTGCTAGATCCAGAGGATATTGTATACTATGAAATGGTATACAATCCAGTACTTATCTTGGTTATAATTCATCTCCATTGGCCACCATATGTGGATAATTCAGCAAAGAAGTTTGTTTGACAATAAATACGGTGGAAATATCGAATGGAAGAAGACCTTCCAATCCTTGGTGTTACGGACTATGGAGGTACTCGCGACCATTTGTAGATTACATATTTGAAACAATATACATTTAAGATTTAAAACAATTTCGACCAAGGGTATCTTTACACCAGCTTATTTACCGAGTAAACTTTCCCTTTTTGTTTTTTGTTAATCAAACATGTTTAACAGAGGAGAGGCCGCTTAATGAATCCCTATATTGCTGAATGAAAACGACAAATACGAATTTATGTTACATTAATGTGGGTCCTTTATTTATATTTTATTCTTCTTTTGTAGCTTTTAACGAACGTTGAAATCTAGGATATCCCGAGAAATATCCAACTGGCTCCTGTTGTTGGGCCATGTATGCAAAACCACCGGCGAAAGGATTCATATACTCGGATTGTCGGTGGCCAAATGTTTGGATTTGAATATTTCCTTGTGGTGGATTCGGTGCCGGGTATTGTGGATTGCCGGGAAATCCTGGGTTGATGGGGAATCCCTGTGGCTCAGCCGGATAATTACCATATGACATAAAGTTGTTAGCGTATGGTAGCTGCGGCTGTGGTCCACCCTGTATTATAATATTGTTGGCGTTGGGAATGGGACCGAGTCCATTGGGATTTCCGTAAGCATAGCCCACGGGGGGTCCAGGCAAATTCGTCTGCATTGCTTGTGGTGGATATTGCATTCCAGGATATGGGAAGGTGGCAGCATAGTTTGGCAAGGGTGGTCTAATATAAGAACCTGCGTTGGGCGGAAATCCGAACATCTTGACACCATATCTATCAGGAATTTGTTGTCCAGCTGTGAAGGGAGGCAATATACCCGTTAAAGCACTCAGCATATCTGCAATATCAGAATTTTGTTCAGACAACTGTGATCGACCCGCAATCGTTTGTTTCTTTGTCTGTTCTTCGCTGTTCTTCGCAGGCGTTTCATCGGCGTTTCGGCGAAAACGTTCATTATTCTTGTGACTTTCCCGTCCTTCGGCCAGGCTAGCGTCGCAGATGACCACGACCATCAAGAAGCCAATGACAATTTTCCGTATATTCCTCATTTCGTTGAGTTCAACTCGATACTGATTTCAAGTTGAGATCTGTCTTTGATTTTTATTGAAATTTCGAAATACCATTGGTGGCTTTGCTTGGCGTTTTCAGTGAAATTTGTTATGTATCCTCTTCTATTTCATCCATATCCACTTTCTTTTTCGTCTGTCTACTTTGTGGGCCATAGTTACTTATGTACGCAGAGATTTTATAATCGCTTTTTATGTAAGACATAAATAATAAGTTGCCGGTGTTTACCACCAATTTACACCTGGCAACTAATGCGGCTTGTAAACAATGGATTCGATTGTCTCCCGTTTGTACAAGTTCTGGTACAATCTGATCTTGATTGGCTGCGGCGATGATGATGCACGGGAGGCATGAATAAAAGTTTCTTCGTTAGTCGCAACACTTAAGACATAAATCAACTTGAAGAGGGATGACACAAAGAAACGAAAGACTTAAGACACGCACGTGTATATCTAATGAATGCATTGATTTCGAAATATATGTTGCATGGTTTCTATGTAAATGTTGTTGTAGCTGATTAATTAAGCAACGCGGAGGCTGGTTGACCTAGTTAATTTCAATATATCTTCTGTCCCCATATTTAATTAATGACACAGACAATGGCCAATGCAACACGAGAATCAATGAATTTAAATATTGAGGTGAGTTTATGCATAAGGTGAGTAGCGCTGTTTGTAAATCAGCCTGAAAGTATACCTCAAATTATTGAATATTGAATATAACTGCATAGTAGGGGTATTCGTAAAAATGCGACAAAATACTAAAAATCGTTGTATAATCGTTTTACAGGCTTAGGTTTTTTCAAATGCAGAATATGATTCTTGTTTTCCTCGACAACACCTGCAAGAAAAATAGTATCACTTCCCAAGGGTTTTGGTCTACCATACAACGTTATCTGCTGCGTCTATCAAATGAACGCACGATGACATCAATTTGAGAGGCAAACGTCCATTTTTCAAGTAACGTATTTTCAGAAACTAATGATGGCAGCAAAACAGCAATTAACAAGTAAAAAAGGCTAAAGTTGGGCGTGGCCGACTACGTGATACCCTACACCACTCCTTGCGCCTATATCTGGTTTTAATAAACACGAGAGTTTTAATTTCAATGTTTAGATTTTATACAGATGATATAAGTTATTCAGTGTACTACAATTCATATTTAACCAAATTTAATGTAATATGTAAAATTTTGTATATATATGTTATGATACTCCTACATGTACAACGATGGGGCCAAATACTAAATTTTTGGTGCAAAAAGTCAATTTTTGATCTAAAGCATTTTCAAACAAGTAAGGAAAGGCTAAAGTCGGGCGGGGCCGACTATATAATACCCTACACCACTCCCTGCGTATATACCTCGCTTTCATTACTAAACCCAGGTATTTCATTGGAGCAATTTTATGTAGTTCATATAAATTATGCTGTTACTATAAATTCATCTTTAGTCAAAGTTAATGAGTATGGCAAATAATAAAGTAATTGATCCAGCAGATATTCCGAGTAAAGTAAATATAACATGATATTGATAAATTGATCTAGATCCAATGATAAATACAGATTATACAGCGGTAATAGGATGAATCGGACGGACATATGAAGGGGGCTATAACAACAATTGAGGCATGTGCCGAAACATGCGTCTATATATTTCTCATTCACGGTAGGTATTCCTAGTTGAAACATATAATGATCTGCAATATTTGATGAAGATCCGATGTAAGATGTGGTTTCTAGAGCTGTAGTAGAGAAGAATGGGGCCCCACTTGCGTTATACCAAAGTATGGACATATGGACATCTCCCAAACAAGTATGGAAAGGCTAAAGACGGACGGAGCCGACTATATGATACACCCCACTTTCTATCATTCTTTCCCCATTTTCAGCATAGGTGTTTCTAGTTCATTTATAAGATGTTGTATCAATTTTAAAGAAAATCGGGTACAACATGTGGTTTCTAAAGCCGAAAAAGTGAAATTGGGAGCGACATTTGTATGGGGACTATATCTAAATCTGAACCGATCTTTCCCCATTTTCAGCATAGGTGTTTCTGGTTCAATTATAAGATGTTGTACCAATTTTAAAGAAAAAGTGAAATCGGGAGCGACATTTGTTTGGGGGCTATATCTATATCTGAACCTATCTTACCCTCTTTCAGCATAGGTGTTTTTAGTTAGATTATAAGATGTTGTGCCATTTTTAAAGCAAATCGGGAACAATATGCGGTTTCTACAGCGGAAAAAGCGACATTTGTATGGGGGCTATATCTAAATCTGAACCGATCTTACCTGATTTCTGCATATGCGTTTCTAGTTGGATTATAAGATGCTATGCCAAATATTAAGAAAATCGGGTACAATATGTGGATTTTAGAGGGGAATATGTCAAATCAGGAGCGAAATTTGTATGTGGGCTATATCTATATCTGAACCGATCTTATACACTTTCTGCACAGGTGTTTCTAGTTCAATTATAAAATGTTGTACCAATTTTAAAGAAAATCGATTACAATATGTGGATTTTAGAGTGGAAAAAGTCAAATCGGGAGCGACATTTGTATGGGGGCTATATCTAAATCTGAACCGATCTAACCCGTTTTCGCCACAGGCATTTCTAGTTTGATTATAATGAGTTCAGCCAAATTTTAAGAAAATCGGGTACTATATGTGCTTTATAGGGCGGAAAAAGTCAAATCGGGAGCGACATTTGTATGGGGGCTATATCTAAATCTGAACCGATTTCGTCCACATTCAATACCGATGGTCCTTGGCCAGAAAATATAACTTCTACCAAGTTTCATGACAATCGGACAACAATTGCGACCTGTAGAGTGCGAACAAGCTTAGATGGACAGCAGACGGACAGACGATTCAGCTGGTGATTCTAAGCCGATCCGTATACTTAAAGGTGGGCCTAGCTCAATTATTTCTTGGTGTTACAAACATTTGGTGCGAAACTAACTTATAATACCCTATTCCACGAAGTGGTGTAGGGAATAACAAGTAAGGAAAGGCTAAAGTCGGGCGGGGCCGACTATATAATACCCTACAGCGACATTTATATGGGGGCTATATCTAAATCTGAACCGATCTTACCCATTTTTTGCATACGTGTTTCTAGTTGGATTATAAGATGTTCTGCCAAATTTAAAGAAAATCGGGTAGAATATGTCGTTTATAGAGCGGAAAAGTTCACATCGGGAGCGACATTTGTATGGGGGCTATATCTAAATCTGAACCGATCTTACCCAATTTTTGCATACGTGTTTCTAGTTGGATTATAAGATGTTCTGCAAAATTTAAAGAAAATCGGGTACAATATGTCGTTTCTAGAGCGGAAAAAGTCAAATCGGGAGCGACATTTGTATGGGGCTATATCTAAATCTGAACCGATCTTACCAATTTTTTGCATACGTGTTTCTAGTTGGATTATAAGATATTCTGCCAAATTTAAAGAAAATCGGGTAGAATATGTCGTTTATAGAGCGGAAAATGTCAAATCGGGAGCGACATTTGTATGGGGGCTAATCTAAATCTGAACCGATCTTACCCAATTTTTGCATACGTGTTTCTAGTTCGATTATAAAATGTTGTGCCAATTTTAAAGAAAATCGGGTACAATATATGGTTTCTAAAGCGGAAAAAGTGAAATCGGGAGCGACATTTGTATGGGGGCTATATCTAAATCTGAAACGATCTTACCCAATTTTTGCATAGGTGTTTCTAGTTGGATTATAAAATGTTGTGCCAATTTGAAAGAAAATCGGGTACAATATGTGGCATTTAAAGCGGAAAAAGTCAAATCGGGAGCGACATTTATATGGGGGCTATATCTAAATCTGAACCGATCTTACCCATTTTTTGCATACGTGTTTCTAGTTGGATTATAAGATGTTCTGCCAAATTTAAAGAAAATCGGGTAGAATATGTCGTTTATAGAGCGGAAAATGTCAAATCGGGAGCGACATTGGTATGGGGGCTATATCTAAATCTGAACCGATCTTACCCAATTTTTGCATACGTGTTTCTAGTTGGATTATAAGATGTTCTGCAAAATTTAAAGAAAATCGGGTCGTTTCTAGAGTGGAAAAAGTCAAATCGGGAGCGACATTTGTATGGGGCTATATCTAAATCTGAACCGATCTAACCCATTTTTTGCATACGTGTTTCTAGTTGGATTATAAGATCTTCTGCCAAATTTAAAGAAAATCGGGTACAATATGTCGTTTCTAGAGCGGAAAATGTCAAATCGGGAGCGACATTTGTATGGGGGCTATATCTAAATCTGAACCGATTTCCTCCAAATTCAATACCGATGGTCCTTGGCCAGAAAAAATAAATTCTGCCAAGTTTCATGATAATCGGACGACTATTGCGACCTGTAGAGTGCGAACAAGCTTAGATGGACAGCAGACGTACGGACGGACAGACGGACAGACAGACATCGTTAAATCGACTCAGCTGGTGATTCTAAGCCGATCGGTATACTTAAAGGTGGGTCTAGCTCGATTATTTCTTGGTATTACAAACATTTGGCGCGAAACTAACTTATAATACCCTAGACCACGAAGTGGTGTAGGGTATAACAAGTAAGGAAAGGCTAACGTCGGGCGCGGACGACTATATGATACACTCCACTTTCTATCCGAATACAATTCAATTCGGTAAAAAATGAAAACGGGAAGAATTTTTGTATGTTTCCTAATCATAGGATAATATGACCCGGTCCAATTTGTCAAATCGAAAAGAACTTTCACAATAAGTTCTTCCAGTTCAAATATAACGTGTTATGCTCAATTTGAAGAAATTCGGTGAAAATTCGTGGTTTCTGGGGCGGAAAAATTATATCCGGGAGCGAAATTTGTATGGGATAAATCTGAACCGATCCGACCCATTTTCACTATGGGTGTTTCTAGTTGTAATATAAGATATTTTGAAAGATTTGAAAAAGATCTGTTATAATATGTGGATTATAGAGTGGAAAAAGTGAAATCGGGAGGGAAATTTGTGTGGAAGCTATAAATAAATCTGAACCGATTTGACCCATTTGCAACATGGCTGTTTGTAGTACAAATATAAGATATTTCGCCTAATTTTAAGAGAATCTGTTAAAAAATGTGGTTTCTAGAGCAGAAAAAGTCAAATCTGGAGCGAAATTTTAATGGGAGCTATATATAAATCTGTACCGATCTGACCGATTATCACCATAGGTGTTCCTAGTTTAAATATAAGATGTTTTGCCAAATCTGAAGACAATCTGATACAATATGTGGTTTCTAGAGCGGAAAAAGTGAAATCGGGAGCGAAATTTTTATGGGAGCTATATATAAATCTGAACCGATCTAACACATTTTTACCACAGCTGTTTCTAGTTGAAATATAAGATGTTTTGCTAATTTTGAAGAAAATCTGTTTTAATATGTGGTATCTAGAGTGAAAAGAGTCAAATCGGGAGTGAAATTCGTATGGGGGCTAAATATGAATCTGAACCAATTCAAATTAAATAGGGTTCGGCCTTATCCAGACAGACGGGCATTACTAAATCGATTCAAAAAGTGATTCTAAGTCTATCGGTATAGTTAATAATGGGTCTATCTCCTTACCTTTTTCTAAAAATTAACTTAATGTGTTTACGGAATTTATGCAGAGTTCTTCATACGTTTAAATATTAATGAAAATCGTTCGTTTGCGGAGACTTGTTTCTTAAATACTTCGAGTATTATTCTAAACATCCACTGCGAAGGCTCCTATCTTGCCATCGCAGAAATCATGGAGTAATAGCTCAACTCTTTATGGCAGAGGTATCACGAAACTTCTCAGAAATATTTCATGTAGCCATTTTATTTATTAGTTTTGCATACTTTGAATCAAAATCATTTGTTTGAATTATTATAGTTAAATTGAACTTATTTTAAATTCACTTTTTTCCTTGTATCAAGTAAAATTTTCCTCAGTTTAAGTAAAAATTTACTTAATTTGAGGAAAAATCAGCCAATTTACTTAGTTTTAGGAAAATTTCATCGACATTTTACTTTGATTTAGTAAAAATAACTTAGTTCTAGGAAAATTTAACTAAATTTAAGTAAAAATTGTAATTTATTTGATGAAAATTTTCTTAGATTCGGGAAAATTTCAGCAAAATTTTACTTAGGTTTAGTTAAAATGTACTTGGTTTGTGGAAAAACTTACTACAATTTCCTCATTTTGAGTAAATATTTACTTGGTTTGAACTAGAATCAAGTTCAAAGCATTTACTACTTTCAAGGAAAAGTTTGATGTTGGTATGAGAAAGTTTTGCTTTAGCGGTATACGAAATTTAATTTTCCTAAATTTTAGTTAATTTTAATTCATTATAGGGTTTACTTTTTTCTGAGTGTATAATGCTCATTCCGACTTCCTTGCAGCTGTAGCGTCTAATCATGCAGTAGACTTTCCTCTTTGGTCACAAACCGCACTTTTGTTTCTAAGATCTAATCGCATAACATTTACATGAGTAGGTCAGTGCGTTGATGAACAGCCCACTCTGAGCTGTCTGTCTCAAGTCAGCTTTATATGGATCCATGGAAATAGGGACTTTTATGGGAAGACGAGATATTTTCATGCACTACTTAGACCGAGTTAATTTAATGTGGAAAAACGTAAACACATGCCAATAATCAAGAGTAGATAGAGTTAAAACTGAAGTGATATCAGTGTTGACGGGCCATTGGCCAATTGGAAACCATGCGCGATAAATGAAGGTGCAATTCAACGATCACTGCCGTATATGTGACAACGAAGAGGAAGAAGTACCGGTCTATGCGACTCTCCAGCTCTAATAAACCCACGGAACAGGGCCTTTGGGCAGCACAAACTACACGACACTGACGAAATATCGGAAATTGATATTAGAGATTTAATCAAATATCGAGTGGTGTGGTCCATTCAAAACGGCACTACATGACGCTCCGGATACGTAAACCAACCTATTGACGAGGACTGTAAGAATATTCAATTCCGCCTAAAAATGTACTTTTGAACAATATTTTCTCTTAACTACTCATGAACGAAACAATAAACTGATTTTCTTTTACATACCACTCTCTTATATATAACCACTCTGTGGAGCCCAAAAATTGTGACTTGTCCAACTAAAACTTTTAAAACTGTATCAACAAAAATTGAATTAGAAGCAAGTTTTCTGATTTTTGTCCATGCAACGAACGGAGTGTGAGCCATTTCGAATCTGATATTTTTCTCAAAAGTTTTTCCTTGATGACTTTTTCCAGAATTTTACTAATTGAAGAGAAACATCTGATTGGACAATCATTCGTTTTATGGAACTTTTACGGAATTACTTTTGATTCTATGAATTCTGGTGAAAAATAACCTTTCTTTAAGCATTAATACATGCTGTTAAAAACTTAATTCATTTTAAGGCAAGGCTTTACGACATCTTTGATTTCACATTTATTGACTCCATCAGCCCCCGATATTTTTTTATTCTTTCGATCTTTAATTATTCCAGATATTTTTGGAACATCAACAGTAAAGTGTTGTGGATAATGTGAAGACCTAGATCGAAATGTTTCCTGACACCTTCTTTCTTCAGATGTCGATGTTATGAAATGGTTTGAGGCAAATGTGTCGCTGGAACGTCTATTTCTCAAAGTGTAGGTTTGGATTATGTCGGTTCATATACCTGGCTGGTCGGCGTACATAATAAATGTCGAAAGGAGTTAAAATACGCATTCTTACTCTATAAGTTCACAAAGGGGAGCTATTGCCAAAAGCATAATGTTGCTCTTCCATTGAGCATTTTTACAACTTTCGTAGAGTGTAATTGTTCCACGTGAGTTCCCTTATTATAAATAACAAAACAAAAAAACATGATCATCAATTAAACAATTTGGCAAAAACGCAAATAATCCTAAAATTACAATTCAATTAACGTTCGTTTAACGACAACAATAATTGCCATTTGAATGGAGATGAATGAGGAGGTATTGCATGTTTTCAGAATACTCATTCACAAAAAATAAAACAAAACAAGTAAAAACGGCGTCAAGTTCGACCGGGCCGAACTTTATACATCCTCCACCATGGTTGGTATTTCACAGAGGCTGTTGATTTTCGTAGAAGTGCAGTAACATTACAGGAAAATGTAATTTTTTTAGATATAGCCAAACCAAAACAAATTAAAATATTGAAAAAATAATTTTATAAATTACTTTAAATTTATTATTGCAAACCACGCTTATATCGAAATAATACTTCTAGTCGATTAAAAAAATAAACATAAGGTAGCAATCTTCAAAGAAGCTTAAATATTGGTAGATAGTGGGTGCTACAGTTGATGTATTTCCTTCATATTTTAATTCCAAAAGTACAAATTTTGAAAATCCATTATCTCTCACAGTGCAAGATAACCTAACTTCATGATTCAACCAATTTTTGCCGTAAAAGTAAACAAGCAAAAACGGCGTTAAGTTCGGCCAGGCTGAATAACCATGGATTGCATTCCAAAGGGGCTGACGATTTTCGTAAATCCAAAAGTACAAATTTTGAAAATCCACTATCTCACGTACGCATTTGGAAAAAATCTTTTTATTTTGCGGGTCTATGCAGTCAGAGGAATGTATACACCGAATTCCATGATTCTAGCTGCGCCCATTTGGTTGGTACCATTTTTATCCCCTTTTTCCCATTTTACCCTCTTAAGAGTACGACTTTCTAAAATCTCTTTATTTTACTTGTCTACATAGCTGTTTAGTTAGTACCATTATTATCCCTTTTTTCCATCATTATAGTTGTAGTCGTTTAGTTGGTACTATTTTTATCCCTCTGTTCCCATTTTATCCCTTAAAAGTATGAATTTGGAAAAACCTTTTTAGTTTTCGTGTCTACGCAGTCAGAGGAATGTATACTTCGAATTTCATGACTCTAGCTGCGTTCATTTGGTTGGTACAATTTGTATCCCCTTTTTCCATTTGAACCCCAAAAAGTACGAATTTCCCAAAATCCGTCTATTTTACGTGCCTACGCAATCAGAGGAATGTATACACTGAATTTCATTATTCCAGGTGCAGCCGTTTGGTTGGTACCATTTTTATTCCTCTATTCCCATTTTACAACTTAAAAGTACGAATTTGGAAAAAGTACTTTCATATTATTTATCTACTCAATTAGAGGAATGTACACACCGAATTTCATGTTTCTAGCTGTTGTCGTTTTTTATCCCTTTTTGCTCCATTTCACCCCTACGAATAAGAATCACTTTACGGTGCTCGTTTTTTTTTGTTATAAGGGGAATGTGCATACCCAATATCAAGTAAGTACAAGCAGACATATTGAAAAAACGTACTTAAATACTCTAAAATATTAGGGGTTATTATGGATATTTTTAGTCCTTGTGAGGGAAATTTTTCCCTTGGACCGATTTCGGCGAGATTCAATCCCAACCGATCTACGATTAGAAGTCGCATTTATGGAAAATTTTGACGTCCTACCTCCTTTCGTTTAGATGCTATCGTGCTTTCAACTGACGGACGGACATGGTTAGATCGCCTTAGAATTGTATGACGATCAAGAATATATATACTTTATAGGGTCTCAGCTCGATATTTCAAGGTGTTACAAACGGAATGACAAAATTAGTATACCCCCATCCTGGAAGTGGAGGGTATAAAAACACAGAATAATAACTTACCTTTTCAGTCAGTTTGTAAAATGGCAAAAACAAAACAAGTACATGGTAGCGAATATAGACAGCGTAGATGTGTCAAATATGTCAAAGAAGTGCCAAATTTGTACTTTTTGGGGCCAAAATGTTGAAAAAGGGGTAAAATTGTTACCACACAAACGGCTGTATCTAACTATAATCATGGAATTAGGTGTGTACAGCGGACCCGCAAGATAATGCATTTTCGAAATTAATTCTTTTAGGATGGTATAGAAATCGACTGTAGCTGGATTTATGAAATTGTGAAGGTGTGAAATATTTATATTTTTCCAGGTAATTGTCTTCTAGTGAGTGTACTGCCATGGCAACAGTGGTGCGCCATCTATAATGATGGCCAATAAATAGTTCATCCCGTCCGAACTTAACATCTTCCCTCTTCACAGTCTTGTCCCTTAGTATCCGGTAACACATTGTTTAATTGATAATAAAAACGTGTGACTTTGTGACATGCCCTCTACGTCTACCTGCAGTCATCGAAATTTATATTTGTTTGTTGAACACAAAAAAAACAAACAAACAAAGCTTGTAAGAAAGTAATTGGTCATAAATTGTTAATATTTAAATTGTTGATGTGGGCAATAAACTTTCAACAAATGTGTGAATTAAGAGTAAACGTACTTAATAATAATTAACAAACAAATTGTTTGTTTTGTTTGAGCTTGTGGGCGTTTGTTACGAGATTTGTATAAATATTTGTTTAATATATAAAATTCTGAACTTATTTCACTTGCAAAGCCTCTAGACAGTAGATGGGGGTTTTGTTTGTGGGAGATTCTTTGACAGTTCAAAGAGGACATTACTTACTATTTCAAAACCAGTTCTCTAAGTTGCTTGTGACAAATCGCTAATAACGTATTCCCATTTTTAAAGTAAAAATAAGCTTCTTGAAAACAAAAATACCATGACTGGCCATAATTATATTGCTAAGTACAACAGTCGATTCGGAATTAAAAACATATCGAAAGTAGCGATTTTGATGAATTTGCTTACATCATGGTTAAATAGCGAAATATTACCATGATTAGAGCGCTATAGTTTTTTTATATACATATACGCAGAGAAAAAAACGGTCTTTTGTTACAAATGAACTGCTTTTAGTACGTACCCCATGATTACTGGAATAGTTGCAACATTTCACTCAAATGCAATTTTATTTATTTATTTATGTCAATAGTCATGTTTCCATAGAAATCCTTACAGACTTCCTTAAAAAACTAAAAGTAATATAAATCTAAAATTTCAATAAATTTATTGATAGGAAGCGATAAATCTACAGTAAACTTCCTATTAATTAAATTGAATTCCTTCAATGATCTTAAAATAGGTTCATTACAAGAATAATTATTTCTATGCACAGGAATTTTAAAAAATTCAAAGAATCGCAGACACCTAACAGGAACGTTGAAGCCAATTCTACTAAGGAGTAAAGGACAATCAATAAGTCCACAAATCAACTTGTACACGAATAGAACAGAACTTTTAGCTCTTCTATTGGCCAGGGTTTCCAAACGTATAAGCTTACATCGACCCTCATATGTGGGAAAAGGATTGGAAAAACTTAAAGAAAATAAGACAAATTTAATAAATTTTCTTTGGAATCTTTCAACACGATCACAATTTACATCATAAAATGGATTCCATACAATGGAAGCATATTCATGTTTTGATCTAACAAAAGAAGTATACAAAATTTTTCGAGTATATGGGTCATTAAATTCTTTACTATTTTACTTTACTTGTCAGGACCGCATAAGCTTTTGGCAATACATAATTAATATGAGCATTGAAATCTAACTTTGAATCAAACAAGACACCAAGGTCTAACACGCGATTTACCATTTTCAAACATTGATTATTGATATTGTACTGCGAATCAATCATTCTAGTACGTCTAGTAAATGGAAGGTGATAACATTTAGAAATATTCAAAGGAAGATTATTTTGTTCACACCAATGGAACACCCTATTCAAATCTTCCTGAAGGAATGCAATATCTGCAGAATCTGAAATATCTAAAAATATTTTAATATCATCCGAATAAATTAAATATTTAGCAAAATGAAAGCAACTAGCTACATCATTTACAAATAAAATAAAAAATAAAGGACCTAAAATGCTACCATGAGGGACCCCAGAGGAAGCTACGTACATATAAGATTTAAACCCGTCAACAGACACAAAACAAAGTCTATTAATGAGATATGATTCTATCCATTTAATAGGAGATACATGGAATCCAATTTTAAAAGAAGAAATTTGTGTAAAACTTTATCAAAAGCTTTGCAAAAATCTACATAAATAACATCAACTTGATATCCATTTTCAAAGCTGGAAATGCAAAGATTAACGAAAGTAGTGAGATTAGAAACAGTCGAACGATTTTTCATAAACCCGTGTTGCGATTCTGTTATGATTGGACAGACGGTTGGATAAACGTGATTGTAAACAACGTATTCAAACAATTTGGAAATATTTGATAATTTAGAAATTGGCCTGTAATTGCTAAGGTCTCCCTTAGGACCCGATTTATAGATCGGGGCAATGGAAGATATTTTCCAACAATCTAAAAATGTTCCTGATTCCAAAGAGTAATTAAAAATATACTTCAATGGCACAGAAATCGATGAACTACATTTTTTAAGAAAATGGGCTGAGATACCATCAATATCAAGTTTAGTTGATTCTTTGAGATTTAAAATACTCGAAACAATATCCATTTCTGATACATGAATAAATTCAACATCAATTTCAGAAGTAATATTGTTTAAAAATATATACACAGTCACCAGACTGAAAATTCGCTTAAAAAAAAAATCCGCAAATAGATTAACTTGCTCACAAGAAGACTTAGCACGGTTATCCCCATGGTACATTACTGAGGGAAAATCGCTATTAGATTTTTTAGATTTTATGAATTGCCAAAAAGACTTCGGATTGCTATTAATTTTGTGCTCAAAGTTCATTATATATTGTTTATATAAAAACTTATTTAAAACTTATTTATCGTAAATGTTGTTTTTATAGCCGTGGAATAACTTTCGTTTACTCGAATATCGTTTCCTTTATGTAAAACAGAAACTGGCAAACTAGAAACCATTTAATAAGTATTTTTCAAACAATTCAATTTTATTGGTATACTTGGTAATACAAATGCTTTCTTATATTCTACAAAATAAAGAGTTCAAGAACAATTTCTTTTGTCTACTTAAATATTAATTAATTAATTTTATATTAGTAAAGGTATATATGTACAAAATATTATTGGAGGCAAAAGCGCCTAAAACCTATTTGAAAATTATAATACTAAACTACTACACTAAAAACTAACCTAACCTAAAATGCCTGTAATAAGTGAACAAGCTCGTTTATATGTGGGTAATCAAAGTCCGAGCATCAATCATAAAATATGGCAGTAAGTCTATATAATATGTCGACAACTAGTTCCACATGTAGTTCCACATCATTTGCAATCCCAATACTACTATAAGACGTATTCATGCAAAATTTGGACGTCCAAGCTCCTTTCGTTTAGATGCTAGCGTGATTTCAACAGACGGACGGCCATGGCTAGATCTTAGTATTTTATGACGATCAAATATATATATATATATATATATAAATATATATATATATATATATATATAAATATATATATATATATATATATATTTATAGGGTCTCAAGTCGATATTTCGAGGTGACACAAACGGAATGACAAACTTACTATACTCCCATCCTGAAGTGGAGGGTGTAATAGAAACAAGTAAGGAAAGGCTAAAGTCGAGCGAGCCGACTATATAATACCCTACACCACTCCCTGCTTTATTTCATGGGAGCAATTTTATGTAGTTCATATAAATTATACAGTGTACTATAAATTCATCAATTCAATTTATTTATATATTTCAATAGCCTATGGAAAAACATCCTTACAGACTTGCTTAAAAACTAAAAGTAATATAAATCTAAAATTTCAATTCCTATTTATTCCTTCAATGATCTCAAACTAAGTTCATTACAAGAATAATTATTTCTGTGCACAGGAATATTAAAAAAATCGAAGATCGAATTTGACTAAATTTAACGAATATGGTAAATAATATGATAATTAATCCAATTTTCCGGCAGAAATTCCGAGTAAAGAAACTATAACATGACATAACATACAGCGGTACTAGGATGAATCGGACTGACATTTGAGGTGGGCTATAACAACACTTGGGGCATATGCAAAAGCATGGGCCTATAAATTCTTATTCACGGTAGGTATTCTTAGTGGAAATATATCATGATCTAAAAAATTTGATCCGATGTAAGATTTAGTTTCTAAAGCTGTAATAGAGTAGAATGGGGCCCCATTTGGGTTATACCAAAGTATGGACACATATATTTGACTTTCATTAGGTATTCTTAGTTGAAATATAATATGATCTGCAAAATTGTATCGAGATCCAATGCACGATGTGGGTTCTGTAATAGAATGGAAAGGGGCCCCAATTTGTATGGGGGTTATACCAAAATATGGACTCATATATTTGACTTTCATGGTATATATTCTTGGTTGAAATATAATATAATCTTCAAAATTTGATAAACTTCCGATGTAAAATGTGGGTCCTAGAGTTGTAATAATAAAAATGGGGCCCATTTGTAAGTGCGCTATATTAAAAAGTGGCCCTTACAGATCACTTTAAAAATATATACTCTTTATTGAAATATAAGATGATATGCAAAATTTTATCAAGATCCGATGTAAGATCTGGGTCCTAGAGCGATAATAGTGTAAACTGGGGACCCATTTGAATGGGGGCTATACGAAAACATTGGCATATATAGCTGGCTTTCGAAATAGGTGTTTCTAGTCTAAATGTAACATTATGTGGGAATTTGATCAACAATTTGACGACTTAAAATGTGCATTTTAGAGCAGTAATATTGTAAATCGGAGGTACATTTGTATGGGGGCTATATGAAAACTTAGACCCATGTGGTCCACTTTCTGAAAATTTGGTGTGTATTCTAGAGCAGTAATAATGTAAATTATAGGGATATTTGTATGGAGGCTATATCTAAACCAAAACCGATTTCCTCCAAATTCAATACCGGTGGTCCTTGGCCCAAAAAATAACTTCTGTCAAATTTCATGACAATCGGGCAACAATTTCGACCTGTAGAGTGCGAACAAGCTTAGATGGACAGCAGACGGACGGACAGACAGACATCGATTCAGCTGGTGATTCTAAGCCGATCCGTATACTTAAAGGTGGGTCTAGCTCGATTATTTCTTGGTGTTACAAACATTTGGCGGAAAACTAACTTATAATACCCTAGTCCACGAAGTGGCCTGGGGTGCTTAAGGCCATTTTGAATAAAACAAACCCATTTTGAATAAAACAAACCCAGTATTAGAATATTAATCTAATCTAATAAACCGTGTGCCTTCAAGGATAATGAAAAAAGAGTACTAATATATTAAAATATTGGGCCTTCACTTTCTATGCCATTGCAATCAAATTCGATGAGGATATTGCATAATGTCCTCTATAATGGACCGATGACGTTCTGATCAAAATCTCTTTTAAATATGCATTTTCTAGAGCAGAGAAAGTCAAATCGGGATCGATATCTGTATGGGGGCTATATCTAAATCTGAACCGATCTTACCTGCTTTCACTACAGATCTTTCTAGGTTGATCGTAAGATGTTGTGCCTAATTTTAGAAAAATCGGGTACAATATGTGGTTTCTAGAGCGGAAAATGTCAAATCGGGAACAACATTTGTATGGAGGCTATATCTAAATCTGAACCGTTTTTCTTCAAATTAAATAGCGTTCGTCCTTGATCCACACAACTTACTTTAGCCTATTTTTGTTATGATCAGACACTACTTGCGACCTGCACTTTAATTACAACAATTGATGAACAGACAGATATTGCTAAAACGACTCAGAAAGTTATTCTAAGTTGATCGGTATAATAAACGATGGGTCTATCGCGTTTTCTTTTGGGTGTTACAAACAAATGCACAAAGACATAATACCCTAGTGAAGGGTATACAAATTGTTGAATAATAATATCCTTTAAAAATGTAAAGTCCTCTTAAACGTGAACTCAACCAGAAAATGAAAAACTTAGAATTTAGTGTATACTTTCCGAATTGTATATACCCAAAATTACGGTGTTATAAGTTCGGTTTTGATAATATAAAGATTATGAAACACCCTGTTTTTAGCCTCCAAAGAAAGTATCTACTTTCACATGAAATAACTATTTGTAAGTAAACAAATGATTTTGAATTAAAAGCAGATGTGTGTGTCATGCCACATGGGATTCACCCTCCCCTATGGAACTTAACACCACACACCCATATCACGATAGCACTTGTAATATGACTTATTATAATTTGAATTGGAAAACATTAGACAATCAATTTGTAAACAATTGCCTTACTCGTAGATCAATTGTCCATGACAAAGTACAATTCTAGAGATACACGCTCATAAGGTGTTCAACTACAATGGCGAAATAATAGTTGTGTTCCCGTATGTAAACAATTTTTTTTTCGACTTGCATACAGATCAAAATAACCAATGGTAGATAGATATAGATATGGTAGATAGATATCCCCCGGTGGTTACTAAGGCCGTATAAAGCCAATTCGGGAGAGATATTTGAATGGGGCTAGATTTTCCCATACCAAGCTTAAAAAACTTTTGTCTGATGATAGCGAACTGATCTTTGATAACAAGCTCTAGAAGGATAGCAGCCAGGAGGATGGATGGACTGATATTGATAAAGCAACTCTACTGATATATAATGCCGAGCGGTATACTAAAGTTGGGTGAAACTAACTTGCAACTAGGGTTTGCATTTTCCCGTACTTTTTATTTCCCAGGAAACGGGAATTTTTTTTCATTTTGCCTGGAACCCGGACAGCACTGGAAATCGTCAATATACAGTTTACCATGAGTTAAACTTATTTTTTCCAATGAAACATTCACATTTTATTAAGGTGGGATGTGAGCGATTTTTGAACGGATATTCGGCAAGTGAGCTGTGCTTCTTGCCATTTGTAAATAAATTTTAAATATAGATGGTCTTGAGGAAGGAGAGTTTTCAAGTTTCAAAATTAATTAAATGTTTGCAGTCAAAATTTGAAAGTGTATATTTGAATTAAGAGCAGACAATGCATTTATGACGTCATCAGATATTTCTTATTTTATTGGAAAATGTGGACGCGACGGAGAACGATCGTTCACATTCAACAGATGCAGTCAGTAGAGCATTAAATAAAATGTTTAAGTTGTCTTTTTGTTGTCCTGTCACTTTGGAAACTATAAATTCTTTTTTAGACAGCTATCTTGACTTTTCAATACAATATTGTTACTTGCGTTTTCTATAGAATTGTTTAAAATATTTTCAAACGATTTCGATTTTTTCTGGGTTTTTTAATTTTTTCATATGGAGTTTGAGAGGCTAACCCCGATAAAGTGAATTATATCCGAACGCATTTGTCATCGAACTGCAATATTTGACATACCAAATTAAAATCGATATGAACTAAATTATTGTACAACATTTTTATTGTGGAAATTATGAAAAAATATGCGAAGAAATATGTAATAATATCTATCGAATTCCCGTGATACGGGAAATGAAAAATATGTGAATTGCCGGGAATTTTCCCACGGGAAATCCCGGGATGCAAACCCTACTTGCAACGCCCTGTTTCACAGAATGGCGAATCGTGATTCGTTTATAATTTCTTTTGTAGCGTACACATTGTATAGTTCTGTATTATTGCTACTGTAGCCAGACAATTTTATTAATTAACAATTTTATTATTGAAACATATGATTAATAACATTAACATTCCTTTAAGCCTAAAAAACATATACAAGGGCTGACACACTTTACTACCACCAATCTAATAAATATTCAGTCTATTATTCAATAGAAAAGTGCATAATGGGAAATTCCCAGTAATTGTACACCCTTATACACGCCAATGTAGTTACCCATGAAAGTGACGCTCTTCGCTCACATTTCATGGGTGAAACATCTCAGCTTCATATTGATGTTGAAGATGACATTGATATCTGCCAGTATATGTCTATGTGCACAAGGAAAAACGACTTATGAACTAATTGAGTTGAGATTGAGTTAAGCGGAAAAACTAGGTCGAATTCGGCCGGTATTTTCTGGAGATAATAGATTAATAGACTTTTGGAATATATTATTTTTTGGAATAACCACTTAACTCAATACAAGATACAATTTCACTATTATTACAATTACACAAGAAATTTAAACTAAAAACAATATAAAACGCTAAATTATTCCCCAGAGATAAAAGAAAATTATACTTAAGTTATTTTTCCTTGTCGACACAGATTTATATGTACGTTATAGCTGAACTGATATGTTTAATTTGTAGTCCAAGCCAGTGCACAGTGGTTTGTCCCCAAACGTCGGTGTAATAAAAATAGAAGGAGCACTAGAATGTAATAACCTCTTCAAAGTACATGCGAAAGTGATTTCAGCTAGGGATGTCAAAACCGGTGTTAACTCCGACACGGTCACGATCAAGCCATGTCCGTCCGTCCGTCTGTTGAAATCACGCTAGCATCTAAACGAAAGGAGCTAGGACGTCCAAATTTTCCATAAATGTGTCTTATAGTCGTAGATCGGTTATGATTGAAACTGGGCGAAATCGGCCCAAGGGGAAAACATTTTCCCTCACAAGGACTAAAAATTCCCATAATAACCCCTAATATTTTAGAGTATTCAGGTATATTTTTCAATATGTCTGCTTGTACTTACTTGATATTGGGTATGCGCATTTCCCTTATAATAAAAACGCGCACCATAAAGTGATATTTATTCGTAGGGTATGAAATAGGGCAAAAAAGGATAGAAAAGGTACCTATCGAACGACAACAGGTAGAAACACGAAATTCGGTGAGTAAATTCCTCTAATTGAGTAGATACATAATATAAAAGTACTTTTTCCAAATTCGTACGTTTAAGGATAAAATGGGAATAGAGGGATAAAAATGGTACCAACCAAACGGCTGCACCTAGAATAATGAAATTCGGTGTATGCATTACTCTGATTGAGTAGACACGTAAAATAATCGGATTTTTCGAAATTCGTACTTTTTGGGGTTAAAATGGAGAAAGTGAATAAAAATAGTACCAACCAAATGACCCTGACTGCGTAAACACGAAAAATAAGAGTTTTTTTTTCAAATTCATACTTTCAAGGGATAGGTTGGGTACGGAGGGATAAAAATAGTACCAACTAAACGACTACAGCTAGAATGATGAAATTCGGTGTGTACATCCCATTAATTGCGTAGACACCTAAAATAAAGAGATTTTAGAAAGTCATACTATTAAGGGGGTAAAAAGGGATAAAAATGGTATCAATCAAATGGCCGCAGCTAGAATCATGGAATTCGGTGTATAGATTCCTTTGACTGCATAGACAAGCAAAATAAAAAGATTTTTCGTACTTTTACGGCAGAATCATTTTGCACTATGTACGTGAAATAATGGATTTTTTTAATTTGTACTTTTGGAATTAAAATGGAATGGAAACTGTAGCACCCACTATCTACCAATTTTTATGGTAATAAAGTTTTTTTGAACATATAAATATAAGAATATTTATTATACACTCCACGAGAATATTATGTCTTTGTGCATTTGTTTGTAACACCCAAAAGGAATGGGGATAGACCCATTGTGAATTATACCAATCGACTTAACACCCAAAGGAATGGCGATAGACCCATTATTAATTATACCAATCGACTTAGAATAACTTTCCTGTCTGTCTGTCCGTCTGTCTATCTATCCATCTATTCTTGTAATCACGATACAGGTCGCAGTTGTAGCCAGAACCAAATGTAACTTTGCACAACGAAGTTTTTCGGTATAAGGACGAACGCTATTTAATTTGAAGAAAATCGGTTCAGATTTAGATATTGCCCCCATACGAATTTCACTCCCGATTTGACACTTTTTCTCTCTAGATACCACATATTTTCACAGATTTTCTGGGCAATGGGCAAAACATCTTATATTTCAACTAGAAACACCGGTGGTAAAAATGTGTTAGATCGGTTCAGATTTATATATAGCTCCCATACAAATTTTTCCATCATTTCAATTGGAAACTTTGTTTTCTAAATGGCGATATAGATGGCGATATGGCTGCGGCTGAAATGATTGAAAATATTATCGTGATTGGAATGAAGTCATTTATTCCAATTAAAGTTATTTCGGATAAACCATCCAATTAAACCAGACATGCAAGGCTGCTGTCAGATCCAAAGAGGAGGCGTTCAGGAAATGGCGTTTAAATAAAAATGCCACAACTGGTCTGCTACGCAAGTTTCTGTACGAACAACGTCTTCGTGCCAAAGTTCTTGCTTCTCCCAGAGGAAGTAAGAGCTTTTGGTCATTTGTAAGAAGAGTAAAGGATAACTCCTCATCAATCCCAACTCTTGTGACCAGATATTCACTAACCCGGTTGCCAAAGCTAACCTATTGGCTGAAATGTTTGCAAGGAATTCATCCTTGCCGGAAAACAATCAACCTCTCCCCGTGATCGAAAATGTATCTAGTTCCATGCCTCAGATATTTTTTCGAACACGTGGAGTTAAAAGGGTTCTCGCAAATCTCGACGTAAATAAATCTCCAGGCCCGGATGGCATTTCAGCACTTGTCCTATGTAAGTGCTCTTCGACGCTTGACCGTCCCCTTCGTAATCTTTTCAACCTTGCATACCGTGCAGGAGTTTTCCCAGCGTGTTGGAAGATTGCGAACATCCAGCCCATCCCTAAAAAAGGTGAGGCTAATAACCCTGCTAACTATCGACCGATCGCGATTTGCTCAGCGCTTTCGAAGGTTATGGTTAACCACCATCTTGTGAGGTATTTAGAAACTAATGACTTACTTAATGATCGACAGTATGGCTTCCGTAGGAATCGATCTACGGGATCTATCCAAAAAGTGGAATCGATCTATTCACCAGCTTGGTGAGAGTAAGGTCGTTGCTCTAGATATCTCCAAGGCCTTTGATAGAGTTTGGCACGGCGCACTCATATCAAAGCATATCGCTTTTGGTGTTGGTAGTGACTTCTCTCGATTTATATCGAGCTTCCTCAGAGATCGCACTATACGTGTTGTTGTAGATGGGTTCTCATCCGATGAGCATAGGTTAAAGGCAGGAGTACCACAGGGCTCTGTCCTTTCCCCTCCCTTTTTCTTATTTTCATCGACGACCTCTTGGATCGGACTTTGAATCCAATATACTCATTCGCGGACGGCAGCAACCTCTGTCATTCATACTCATTCGTTCATAGACCAAGTCGTCAAGAAATTGAGGATAAAAGGCGATTAATGGATGAGTCACTTAGCCAGGATTTGCTGGCCATTTCTGAATGGGGTCGAGTGAATAGAGTAGATTTTAATGCACGTAAGATCCAGTGTTCCTTGTTGTCTCACAAGCGATTCACTGATCCAACGGTGTCGTCGATTTTAATGAACGGTGTTGATATTGAGCAATATATTTTCCTGTAATATTACTGCACTTCTACGAAAATCGACAGCTTCTGTGGAATGCAATCCATGGTGGAGGGTATATAAGGTTCGGCCCGGCCCGGCCCGGCCGAACTTAACGCCGTTTTTACTTGTTATACCCTACACCACTTCGTGGTCTAGGGTATTATAAGTTAGTTTCGCGCCAAATGTTTGTAACACCAAGAAATAATTGAGCTAGACCCACCTTTAAGTATACGGATCGGCTTAGAATCACCAGCTGATTCGATTTAACGATGTCTGTCTGTCCGTCCGTCCGTCCGTCCGTCCGTCCGTCCGTCCGTCTGCTGTCCATCTAAGCTTGTTCGCACTTTACAGGTCGCAATTGTTGTCTGATTGTCATCAAACTTGGCAGAAGTTATTTTTTCTGGCCAAGGACCATCGGTATTGAATTTGGAGGAAATCGGTTCAGATTTAGATATAGCCCCCATACAAATGTCGCTCCCGATTTGACATTTTCCGCTCTAGAAACGACATATTGTACCCGATTTTCTTTAAATTTGGCAGGACATCTTATAATCCAACTAGAAACACGTATGCAAAAATTGGGTAAGATCGGTTCAGATTTAGATATAGACCCCATACAAATGTCGCTCCCGATTTGACATTTTCCGCTCTAGAATCGACATATGGTACCCAATTTTCTTTAAATTTGGTAGAACATCTTATAATCCAACTAGAAACACGTATGCAAAAATTGGGTAAGATCGGTTCAGATTTAGATATAGACCCCATACAAATGTCGCTCCCGATTTGACATTTTCCGCTCTAGAAACGACATATTGTACCCGATTTTCTTTAAATTTTACAGCACATCTTATAATCGAACTAGAAACACGTATGCAAAAATTTGGTAAGATCGGTTCAGATTTAGATATAGCCCCCATACAAATGTCGCTCCCGATTTGACTTTTTCCGCTCTAGAAACGACA
Organism: Polietes domitor; assembly: GCA_947397865.1. Classification (NCBI taxonomy): domain Eukaryota; kingdom Metazoa; phylum Arthropoda; class Insecta; order Diptera; family Muscidae; genus Polietes; species Polietes domitor. The sequence goes on from OX377622.1 coordinate 64,485,870, forward strand.
TATTGTACCCGATTTTCTTTAAACTTGGCAGAACATCTTATAATCCAACTAGAAACACGTATGCAAAAATTGGGAAAGATCGGTTCAGATTTAGATATAGCCCCCATACAAATGTCGATCCCGATTTGACATTTTCCGCTCTAGAAACGACATATTGTACCCGATTTTCTTTAAATTTTGCAGAACATCTTATAATCCAACACGTATGCAAAAATTGGGTAAGATCGGTTCACATTTAGATATAGCCCCCATACAAATGTCGCTCCCGATTTCACTTTTTCCGCTTTAGAAACCACATATTGTACCCGATTTTCTTTAAAATTGGCACAACATTTTATAATCGAAATAGAAACATCTATGCTGAAAGTGGGTATGATCGGTTCAGATTTAGATATAGCCCCCATACAAATGTCGCTCCCGATTTGATTTTTCCCGCTCTAAAATCCAAATATTGTACCCGATTTTCTTTAAAATTGGCACAACATTTTATAATCGAAATAGAAACATCTATGCTGAATGTGGGTATGATCGGTTCAGATTTAGATATAGCCCCCATACAAATGTCGCTCCAGATTTGACTTTTTCCGCTCTAAAATCCACATATTGTATTCGTTTTTCTTTAAATTTGGCACAACATCTTATAATCCAACTAAAAAACCTATGGTGAAAGTGGGTAAGATCGGTTCAGATTTAGATATAGCCCCAATACAAATGTCGCTCCCGAATCTTTAACCGATTTTGGCCAAACTTTACATATTATATTTCACCAATAAACATACATGGTGAAAGCGGGTCACATCGTTCCAGGTTTCAATATACCCCCATACAAATGTCCTTTCCGATTTAACATTTTTTGTCAAACACATACATTTACAATTCCTTCCCGATTTCACTTTTTTACCGAATTGAATTGTAATGAGATAGAAAGTTCGTCCGTCTTTAGCCCTTCCTTACTTGTTTGGGAGAAGACCATATGTCCATACTTTGGTATAACCCAAATGGGGCCACATTCTGATCTATTACAGCTCTAGAAACTATGTACTTCTTACATCGGATCTTCAATTTTGCAGATCATGATATTTTTCAACTAGGAATACCTACCATGAATGAGAAATATATAGGCCCATGTTTTGGACCAGACCCAAAATGTTGTTATAGGCCCCCTTTTGAAAAGTCGGTCCGATTCATCCTATTACTACTGTATAATTTGTAGTTGTCTGTCGGGTAATTGCATCAATTAAAATATTGTTAACCATATTCGTTAAATATGACTTATAATTTATATGAATTACATAAAATTTCTCCCATGAAATACCTGGGTTTAGTAATCAGAGCGTGGTATGAACGCAGGGAGTGGTGTAGGGTATTATATAGTCGGCCCCGCCCGACTTTAGCCTTTCCTTACTTGTTTTTATTTATAATGTCCCCTTCAAATGATTCAGATAATTTGAATATCATAAAGAAAATTATTTGAAAAGTAACTAATAATTTCAATATAAAGTTTCTAGACGAACAAACTGTAAATATATATATATATATATATATATATATATATATATATATATATATATATATATATATATATATTTAATTTGTTTAAATCGGTGGAAAAATATTTTTCAATTGACTCAAACATAGACCATTGCATATCTCAAAACGGATAAAATGTGACTTAGACCACTATCATTCTAACTGGCACATATATCATAGATATTTTCAACGAAAATTGAAATTTTAGTAATTTTTTAAATTTTTAATATTTTATTTTTTTAATTTTTTAATTTTTAAATTTTTTAATTTTTAGATATCGGACACATGTTATTATTTTATTTTTATATTCGCCGGGAATTTCAGGAATACCTTGGGAAATGATAAAATATGTCCCGGCATACCGGGAATTCCAGAAATGTAGTAGCAGACGGAGAGATCCAAGATGGGTCTAGTGCAATTATACAAAATTCTTTGCAGTATAATAAAATTAACCACAACTTAATATTTTCCGTAAAGGTCAGCGATGATCTTGACCGTGTTTGTTTATCAATCGTTGACTTTTCTGAAGTCATCACAATTGTTGTTCACTGTGCGGCTCAATAGATTTCATGGCAACTCATACGAAGAATTTGAAATCATTCAATACTTTCAATAATACTATGTATGCATGTATGTAGTTAGCTGTAACGGGCGGGTAATAACGTAATTTCTTTTTTTCTCCAGTTTTCTATGGCAACACGTGAATGATTCTGGACAGGTTTGTTTACCTCGTATGATTCGGTTTTCACGATTCATTGCACCTAGATAGATATCTTCATTTCCATATAAATTGCCCTCCAATTATGAGTGGAAATCGCAGTTTCAACATTTAAATTCAACATCACACAGCACGACAAGTCTCATTCGCAGTTTTATTTATCAGTTTGTATCGAACAAGCAAAATGCGTCTTGCTCTGTGTTTCGTTCTGTTGGTCATAATGGCCATTTTCGGAATTTCATCTGCAGCTGCTGCTGAGGGTCAAGTCCAAGCTGTCCAACAACAATCGCTGTACGATGTGGATGTTCAAGGCCACGAAAATACCGGGGATCGTTTAGCACGCCAATATGGTCGCAATCGTGGTGGCGGCCGTGGTCGTGGTGGCCGCTATCGTGGTTGAGCGTTTCCTGAACATTGTAATTTGTAACAAAACTATATAATAATAACAATAAAGATTAATCAATTCTATGTGGTCTTCATTGCTATAGATTAATTTAATACTAATTCCCCAGATATCCTTGTTAAAGTGTAGTTTGAATAAGTGACAAGCAATAATTAAAAATGTCGAATCTTCCAAATACAAGTACAATACACACAAATCCCGTCCATATGTTCTCTCACTACCTCTGCGAGACACTCGGTACTCGCTAGAGTTTGCATTTTCCCGAACTTTTTATTTCCCGGGAAGCTGGAATTATTTTTTCGATTTCCCGGGACAGGACGGGAAATCGTCAACATATTGTTTGGTATACAATTTTTATTTTTTGAGTAAAACATTCGATATTTATTAAAGTAAATTATTATATTTCTCATAAAAAACATATTCATTATATATCAACTTTTAAAGGATTTATAAAAAATAACCCTTATCCGATTTGTAGGGAAATCCTCCTGGTTCATATTTAGTCAGCGTAACTTTTTATCATCAAACCTCAAAATCATTTTGTCCATACCTCCCGCGAAAATGAAAATTTTGCAAAAAATACCCAATTTGTGTATTTTATTTACCGAATTATCTACTTTTTGTCGAAAAAGTTCGACCTTCCCTAAAACATGGACACGCTTTACGAATTTTAACCCATATTCAAATATCTATTTAATTACGGAAATATTTTATGCCAAACAACAATCCAAGATTGCTGTTCATTGTTATCTGTTACTCTGTTGTGGAAAGATAGTATGGAAAGTATACTTTAGGGATGTGAGGTTCTGGGACATGCGAGTTAAAATATTCAAGCCTGAAGATTGGCTGGATTTATTGCTGATGTAGTTACAGTTATATTTGGAATGATTTATTAATTTACATAAATATCTGTAAATAATCGTACATTGATTTCTAGCAAATATATATAATAAGTTTTGGTTATTTATTTAATATACCCTACACCACCCAAAAGGAAACGAGATAGACCCAGCGTTTATTATACCGATCGACATAGAATCTCTTTTTGAGTCGATTTAGCAATGTCCGTCTGTTGTTAGAACTAATTGTTGTTAGAACTAAATGAAACTTAGCACAACGAAGTTTTATGGTATAAGGACGAACGCTATTTAATTCGAAGAAATTCGGTTCAGATTTAGATATAGCTCCCATACAAATGATGCTTCCGATTTTACTTTTTCCGCTCTATTTCAACAGATTTTCTTCCAATTTAGCACCACGACGTATATTTTAACTAGAAACAGATCTGATTAAAATAGGCCAGATCGGTTCAGATTTATATATAGTTCCCATACAAATGTCACCTCCGATTTAACTCTTTCCACTCTAGAAACCACATATTTTAATTGATTTTCTTCAAATTTGGCAAACCTGCTCATATTTCAACTAAAAACATCTACGACGAAAGTGGGTCACATCGGTTCAGATTTAGATATAGCTCCCAAACAAATTTCGCTCCCAATTTTACTCCTTTCGCTCTAGAAACCACATATTTGAACAGATTTTCTTCCAATTTAGTAAAACGACGAATATTTCAACTAGAAATAGCTTTGGTGAAAATGGGCCAGATCGGTTCAGATATATATATATATATATATATATATATATATATATATATATTAGACCGATCCTTATTTCTTTTTTTTTGAATTCGTATGACGGCAAGCGCTAAAACTAATCTATTTGAACCTAAAAATACACAAAAAAAATTTGAGCTTGATTGGACAATTTTTAGGCGTGCCCCCGCCAACAATTGTTTGTCATTAAAGTTAGTTACTATCATATAGGGAAAATTATCACCTTTGGTGCTCTTTTTTTGACATAACTCGAGAACCACTAGTCCGATTTTGTTTAAATAAATTGAAAAATAATTAAGAATTAGAATTCCTTTAAAATGTGTATAATATAGCGTTTTTCTATATGATCAACAGTTTAGCCGGTAAAAATAAATGTATGAAGAAAATAAATATTTTTTGCCTAAAATATTAATATTTTTTATTTTTTAAATTCATAGAAAATCCAAAACGAACAAATACATTTTAAAATTAAAAATCTAAAGCGATGACAACCAAAAGACTTCGATCGGCTGATGACATTATGTTAATTGGCGTAATGGACCACCAAATTACTGGAGCTAAATTACCAGGAAGAAAACAAGTGCTACAAGTTTTATTTTATAATTTAAGAATAGTTGGCTTAAATTTAAGAGAAAGTTCTAGATTAGTTGTTGCTGAGGTCAGCACGTTTTGGCAAAAAGCACGAATTCCAACACACCATGAAAAACACTGCATTGAGAAGCTGGAAAAATTATACAACAAGTGGAGAGATATTACAAAGCATCATGGTCGAAAAACAGAATGTCAAAACAGGAAAGAAACTGAATTTCAAGATAAATTAGATTATTTATTCGATATCGCACATGCAAACGCGTTTGAATTAATTAAAATACAAGAAGACAAAGAGTTCTTAAAAAAGCAACGAGAAAAAGGAAGACCAGGTTGTATGCTAGGAACGGATAAAATTGTAATGCAGAAAGAAAAGCGAAAGGCAGTCCAGAAAGAACAAGAAAACCAGCGTCGAATAAAAGAAGATGAACGAAAAGAGTTATATGAACAACAGATTCAAAGAGGTATACAATTAAATATTCTATCTTTTAAGCAAATCAGAATTATTGTTGTAAAACAGGTATGATTGACATTGACGACGAAAACGATATTGAAGTTGTAGCATCAACATCAACATCTGTATCAAATCCAAATCCAGGTATATCAGGTATCTCCAGAGGTAAAACAATTTTTTTACACCAAGACTGCTTTCAACTTTGGATAAGTGGAAAATCACTGATGGTGCTGCAGTTCATATCCTAAGCGCAACTGCTGACGCGTTGGGCTATGATATCGAAGATCTTATACTAAATAGATCATCAATTCGTCGAATGCGTCAGAAGCATCGTGCAACAACAGCACAAAACATTGCAGCAAACTTTGATGTAAGTACTGTAATGTGGGTTTTCCCTATGCTTCTTTTTTATGTTTTGAGTATAAATTAAGAAACTTGAGTTTTTATTTCCAGATTCCACGTAGTTTTGTTTTGCACTGGGATGGTACAATGTTACCAGAAATTAGTGGCAGGGAAAAAGTTGACCGCTTGCCAATCATAGTCTCATCTCAAGGTATCGATAAACTACTTGGCATTCCAAAGTTAAAATCTTCGAGTGGAAAAGAAATATCAGATGCCGTGTTTAATTCAATAAATGAATATGAAATGCTTGATCTAGTTCAAATAATCTGCTTCGACACAACTGCTCATAATACAGGAGTTCAAAGCGGTGCTGCTGCTCTGCTTGAAGGAAAACTAGGTCGCGATTTATTATATTTTCCCTGCAGACACCATATTTACGAGATGTTGATCCGTAAAGTGTTTGAAATTAGAGTGGCTACTACAGCCGGTCCAGAAGTGCTAATTTTTAATCGCTTTAGCAAATACTGGATTAATATTGACAAATTAAATTACAAGAGTTGTTTAGAAGATGAACACATTATTACAGTATTGACTGCTGAAGAACGTGGAACAATTTTAAATTACTGTCTAGATAACTTAAAACAAGCTCATAGCAGACGCGACTACAAAGAATTATTGCAATTAGTTGTCACTTTTCTTGGTGGTACGGTGCCGAATTTTAACACCTTTCGTATACCTGGTGCAACTTCTCATGCTCGATGGATGTCAAAATGTATTTATGCACTTAAAATGTATTTGTTTCGTAATGAATTCAATATGACCAACCAAGAGTTAAACGGTATACGTAGTGTCTGTCTGTTCGTAGTTCGTATTTATGTAAAAGCCTGGTTTGGATGCACTAAAGCAATTGAAGCACCAAATCAAGACTTAAATTTAATTAAAAATATTATGGCTTATCCTGAAAGGGATATAGCTCTTGCTTTGCTACAAAAAATCAGCAATCATTTGTGGTATTTGTCGGAAGAAGCAGTCGGTCTTTCATTCTTCGATCCTAATGTAAGTGTTGCAATTAAAAAAAATGGTTCAGGCAATTAATGTTGAAGCAAATACAGAAAAATGCAAGCGAATAATAACTAATCCAACAAATATCGGCACATTTGCGCAAAAAGATTTAAGCGATTTTGTAAATTCCAATACACACGCATTCTTTGATCGTTTAGAAATTTCAAAAGAATTTTTGCAAGTCGATCCATCGGATTGGAATGAAAGATTTGACTACGCTCACGGATCACAAATTTGTAAAAACCTATCTGTAGTGAATGATGCAGCTGAAAGAGGCGCCAAATTCATTACAGATTATAATAATAAATTAACCCACAACGAAGAGGAGAAACAATTCCTTTTTCAGGTGGTTAAAGAATATAACATGAATTATCCCACTTTTAAAAATACTTCACTATTAAATTAAAATAATATTAATGTTACTATGAGTATGTAATTAATAAAAATATTTAAGTTTATTCTTAATTTTCAAATAAATGTAAATAAAATAAAAAATATATATATTTTTGCCTTATTTCTCATAATAAAAACAAAAAGGTGTTTGGGGCACGGCTAAAAATTATCCAATCGTATGCTTTTTGGGACTAAAACGAATATTTTTAGCGCTTGCCGTAACATATATTCGAGAAAATAAATTTGTCCATATAAATAAGGACCGGTCTATATATATATATATATATATATATATATATATATATATATATATATATATATATATATATATATATATATAAATTTCGACATGGTGCCAGCTTCCACATTTATAAAACAATTGTAAAAGCATGATCAAATATCAAGTCATAGTGGATCCCATGCACCAGTATAGAAGTTATGAAGGATTCAATATTACATAGGATTCAGGAAATTGTGTGGGAGGTACAAGAATGGGCGTGGCTAAAGCGTAAATATTTTTATACCCTACACCACTTCGTGGTCTAGGGTATTATAAGTTAGTTTCGCGATAAATGTTTGTAACACCAAGAAATAATCGAGCTAGACCCACCTTTAAGTACACCGATCGGCTTAGAATCACCAGCTGAGTCGATTTAACGATGTCTGTCTTTCCGTCCGTCCGTCCGTCTGCTGTCCATCTAAGCTTGTTCGCACTCTACAGGTCGCAATTGTTGTCCGATTGTCATGAAACTTGGCAGATGTTATTTTTTCTGGCCAAGGACCATCGGTATTGAATTTGGAGAAAATCGGTTCAGATTAAGATATAGCCCCCATACAAATGTCGCTCCCTATTTCACTTTTTCCGCTTTAGAAACCACATATTGTACCCGATTTTCTTTAAAATTGGCACAACATCTTATAATCCAACTAGAAACACGTGTGCAAAAATTGGGTAATATCGGTTCAGATTTAGATATAGCCCCCATACAAATGTCGCTCCCTATTTCACTTTTCCGCTTTAGAAACCACATATTGTACCCGATTTTCTTTAAATTTGGCAGAACATCTTATAATCCAACTAGAAACACGTATGCAAAAATTGGGTAAGATCGGTTCAGATTTAGATATAGCCCCCATACAAATGTCGCTCCCGATTTGACTTTTTCCGCCTTATAAAGCACATATAGTACCCGATTTTCTTTAAATTTGGCACAACATTTTATAATCGAACTAGAAACACCTATGCTGAAAGTGGGTAAGATCGGTTCAGATTTAGATATAGCCCCCATACATATTATATTTCACCAATAAACATACATTGTGAAAGCGGGTCACATCGTTCTAGGTTTCAATATACCCCCATACAAATGTCCTCTCCGATTTAACATTTTTTGTCAAACACATACATTGTCAGGATTCAAAAATCCTTCCCGATTTCACTTTTTTACCGAATTGAATTGTAGTGAGATAGAAAGTCCGTCCGTCTTTATATATACTTTGGTATAACCCAAATGGGGCCCCATTCTGATCTATTACAGCTCTAGAAACTACATCTAACATCGGATCTTCATCAAATTTTGCAGATCATAATATTTTTCAACTAGGAATACCTACCGTGAATGAGAAATATATAGGCCCATGTTTTGGACCAGGCCCAAAATGTTGTTATAGGCCCCCTTTTGAAATGTCGGTCCGATTCATCCTATTACTACTGTATAATTTGTATTTGTCTGTTGGATAATTTGATCAATTACCATATTAATATACGTTAAATATGACTAAAGATGAATTTATAGTAACTGTATAATTTATATGAACTACATAAAATTGCTCCCATGAAATAACTGGGTTTAGTAATCAAAGCGAGGTACATACGCAGGGAGTGGTGTAGGGTATTATATAGTCGGCCCCGCCCGACTTTAGCCTTTCCTTACTTGTTTAGGTTTAAAGTGATTATAGAAACATTTTAAACATCAATTTGCAAATGACTATAAAAGCGTTGCTAGGTATCAAATTTCACAGTATTCCGATCATCGGCATAGAAGTTATAACAACTTCAATTTTACGTAGTTTTGCGTGATTTGTGTGGGAGGTACTGGAAGGGGCGTGGCAAATCACGTCATATTTGGAACACTTAAAGTGAATATAAAAACATTATCAAATACCAAAATATAGCTGATTCCGAATATCCGTGCGGAAGTTATATGGGTTTTAATTTAACATATGAAATTGCCACGCCCCTTCTGGGGCGCCCATCTTCGAACTTAAACTAATTTTGGGAAAATATTACCATGTGCAAAGTTTGAATCGATTCCTTAACTCCTGTCAAGAGTTATCGTGTACACGAGCCAGCCAGACGGACGGACGGACATGGCTCAAACACCTTAAAATGTCGTGAAACTGATTTGGTCCAAACATACTTGGGGTCTTAAGTCACTCCTTCAATGTGTTACACTTTTTTTCTGTCCCAAATGATATATACCCTCCTACTCTGTAGAGTGAGGGTATAATTAATGGAGTTACACACAGTATTTTAATATGGCGAAATTATTGCCTCAACAACTAATTCGTTGCAACAACGAAATTGACACACAGAGACGGAGACACACAGATTATGTGTTTTTCTAGTGTGCGTGTTTTTGGGATGTAGTCGATGGGTATGTTGTAATTCTCATTCACGTTGTTGGAGTTCTGCCTTAAATAGTTGAGGTGCTATTGCGAATAATCACTTCGAAGTCCATGAAAGTTATCATGAAACTAAATTCTCTATACTGAAAGAAAATCGTTGGAGGCCGTGACGAATTTTGTATTGAACATCAACTAACTTCGGCGTTCGTTGATGCAACGAATATTTTTGTATCAGCAAATAAACCACGTTGTTGCGGCAACGAAACAACATTGTTGCAGGAACGAAGCAGCATTGTAGCAGCAACGAAACAATATTGTTGTAGCACCGAAACATTGAAGATATACGTTGCGGAACTATAATTTCCATTAAATGAAGATTCGTTGCATCAACGAGTCTTTTTTCGTTGCAGCAACGAACGCCGACGTTGGTTGACTTTCAATGACCAAATTCGTTGCTGCAACTACAATTTCGTACCGGTTGCGTACGTTTTTCTTTCAGTGTATAAACGTAAAATTCGAGTTATAAACACATCTAAATGTGTAGATTTCTAAAATTTAAAATTATAAAAAAATAAAAGATAACAAGTAAGGAAAGGACGGACATTGCTAATCGATTCAAAAAGTGATTCTAAGTCGATCGGTATACTTAACAATGGGTCTATCTCACTTCCTTTTGGGTGTTACAATCAAATGCGCAAAGACATAATACTCTCGTGGAGTGTATAAAAATGGTACGATCATACGGCTGAAGTTAAAATCATGAAATTCTAAGTTTTGAAATTAGAAAAATAATTTTTTTGAAATTAGTAAATTTTAGCGGGCCTACCGAAAGGGAACACAAATGGTACCAACATCGTTAGCTGGAATGATAACAAGTTTTTGTTTTTTATGGAAAAGAATCAGAATGATGCTAGCGTCAAAACTAAAAAAATAGAATATTTTCTCACAATAATATTTGGGGAATTTAATGACGACAAACACCAAGATTTTGAGTTTAACACGAAAACATCTTTGGAAGTTGATTCCTACGCCATGGTTGGGTTTATACTCTAAGCATGGCCCTATACACCTAAAATTTGAATTCATACTAAAAACAATCCCACAAACAGTCTTGCCGGATGAATTATGAAAACATTCTTATGAAAAATCCCTAATTATCCACAAAATATAAAACAATTGTTTCTTTTTCAATGTTTTAGACCAAAACAAAGACAAAATATTAATGATTTGTTGATTCGCCAACAACCAAGATGACAATATTTTTTTCCCCAAAATAGTCATGAAACATCCCCAAGAATTCGACAAAAAAAAAAAACAAATTACAAATGCTTGAATCTTTAACAATCTGGAAATATTTTGATTATCCTATGTCGTGAACAAGCTCCTTATTAAAAATTGCAGTAATTTTTTCTAGGCAATGGACCAGTGGTCTGCGTTTTTTAAATACAATACTAATATTTAGTATAAACAATTTACTCAGTTTGTAGTTTACATGTGTAAAAGTAATAAAAGTACTTTTGAGTAAATTTTATTTGATTTGTAAATTTTCCTTAACCATTTTTTGGGTGTGTGTGTGTGTTTGGCTATTAACTTAGCAGAAAATAGTAATGGAAGTACTTTCGCTGGAAGCACATTTTAATCACATCTCAAAATCAATTTTCCGCAATTGAGGAAGTCATTTTAAACAACATCCAAAAAGTCGATAATATGTTAATATCTCGTAACGTTTTAACAATAGCATATTCCCAAGTGAGTCGGAATGAATTTATCGTATGCGGTCAAAGAAGTAAGGTGTCCGCTTTGCACCCAGAAGGTCTAGGGTTCGAATCGCGAAAAAACTTGCATCTAAAAGAAATGAGCGGGGACGTCCAAATTTTCCACAAATGCGTCTTATCGAAATCGGTTCAAAGGGAAAATTTTTTCCCTCACAAGGACTGAAAATACCCATAAAATCCCTTAATATTAAGATTATTCCATCATGCTTTTTGAATATGTCTTGTTATATTTACTTGATATTGAGTATGAGCATTCCCCTATAACAAAAAAGTATAAAATAAAGTGATTCTTATTCGTAGGGGGGACAAAAAAGAATGAACAAATGGTACCTATCAAACGACAACAGCTAGAAACACGAAATTCTCCGATTGAGTAGGTACATAATATAAAAGTATTTTCTTTTTTCAAATTCGATCTTTTAAGGGGTAAAGTGGAAATAGAGGGATAAAAATGGTAACAACCAAACGGCTGCGGTGTATATAGACTCATGGAATTCATTGTATACATTCCAGCGACAACTTAGACACGAACAATAAAAAGGTTTTTCCAAATTCGTTTTTTCAAGGGATACAATGGGAACAGAGGGATAAAAATGGTACACACTAAACGGCTACGGCTAGAATAATGAAATTCGTTGTGTACATCCATCCGCTTGCAAATTATTGAATTTTATTATCAAAATGCGTGCTCTGTTAAGAAAGTTCATCGCGCGCTTCCATTTTATGGTCAGTTTAATCGACCCACTGAAGCGGCTATTCGGGCTATTGTGACTAAATTTCGCACCAAATTTACATTGTTGGACATTAAACCACCAACACGCTTACGTAGAGTGCGAACTGAAGAAAATATTGCAGCTGTATCGGCCAGTGTTAATGATGACCATCAATTATCGATTCGTCGCCGTTCGCAGCAATTGGGCCTCTGTTACTCAAAAACGTGGAAATGCCAAAATTGGACTAAGCGGATGGACCATTTGAGGCGCAGTCAAGGTCAACATTTGCATGAAATAATCTTCAAACATTAAATTATATGGACCGTACTATCGATTCAAATAAAGATTTCATGCATTTTTCTGAATTATATGTGTTTTTTTTAACCTTTCTATAGCTTTTAAAAAATCACCCTTCATTAATTTATAATCAATAAATATTTTGATAAGTTTCCGATTGTCACTTCTACCGAACAAAATGGATTGCTTTAGATGCGCGATGGATTTCGCGAGATGAACTTTCTTAACAGAGCACGCATTTTGATAATAAAATTCAATAATTTGCAAGCGTTGTTCGTTTGTAAGACGATTCGTGGTTAAATTATAGACCAAACTGAAGATGTTTGACAGTGAAACAAAACACGAAACGTGCGTCAGCTGTTTAAACCAGAGTTGCCAAAAGGATAATAGCTAAAAAATCACCCTTTACTTTAAAATAACTTTTAAGTCTTTCAAAATAAAGGACATCCCTCCTATGACAACTTCATGTTAAAATAATTGGTGAAGGTCCCAATTTTCCGATTATCTTTTTCTCTTTTTGCTGGGAAATATTGTAATTTTTATATACAATATATTCGTATTATTGGAAATAGGAGTAATATCTAGAAAACAAACTATGAACACCAAATATTTCTTGTAAAAATAACAAAACCGATATGTATATAGTGATGTTCGGACGATATGTTCTTATTTATTTTTTATGGATATTATTAAACATTTTATAACAAATTCATTTCAATGCTCTCTTTTTTGTCGATGACAGTTTCCTTTCTCATATCGTCACCGACGAAAATCATGATAAAGGTAGTGAGCAGCCAAGTAATAACTTTTGTAGCCATTTTTAATTAATGTTTCATTCCCAGCTAAAATCAAATATTAAATATTTTCCAAAGTACTTCGAATATCCCCACAAAATCTCCGAAATATTTTATGAAATCCCCACAAAAATTCCCTGTCTCCAATTCATTTTTTTATCCTTTCGGCCATCATAACAATCCCCATGGTTGTGGACAAATCCCCATATTTGGCAAGTCTGCCCACAAATAGCAAGGTTTCAGAAAATGTCTCGTTCTATTCCTATATCTGATTTCCTATTTTGTGCTTTAAGAAATTATCTATTACAATAAAAACACTCGACCACAATTCCTTTGTAAAAGGCGTATTATATTTATTCACAGTTGATTTTCAATGATCCATTTGCACATTCTTTTCGGGACAAATTTGCGTTTAGCCATAGAATCCACCACGATGGCCGCCATAACCGCCACGATAACCACCATAACCTCCGCGATAGCCGCCATAACCACCGCCATATCCTCCACGATAACCACCATATCCGCCGCCGTAACCGCCGGGGAAACCACCATAACCGCCGCGATATCCACCATAGCCGAATTGACGAGCTTCACGTTCACCGATGTTCTCATGGCCCTGGACATCCACGTCGTACAAGGACTGGGGAGCTTCGTCGGCATTCTCGACCTCGACAGGAACGGCCACAGCCACGGCAATGATGGCCATCAGAGCACAGCACACAAAGAAACGCATTTTTGTTAGGGAGTTGTTGCGAGTCGAACTATTCACACTGAATGTTTATCAAATTCTGATGATTTTGCAACCGCCACCGACCCATTATATACACTTACAAACATACAAGACGAAGAGCGTAGATTTTGCGAAATAAATCTATGCCCGACTTTCATTCACGGCAGCTTAAAGATCAACGCTCACCGTGGTGGTGGACACACACACACACTCCGTGGTTTTCAATATAGATTTTGGTGAAATCTATTCTACGTAATCGGCGAAAAACAATAACAAGACAGACAGACAGACACAAAGCTACGACGTAACGGCGCTTGGACGGACGGACGCAGTCGTCGTTGTAAACTTAGATTTATTAATAATTTTTCGCAACGTTTGGTGCTGCTGCTGCCACTATTGTTGTTTGATAGTGTTTCTTTTGTTGGTGTTGTGGGTCGACGAACGACACATCAATGAAAACAACTCCCTCATTTCACTGGCTTACAGTCATCTTAACCCTCTAACGAGCAGATTTATTTAAGTTGAAAATAAAATACGTGGTTTACTTGAATTATTTTTAAAAACATTTTTGTGGTACCTCGTAAAAATTGCCACCATTTCTTAATTTTCGTATATGCGAAATAGAATATTTTTGTCCGAGACATAAGAAATTATTTTTTGTGTGCATTTAGCCAGACATAAAATAAAACAAGTAAGGAAAGGCTAAAGTCGGGCGGGGCCGACTATATGATACACTCCACTTTCTCTCCGAATACAATTAAATTTTGTTAAAAATTGATAACTGGAAGGATTTTTGTATGTTTCCTAATCATAGGCTGATATGACCTGACCTAATTTGTCAAATCGATAAGAATATTTGTATCGGGGTTATATCCCACTTACATAATAGGTTAAGTTCAAGTATTACGTATTACGTGTTATATTCAATTAGAAGAAATTCGGTGAAAATACATGGTTTCTATGGCGAAATTTGCATAGGAGTAATATATAAATCTGAACCGATCTGACCCATGCTCTCCATGGGTATTTTTAGTTGAAATATAAGATATTTTCCAAAAAGATATTTTGTTAAAAAATTTGGTTTCTAGAGCAGAAAAAGTCAGATCAAAGCGAAATTTGATATAAATTTGAACCGATCTGACCTATTTTCACTAGAAGTGTTACTAGTTTAAATATAAGATGTCTTGTCAAATTTGAAGTCAATTTGGCAAAATATGTGGTTTATAAATCGGAAAAGTCAAATTGGGATCGAAATTTGTATGGGAGCTATATATAATTCACCATGGGTGTTTCTAGTTGGAATATAAGATGTTTGGCAAAATTAATGTCTGCTAAAATATGTGGGTTATAGAGTGAAAAATGTGAAATCGGGAGTGAAATTTGTGTGGGAGCTATATATAAATCTGAACCGATCTGACCAATTTTCGCCATGGGTGTTTCTAGTTGGAATATAAGATGTTTTGCAAGATTTGAAGAAGATCTTCTAAAATATGTGGTTTATAGAGTGAAAAAATGGGAAATCGGGAGTTAAATTTGTGTGGGAGCTATATATAAATCTGAACCGATCTGACCCATTTTCACAGGTGTTTCTAGTTGAAATATAAGATGTTTTGCCAATTTTGAAGAAAATCTGATGTAATATGTGGTATCTAGAGTGAAAAAGAGTCAAATCGGGAGTGAAAATCGTATGGGGGCTATATCTAAATCTGATCCGATCAAATTAAACAGCGTTCGTCCTTGCCCGAAAAACTTCGTTGTGCAAAGTTTTATTTGGTTCTGTCTACAATTGCGACCTGTATCGTGATTACAAGAATAGATGGACAGACAGACAGACGGACACACAGACGGACATTGCTAAATCGATTCAAAAATCCCTTCTAAGTCGATCGGTATAATTAACAATGGGTCTATCTCCCTTCCTTTTGGGTGTTACAAACAAATGCACAAAAAAATAATACTCTCGTGGAGTGTATAAAAATAGCAAAATCAAAAAAAAATATTTTCTTCTGTTTTTAATAGTTAATAGTCTAAAGAAGAAAACCATATCTACATGTAAATGGTCTTGGGATAACTGTAGAAGTTATGGCCTTCTGTATGTAGACACAATTTTTAAGTTATTATTTTTTAATTTGTTTTAATTTTTTTTTACAAATTAAATAACAGAATATTATTTTCTATGTTTCTTACTTGGAGAAGAAAACAGTCCTATCTGTGGAAAATCTATGGCTAAAGTAGAAGTTAAGGCCATTTTTCTATACTTTGTGGGGGTTTTCGTGACGGGGAAAATGATTTTTTGTTTTTAAAAAAAATATTTTTTTCTCAATTTTTAAAATCACTTTTTGAAATTTGCAACAGTTTTGAGATATAACATAGTTTGGAAAAATAAGAAAAATTAAACAAAACAAGTAAAAAAGCCGTTAAGTTCGGTCGGGCCGAATTTTATATACCCTCCACCATGGATTGCATTCCACAAAGTGTCGCGATTTTCGCAGAAGTGCAGTAACATTACAGGAAAACGTCAATTTTTTTAACATAGCCAAACCAAAACAAATAAAAATACTGGAAAAATAATTTTATAAACAAATATAATTTTTTTCACACTACGCTTATAAGCCAAGCCTTAAAATACGTTTATGCTATATATATCGAAATAAGACTTCACGTCAATTCAAAAAGTAAATATTAGACAGCAATCTTCAAAAAAGCTTAACTACCATAAATATTGGTAGATGGTGGGTGCTATAGTTGGTTGTATTTCCATTCTATTTTAATTCCAAAAGTACAAATTTTGAAAATTCATTATCTTCGTACGCAGTGCTGGACAACTAAACTTCACGATTCAACCAATTTTTACCCTAAAAGGTAAAATCTTTTTATTTTGCGCGTCTATGCAGTCAGAGGAATGTATACACCGATTTCCATGATTCTAGATGCGGCCATTTGGTTGGTACAATTTTTATCCCCTTTTTCCCATTTTACGACTTTCTAAAACCTCTTCATTTTACATGTCTACGCAATCCTTCAATGCTTTACACTTTTTTCCTTCCCAAATGATATTTATTTATTACGAATTACAATACAAAGTAAATTTATATTCTAATTTTGGGTCCGGAGATTGAGCCGGGATGACCAAGACCATTGTAGGTAGTTATTGCAGCGACAGACCCGAGCCTCTGGTGAGAATCGAACCCAACTCGACTACCAGGGCCTAATTCTGTCCCAAAAGATATATACTTTCGTACTATGTAGACTGAGGGTATAATAAATTGTTAGTTGCATATGTTTTGGCCACCACTGTTAACTGCTATATGCAAACTTTATGAGCAAATTATGCAAAAATATGCTCAAAAATTAGGTAATATTTTCAAACGTTCAACAAATAATTATGATAATTTAGTTTTGGGAAAGCAAACACATTTGTTGTTAGTCTTTACATTACATCGACTTAAAGATTTCTAAAGAGTGATTTTTTTGAGGTTAGGATTTTCATGCATTAGTATTTGACAGATCACGTGGGATTTCAGACATGGTGTCAAAGAGAAAGATGCTCAGTATGCTTTGACATTTTATCATGAATCATCTTACAAACGAACAACGCTTGCAAATTATTGAATTTTATTATCAAAATGCGTGCTCTGTTAAGAAATTTCATTGCGCGCTTCCATTTTATGGTCAGTTTAATCGACCCACTGAAGCGGCTATTCGGGCTATTGTGACTAAATATCGCACCAAATTTACATTGTTGGACATTAAACCACCAACACGCTTACGTAGAGTGCGAACTGAAGAAAATATCGCAGCTGTATCGGCCAGTGTTAATGATGACCACCAATTTTCGATTCGTCGCCGTTCGCACCAATTGGGTCTCTGTTACTCAAAAACGTGGAAATGCCAAAATTGGACTAAGCGGATGGACCACCTAAGACGCAGCCGCGGTCAACATTTAAATGAAATTATCTTCAAAAAGTAAATGTCATGGACCAATCTAACGTTTCAAATAAAGAACCGATGAGATTTTGCAAATTTTATGCGTTTTTTTTTTAAAAAAAGTTATCAAGCTCTTAAAAAATCACCCTTTACACAACTTAGTACCAAATTTACCCAAGGACTTTACAATTAATGTAGTGCCCTTTTCCAACAGTTGAAATGATTGCTTAAGTGACATGTTTGATACTTCAAAGCTGTTTAAATGGAATAACGTGTTTCGAAATTAGATTTTATAGGACTCCATTGATAACACTGTGCGACAGTCCAAAAACTCTGGGAAGTGATATTATTTTTACCGTAATTCAAGATTTTAGGGGTGTCTGGCAAATTTCAAATACAAATTCCTGTTCTACTCGACAATATCTACCAGAAAAATACTATCACTTCCCAGAGTTTTTGGACTATCGCACAGTGTTATTGTAGTTTTCGAAAATGTGAAATGTGATATATTTTTATTTTAAGTAAAAAATTTAACTTTTTGTATAAACAATTAAAGAAAAATAGAATATTTATTTATATCAGTATTCGCGAAAGGCAAAGCATCGAGATTGTCTTCAGAGAAATGTTATAAACGCGCTCTCGACAAAATAGTTATAAACTAGTGTCAACTTCAGTGAATATTCGATGTGAAGCATACGGAATGATAATCTTAATAAGCCCATAAATCATAAAATAACTTTCTCATTTTCGGTTTTGTCTAGCGTTCCGTAGAACATTGTCGGGTTTATAGTTTATTCCATATTAACCAATGGGTTAATGAATCGCCGTCGACATTCTCGTGTTAGACCACAGCTCATCCCGTATTATTCATACATTTTACTACATTTACTGGAAAAGTACGCATACTGACTGGTCTGACCGCAAGTAATTTTATTAATTATTTTTGAAATTTCATCATTAAACAAATTTTACGGCCCAGTGAGTACACACCTCACACGAACTGTTTTGATTTGAAAATATTCTAAGATTACTCACGCTGTTGGGGATTTTTTCTTTTCTACATATCATTAATGATCCGAATAGATCATTAATGGTCATTAAGATCGGCAGATGATGGTTTGTGATACTTAATTCTTGTAGATTTTGTTTATCGTAGCTTTGCGTGTTTTTGGGAATTTCTCGATTCAAAGAAAGGCTAATATTGTATGACAAATAAGCGGCACGTATTATGCTAATGCTGTAGACGATGTTGTGAAAATAACGAACAGTGTGTGACAGAAGTCTCCAGCGTTTGTTGTTGGACATATTGTTGTGTAGCTTAATCTGAGTGGAAACATTTGTGCTAATCTGTCCACTGATAGCTACGCCCGTCCATACAAGTCTTAAAATGTATTTGAAAGAGTTCAAACAATTCGAAAAAATAAAAAACGTTTTTTTTTAATTTTCAAAATCTGAAAATAGTGAATATCTGTAATTATAAAAAAAATATTTTTCTTTTTCTGTTTTATGAACAAATAACGGGCGATTCATGAGAGTTTTGATTTATAATGTAAAATAAAGTACATAATTTTGAAATTGAACTTAGAATTTTTATTATCGGTTAAAATAACAATTTATGGCATTTACTGTTTGGAAATGATATCATATAAATGTTGGCCACAACTACGTCTGAAGTGGTCCATTCGGAATGTCCAATTTTGCGCGGCTTGTTCGGCAATAGCGACTGGAGAGCCAATTCACTGTATATAATACGCAAATTTAAGTAGGCTTTAATTCTTGCACATGTTGACTTTTGTTCGCTTAATGACCGAGATCATTACGAAAAAAAGATTTAACGAGTGAAATGGACAAAAGGGATAAAAACATGAAATTCGGTGTGTACATTCCTTTAATTGCGTGGGCACGTGAAATAGAGGAATTATTCAAAAGTCGTACTTTTGGGAAGAAAAGGGATACAAATGGTACCAATGATACGACAATAGCTAGAGACATGAAATTCGGTGTGTATGTCCCTATAATTACGTAGACACATAAAATAGAGAGTTTTTTTTCGAAATTTGTACTTTTGAGAATTTGAAAAGAGGTATAAAAATGGTACCAATCAAACCGCTGAAGATAAAAATTCGGTGTTTGCTTTTATCTGACTGTGTAGACGCGAAACATAAATGATTTCTTTTCGAAATTTGTACTTTTAGGCGGAAAATGGGGCGAAAGGGATAAAAATGGTACCAATCAAACACTTGCAGTTAGAATTCTGTGTATGCATTGCTGTGACTGCGTAGACGCGAAAAATAAAGATATCTTTCGATATTCGTACCTTTAGGATCAAAACGAGATAAAGTTGGTACCACTTTAAACATAAACAAGTAAGGAAAGGCTAAAGTCGGGCGGGGCCGACTCTATGATACACTCCACTTTCTATCCGAATACAATTCAATTCGGTGAAAAAGTGAAAAACGGGAAGGTTTTTTGTATCCTGTAAATGTATGTGTTTGACAAAAAATGTTAAATCGGAAAGGACATTTGTATGGGGGTATATTGAAACCGGGAACGAAATAGGTGAAATATTAAGTGTATAGTTTGGCCAAAATCGGTTAAACTTTTGGGAGCAACATTTGTATTTGGGCTATATTCAAATCTGAACCGATCTTACCCACTTTCACCATAGTTTTCTTTAGTTGGACTATAAGATGTTGTGCCAATTTTAAAGAAAATCGGGTACAATATGTGGTTTCTATAGCGCAAAAGTCAAATCGGGAGCGACTTTGTATGGGGGCTATATCTAAATCTGAATCGATCTAGCCCGCTTTAGCCACAGGTGTTTCTAGTAAGATTATAAGACGTTGTGCCAAATTTAAAGAAAATCGAGCAAAATATGTGGCTTTTAAAGCGGCAAAAGTCAAATCGGGAGCGAAATTTGTATGGGGCTATATCTAAATCTGAACTGATCAAACCCAATTTCAGCATAGGTGTCAGCATTGGTGTTTCTTGTTGGATTATAGGGTATTGCGCCAAATTAAAAGAGAATCGAGTACAATATGTGGTTTCTAGAGCGGAAAATGTCAAATCGGGAGCGAAATTTGTATGGGGGCTATATCTAAATCTGAACCGATTTGACCTATTTTCACCATAGATGTTCCTAGTATAAATATAAGATGTTTTGCCAAATCTGAAGACAATCTGATACAAGATGTGGTTTCTAGAGCGGAAAAAGTCAAATCGGGAGCGCAATTTGTATGGGAGCTATATATAAATCTGAACCGATCTGACCTATATTCTCCATGGGTATTTATAGTTGAAATATAAGATGTTTTACCAAATCTGAAGACAATCTGATACAATACGTGGTTTCTAGAGCGGAAAAAATCAAATCGGGAGCGATATTTGTATGGGAGCTATATATAAATCTGAACCGATCTAACACATTTTTACCACAGGTGTTTCTAGTTGAAATATAAGATGTTTTGCCAATTTTAAAGAAAATCTGTTGTAATATGTGGTATCTAGAGTGAAAAGAGTCAAATCGGGAGTAAAATTCGTATGGGGGCTATATCTAAATCTGAACCGATTTTCTTCAAATTAAATAGCGTTCGTCCTTGTCCCGAAAAACTTCATTGTGCAAAGTTTCATTTAGTTATGTCTACAATTGCGACCTGTATCGTGATTACAAGAATAGATGGACAGACAGACGGACAGACAGACAGACAGACAGACAGACAGACAGACAGACAGACGGACGGACATTGCTAAATCGATTCAAAAAGTGATTCTAAGTCGATCGGTATAATTAACAATGGGTCTATCTCGTTTCCTTTTGGGTGTTACAAACAAATGCACAAAGACATAATACTCTCGTGGAGTGTATAAAAATATTTACGTTTTAGCCACGCCCATTCTTGTACCTCCCACACAATTGTCTCTATCCTAGGTAATATTAAATCCTTCATAACTTCTATACTGGTGCATGGAATCCACTATGACTTGATATTTGATCATGTTTTTACAATTGTTTTATAAATGTGGAAGCTGGGACCATGTGATACGAACCTCCTAGTACCTTCCACACAATTTATCCTGCCCTACGTTAAATTTAATTCCTTATATTTATGTTAAATTTCCTTCTGAGAGTGAGGGTATATATAAGTCGGTTTAGCTGACTGAAGTTTACTTACTTGGTTTTAACGGATATTCTACCAGTGAGTTGTACTTCTCATTTGTTGTTGAAAAGTCGCTGCGAAGCCCCTTGAGGAAAGCTTTCACAGGGTGGAAAGTGGTAGCCAAGTAATAAATGTCGGCATGCCATTTGTAGATAAATTTTCATTCTATAAAACATAGATGCAAAGTGGTCTTGAGCCAGGGCAATATCCCAGTTCGAATCAAATATTGATTGCAGACCGAAATAAAACAAACGAAAAAATTAAAATAATTTTAAATGTAATTATTCTACTTACACTGGCCTTTAATTGGCATAATGAAGTCACTTTAATATTTTGATTTTAATTAATAAGTGCAACTGGTTTAGACCCGTATTAATCCCACGTGTTTAAAGAATTTTCGGACTTGTAATTTTCTCTAGCACATTTTCTCGATTGTTTGGAGAGTTGTTATAAAGAGAGTTCTCATTTAACAATTTCCAATTTAATTTATTTTTTTAAGAAATGGATTTAGGTCTAGTGTGCACTGCTCGGTGCGTAATTCATATAAATATATATCGTTGAAATCTGAAACATTCTTATATAGTGTACAGTTTTATCAAGTAAGTAATAGTAGTAGTTTATATACCCTTCAGCATGGAATGTATTCCACAGTATTATAGGTAGATTAGAGGCTGTCGACATTACATAGGAGTGCACTACCATATTAGGAAAATTGTGTTTCTTCATTATTATACTATTAATAGTCTCTACTATGTATAAATATTAGCATAATTATTAGTCAGAAATCTTCAAAAATGTGCCCTAAATATTATGAGGTAGAAACAATTTCCCTCAAGCCCGATTTTCCCCATTTGCAATTTCTTGATTCCATCTACAGCCTAAATGTCTGTATCCAATATGTTTCAGAGTGAAATGTACACACCTAATTTCGTGATTTTAGGTCCAGCCGTTTTATTTGTACCAGATTCTGTAGTTTTTTCATTTTGACCCTAAAAGTACGAATTTAGAAAAAATCGTACCTCTTATTTGCCTCGTCTACGTAGACAGACGAGTGCAAAAGCTGAATATAATGATTCTAGCTACAACCGTTTGATTGCAACATCTTACATCCTGATACTACGAATATCGGAAGATCTCTTCATTATTCGCGTCACCGCAGTCAGAGAAGTGTACACACCGAATTTCATTATTATAGCTGCAGCCGTTTGGTTGGTACCATTTTTATTCCCATTCGCCCCATTGTCCGCCTAAAAGTACAAACTTCGACAAAATTCTTTTGATTTTGCATCTTCACAGATGAAAGTAAACACCAAATTTCATGATTTCAACTTCAGCGGTTTGATAGGTACCATTTTTATCCCTCTTTTACAATTTTATCCCTTAAAATGGGAATTTTGAGAAATCCCTCTATTCGACGTATCTACGTAATTAGAGGGATGTACATTCCAAATTCCATGTCTCTAGCTGTTATCGTATCATTGGTAACATTTTTATCTCTTTTTGTCTCATTTGGCCCGTTAAAAATTTTATTTACTTTTTGGTGCTTTCAGGCTACTAGAGGAATATACGCAACAAATTTCAAGCGCATGCAAAGCAGAAATTGAAAACAATTGCTTAAATAATGTAAATATTAGGGGTACTTTCAGTCCTTGTTAGGGAACATTTTTATACACTCCACGAGAGTATTATGTCTTTGTGCATTTGTTTGTAACACCCAAAAGGAAACGAGATAGACCCATTGTTAATTATACCGATCGTCTTAGAATCACATTCTGAGTCGATTTAGCAATGTCCGTCTGTCTGTCTGTCTGTCTGTCTGTCTGTCTGTCTGTCCGTCCGTCCGTCCATCTATTCTTGTAATCACGATACAGGTCGCAATTGTAGACAGAACCAAGTGAAACTTTGCACAACGACGTTTTTCGGGATAAGGACGAACGCTATTTAATTTGAAGAAAATCGGTTCAGATTTAGATATAGCCCCCATACGAATTTTACTCCCGATTTGACTCTTTTCACTCTAGATACCACATATTACAACAGATTTTCTTTAAAATTGGCTAAACATCTTATATTGTAACTAGAAACACCTGTGGTAAAAATGTGTTAGATCGGTTCAGATTTATATATAGCTCCCATACAAATTTCTCTCCCGATTTGACTTTTTCCGCTCTAGAGACCACATAATGTATCAGATTGTCCTCAGAATTGGTAAAACATCTTATATTTCCACTAGAAACACCCATGGTGAATATCGGTCAGATCGGTTCAGATTTATATATAGCTCCCATACAAATTTCGCTCCCGATTTGACTTTTTCCGCTCTAGAAACCACATATTGTATCAGGTTGTCTTCAGATTTGGTAAAACATCTTATATTCCCACTAGAAACTCCCATGGTGAATATCGGACAGATCGGTTCAGATTTATATATAGCTCCCATACAAATGTCGCTCCCGATTTGACTTTTTCCGCTCTAGAAACCACATAATGTATCAGATTGTCTTCAGATTTGGTAAAACATCTTATATTTCCACTAGAAACACCCATGGTGAATATTGGTCAGATCGGTTCAGATTTATATATAGCTCCCATACAAATTTCGCTCCCGATTTGACTTTTTCCGCTCTAGAAACCACATGTTGTATCAGATTGTCTTCAGATTTGGCAAAACATCTTATATTTAAACTAAGAACATCTGTGGTGAAAATAGGTCAAATCGGTTCAGATTTAGATATAGCCCCCATACAAATGTCGTTCCCGATTTGACATTTTCCTCTGTAGAAACCACATATTGTACTCGATTTTCTTTAAATTTGGCACAACATCTTATAATCTTACTAGAAACACCTATACAAAAATTGGGTAAGATCGGTTCAGATTTAGATATAGCCCCCATATAAATGTCGCTCCCGATTTGACTTTTTCCGCTTTAAATGCCACATATTCTAATCGATTTTCTTTAAATTTGGGACAACATCTTATAATCCAACGAGAAACACATTACAGAAATTGGGTAGGATCGGTTCAGATTTAGATATAGCCCCATACAAATGTCGCTCCCGATTTGACTTTTGCCGCTTTAAAAGCCACATATTGTGCTCGATTTTCCTTAAATTTCGCACAACATCTTATAATCTAACTAAACTTTGGTGAAAGTGGGTAAGATCGGTTCAGATTTAAATATAGCCCAATTTCAAATTTTGCTCCCACAAGTTTAACCAAACTATACATTTTATATTTCACCTATTTCGTTCCAGGTTTCAATATATCCTCATACAAATGTCCTTTCCGATATAAAATTTTTTGTCAAACACATACATTTACAGGATACAAAAAACCTTCCCGTTTTCAATTTTCCACCGAATTGAATTGTATTCGGATTGAAAGTGGAGTGTTTCATAGAGTCGGCCCCGCCCGACTTTAGCCTTTCCTTACTTGTTTCCCTCTGGGCCTATTTCGCCCACTTTCAATCCCCGCCGATCTGCAACCATAAGACACATTTAGGTGACATTTGAACCTCCTAGCTCATTTCATTCGGAAGCTAGCGTGCTTTCAACAGACAAACGGACGGACGGACAGACAGACGGACATGGCTAAATCGTCTTAGAATTTTACTACGACCCAGAATATATATACTTTATGGGTCTCCGTTGGATATTTCAAGGTGTTACAAACGGAATGGCAATGTGAATATACCCCCATCCTTAGGTGGAGGGTATAAAAAAAGGTTTTGAAAAATTGTTTACACAATTGATATTGAGTTTCAGACTCTTTTATATAATGTGCCAATATTCTTCTACTTCTTTCTAAGGTGGCTTTGGAGTGAATCAAAGCAACACGGAGCTGGTACTCCTAACCACGAAGACCAAGATTTCAACCTTTAGACTACGGACAATTGACCTATGTTTCATTATTTTTTCATCGTTTCGTGAATTCAAATAACGCAATAAAACTATGGAAGTTTATTTTTCACCACGGCAAGAGTATGATATCCGAAGCCCAAGACCATAGGAAAGAGGAAATAAGAATAAAATTGGACTACATGTTATCGAAAACTCGGTAAATGTTTGGAAAAATCGAAAATATCAATTTTTTTGTAAAATGTGTTCAAAATCAAAAAAGAATAATAAAATGAAAATGTTCGATAGCTATCTTAGTGATCGAAATTGTAAATTAAAAAAATAAACTATTTTTTTATTGTTTTTAGCTCTTTCGATATCAGATAAAAATTTCTTTCGAATTATCGAAACAAAAAATATCGGCCCAAAAGCATAGTTCAGGTCATGTAATTGGTTTAAAATTGCTATTGCTGCATTCATCAAAAAAGAATAATAAAATGAAAATGTTCGATAGCTATCTTAGTGATCGAAATTGTAAATTAAAAAAATAAACTATTTTTTTATTGTTTTTAGCTCTTTCGATATCAGATAAAAATTTCTTTCGAATTATCGAAACAAAAAATATCGGCCCAAAAGCATAGTTCAGGTCATGTAATTGGTTTAAAATTGCTATTGCTGCATTTGTGAAAAAATCAAAATGACTGAATTAAAGATGCATTCTCGTCTACATAACTTTAAAGGCTTTCCTATTATTGAATAGTTTAATTATTTGATAAATAATTGTTAGATTTTTATATAGTTGTAAATTTAAACCAAATAGCTCATTCTGTGCTACCCTGTACTGTATATTTGCTTTTACAGCAATAATACAAACATTTTTCCATGTAGTTCGAAGCTATCTTTAATATTTTGAAATGCTTAGATTAGTGATACTTTTTCTTTCATTATTATTAGGTCCGCCCCATAAATTTCGTGCCGACTCCTTATGGGCTGAAGTTGCACATTCTTTGAGTTCAATTTTAGTCACCTGTGAGGCGCTTGAATGCCGACCGATTGAAGGTTTGATATTCTTTTTTCGTTGGTGATGATCCACATTTTCACAACTACCAATTCACAATATGAGGATCTTTTACACTGGAAGAAACTTACATACCAAAAATTATTGCGATGTGACTTTTGTGAGGCAGTGTAACTACATCTGTTTGTTGTTAGACATTGAAACAAGTTTCTTTTGCTGGCGGCATCATTTAACGGTTGGCCTTTTCTTTGACTAAGCTGGGCACATTCACCTAGTTGGCGGTTAGGGAATGGATATGACATTAATGACATATGCTAAACAATCGTTAATCGTTTACGGGTTAAAAGAGATTTAGACTAATCATATAAAAGAAGTGAGTTTCGATTTCACACAAAAAACTGCATGTCCATAATTTAAAATTTCTATTATTTTGTTAGTTTTGTGTTGTCTGATAGATTTTGATTGAATTTTCGATGTTTTTGAATGTGGTAGATTCGAATAGCAGCTATTTCCTTGGTAAAAAGAAAAACTTAATCGGAAAGTACTACGTTTAAATTTCTATGTTACAACGTTAAATATGTTGATTTAACAAATGAAATAATGCAAATAAAATTACTCTTCAGACAACCAAAAAATAAAAGTTTGAGTTGTTTCATTATGATTAGCCAAATATTCCAATTTTATGAATCCTAATAATTGTGATTTTTCTGGTTTCTACAATATTTTATATAATATGATTTTATCATATAAGAAGAACAACGATGTGAATAGGCCTGCTCTGTATGCATATTGTCCACATTTTTATACCCTACACCACTTCGTGGACTAGGGTATTATAAGTTAGTTTTCCGCCAAATGTTTGTAACACCAAGAAATAATTGAGCTAGACCCACCTTTAAGTATACGGATCGGCTTAGAATCACCAGCTGAATCGATTTAACGATGTCTGTCTGTCCGTCCGTCCGTCTGCTGTCCATCTAAGCTTGTTCGCACTCTACAAGTCGCAATTGTGGTCCGATTGTCATGAAATTTGGAAGCAGTTACTTTTTTTGGCCAAGGACGATTGAATTTGGAGGAAATCGGTTCAGATTTAGATATAGGCTCCATACAAATATCCCTATAATTTACACTATTACTGCTCTAGAATACACATTTTGCATGGGATTATGCCAAATTTTCAGGATCGTGTTATATTTGACCTAGAAACAGCTAACGGGAAAGTGGACCACATGGGTCTATGCTTTGATATAGCCCCCATAGAAATGTACCTCCGATTTACAATATTACTGCCCTAAAATGCACATTTGACATCGGATCTTGATCAAATTTCCCACATCATATTATATTTCAACTAGAAACTCCTACTATAAAATTCAACTATAGGGGTCCATGTTTGGGTATAGCCCCCGTGTAAATGGGCCCACAGTTTACACTATTTTCGCTATAAAAACTGCATCTTACATCGGATCGTGCCAAAATGTTCAGGATGATGTTATATTTGACTAGAAACAGCTAATGCGGAAGTGGGCTGCATGGGTCCATATTTTGATATAGCCCCCATACACCTCCGATTTACACTATTACTATTTTAAAATACACATTTGACATCGGGTCTTGATCAAATTTCCCACACAATGTTACATTTAGACTAAAAACACCTATTTTGAAAGCCAGCTATATAGGTCAATGTTTACATTGGATCTTGATCAAATTTTGCAGATCATGTTATATTTAAACAAAGAATTCCTAATTTGTAGGTGATCTATAAGGGCCCACTTTTTAATGTAGCGCCCTTTCAAATGGCCCACATTTTTGTTATTACCCCTCTAGGACCTACATTATACATCGGAGGTTTTTCAATTTTGCAGATTATATTATATTTCAACTAAGAATATATGAGTCCATTCTAATCTATAACAGCTCTAGATACTACGTCTTACATCGGATTTTGATACAATTTTGGAGATCATAATATAGCTCAACTAGGAATACCTACCGTAAATGAGAACTATATAGGCCCATGTTTGGCACAGGCCCGAGGTGTTGTTATAGGCCCCTTCGAATGTCCGTCGGATTCATCCTATTACCGCTGTATAATCTGTATTTGTCATTAGATCTTGATAAATTTTCCAGAACATGTTATATTTACTTTACTCAAATTTGACTAAAGATGAATTTATTTATAGTAACTGTATAATTTATATGAACTACATAAAATTGCTCTCATGATACACCTCGGATTAGTAATAAAAGCAAGGTATATAAGCACGGAGTGGTATAGGGATTATATAGTCGTCCGTCTTTAGCCTTTCCTTACTTGTTTTTGAATTAATATACTCCACTTCAAATAAGAAATATTATTCTTGTCTTAGAATAACTTATTGGACGTTTATATTGATTTTTTGTGGTTTTTCAAGGTGACAGCTAAAAACCCATATTTCTAGGAAACATTTAATAAGAGGTGTTATGAAAAATAAATAGAAGGAATTAATAGCTTTTGAATGATGAATATCAGACGAAAAATGATGTCACTGACACCATGTTTACAAAATAATTTAATATAAGGGATGGATTTTCAGTGCCAACATTTTCCAACTCTTTTTACAAAAATGAGCGCTGCGGCGTCCATTTCCTTTCGATGTTCATCATTTTGGCATCATTCGAAAGGTATTGACTGCCGCTATAAACTTTTACTAGTACGAAAAGTACGAAAAATTTTTTCAGTTGTCACTTTGAATTCGACCTATAAGTTACTCTAAGACAAGATTAAAAATTTATATTTAAAGCGTTTTCAAGGGTCTATAATTACAGAAAAAATTGACAAAAATGCAGCAGACGAACGGGAAAACACGATTTTTAGGAATATTTTTAGGAGCGTTTTTCTCACAGACAGCTTGATCTAGGAAGGAAATATTTTGCAAATCATCATTAAACAATCCAACCTTTTTTTCGTGGGGTGACTGCAAATTGTTTTTCCATTTGTATGGAACGCGAACCGGCCTAATATATATATAGGCTGATATGATATCTCCCCTTTATTTACCTCATAATTCGCCCAACTCTTTTAAGGGTTAAACATCCACGGCAACAACAACTACATAGAATTATCAACGTCTGCTTCAACCAAGTTCACCCAGCTAGCTTTTCAGATTGATTTGTTTGTTAATTTAATGATGTTTACAAGTAAAAAAGTATTAAAACATCTTATATTTAATTAAAACACATGCTCAAAAATAATCCGCCTAAATATCTGAAGTGATCACGGTTTTTTTCAATTAAGCGGATTCAATGAGATTTTTGTAGTTTGATCAATTGCAAGCTATTCCAATGAAATATACACTAAAGCTGTGCAAACTGATGGAATTGAATGGTCTAGTCGAACATTGTGATTACTTTTTACGGAATGAATTTATACATTTTGCAGTCATTAACTCAAAGTTAGTTAGATTTTTGCCAAATGTGTGTGAGTTTTGCAAGTCATCGAGTTAATTTCAACTTAATTCTTTTGCTAATATAAGGTGACACGTACTTTTTTGGTAGCAACATATGCACAAAGACAACAAACTCAATATTTCAGCGAAGAATGTTGTCGAGAATAAGAACAAATAAAAGCGACGAAAATGTGTGACTTACAATCATTTTGTAGAATTTGTTGAGTCAGATATATTTACGGATACGTTTTTTATACCCCCACTTGGGGATTATGTCTTTGTGCATTTGTGTGTAAAATCCACAAGAAGATAGATAGATACGTCGTTTATTATACCGATAGACTTTCTTTCACTTTCTGAATCTATTTAGCCATATGAGTCTGTCTGTCCGTCCGCCATCTTTTCCTGTAATCAATTATTGTCCAATTCTAACAACAAGTGGCACAAGTGAGTTTCGCTGGCTAAGGAGGGATGCTGTTTAATTTGCGGTCAATTGGTTAAGACTTATATATAGCCCCAATACACTCCCCATTACTCTGGATTTTAACTATGTCGAACCAAATTTCTTTAAATTTGGTTCAATATGTATATTTCAACTATGGTGAAGTTCAGTTAGATTAGGTTCAGATTTATATACAGCTCCCACACAATTTTCGATTCCGATTTGACTTTTTGCACTCTATAAACCACATAATTTGACCGTTTTTCTTCAAATTTGATATTTCGACTAGAAGTACATACGGTGAATGTTGGTTCAAAGTTTTGATATAGCACTTATACAGCTCATTCTGCGCCACCCTGTATTTGAGGATATTCGTTATTACATTGGCGTCATATCCTATCATCACTCCCCTGACAAAAATATGTAACAACAACACAAAGGTTTATTTTTGATAAAGAAATATTTTTTGTTGCATTTCATCAAAAATCCATGTCCACGTTATGTCATATGCAAATGTCATTTTTGATTGCGACCTGCACTTTGTTCATATATTCAGAATATGTTTCTAAGTCGATTGGTAAAAATTGATCTATTCCCTTCCTGTTGGGTATTACAAACAAATGAACACGGACAAAATACCATGGTTGAGGGTATATTTAAGCAAAAATTCAGAAAAAAATTATCTTTTGAAATTACAAAATATATTTCCAAATAATTATGTTGGCTATAAATGTTGCGAATTTCATTTTCATAGAAAAATTTTCCTGTCAAGAAAAGCCCCTAAAGATAGAAATTAATTAATTCTTATATTATTTAATAGCAAAAATTATAGCGAAGAAAATAATACCTACATTTAAAATAACTATGAATAACTGTGTTGCTGAACCATGCGAATGAGTAATATTTTTATCAATAAATATTTATCATGATAGGAGGATTGTCCACTGCTGAACTGTGCGAATGAGTAATATTTTCATGAATAAATATTACGCATACTTCACCTAGATGTCGCTAGGAGATTTGCAGAATTTTTTCAAAATTTTCAAAATTAACAATCAGCTCTAAAAAAATCGAATAGACAATAGAAAAACCAAATTCCGATTTCTCCGCTGACATTGAGAGTTCGGAAAATGAATGATACAAAATTTGTTATTTTTGTCTGGCTGACTAAAGTACTTACGAGATTGTGTTTGGAATTGGTGAAATGATGGGTTCTATTTTTTACGATTATTTTCTATTCTATTTTTGCAAAATCAACCAGAATTTTAGTGAAAAATCATCAGAATGATAATTTTTTCATTAGTTTATTAAAGCAAAGTCCAAAAAAAGTAGGTTATGGACAAATTATTTTTTTCCATTTTTTGTAGTATGAGATTGCACCATAAAATATAAAAAATTATGTATTTTCTTGGATTTTTCATTGTGTTTACATCTTGTGTTAATAAACTAATGAAGAAATTATCAATTTGACAATTTTCCACAAAAATTCTGGATGATTTTTGAAAAAATTGTAAAAAATAGCACCCATCATTTCACCACTTCCAAACTCAGACAAAAAAGACATCAAAGAACACTTTCAAATTAAAACCAGTAAGGAAGGCCTAAAGTCGGGCGGAGCCGACTATATAATACCCTACACCACTCCCTGCGTATGTACCTCGCTTTGATTACTAAACCCATTTATTTCATGGGAGCAATTTTATGTAGTTCATATAAATTATACTATAAATGCATCTTTAGTCATATTTAATGAATATGGTTAATAATATGGTAATTGATCCAATTATCCGATAGACAAATACAAATTATACAGTAGTAATAGGATGAATCGGACCGACATTTCAAAAGGGGGCCTATAAATACATTTTGGGCCTGGTCCAAAACATGGGCCTATATATTTCTCATTCGCGGTAGGTATTCCTGGTTGAAAAATACCATGACCTGCAAAATTTGATGAAGATCCGATGTAAGATGTAGTTTCTAGAGCTGTAATAGATCAGTATGGGACCCCATTTGTGTTATACCAAAGTATGGACATATGGGCATCTCCCAAACAAGTAAGGAAATGCTAAAGAATGGCGGACTTTCTATCTCATTACAATTCAATTTGGTAAAAAAGTGAAATCGGGAAGGATTTTTGCATCCTGTAAATGTATGTGTTTGACAAAAAATTTTAAATCGGAAAGGACATTTGTATAGGGGTATATTGAAACCTGGAACGATGTGACCCGCTTTCACCATGTATGTTTATTGGTGAAATATAATATGTAAAGTTTGGCAAAAATCGGTTAAACATTCGGGAGCAGACATTGCGAAATCTGAACCGATCTTATCCAACTTTTGCATACGTGTTTCTAGTTCGATTATAAGATGTTCTGCAAAATTTAAAGAAAATCGGGTACAATATGTCGTTTCTAGAGCGGAAAATGTCAAATCGGGAGCGACATTTGTATTAGGGCTATATCTAAATCTGAACCGATCATACCCACCTTCAGCATAGGTGTTTCTAGTTCGATTATAAAATGTTGTGCCAATTTTAAAGAAAATCGGGTACAATATGTCGTTTCTAGAGCGGAAAATGTCAAATCGGGAGCGACATTTGTATGGGGGCTATATCTAAATCTGAACCGATCTTACCCAATTTTTGCATACGTGTTTCTAGTTCGATTATAAGATGTTCTGCAAAATTTAAAGAAAATCGGGTACAATATGTCGTTTCTAGAGCGGAAAATGTCAAATCGGGAGCGACATTTGTATGGGGGCTATATCTAAATCTGAACCGATCTTATCCAACATTTGCATACGTGTTTCTAGTTCGATTATAAGATGTTCTGCAAAATTTAAAGAAAATCGGGTACAATATGTCGTTTCTAGAGCGGAAAATGTCAAATCGGGAGCGACATTTGTATGGGGGCTATATCTAAATCCCGATCTTACCCAATTTTTGCATACGTGTTTCTAGTTCGATTATAAGATGTTCTGCAAAATTTAAAGAAAATCGGGTACAATATGTCGTTTCTAGAGCGGAAAATGTCAAATCGGGAGCGACATTTGTATGGGGGCTATATCTAAATCTGAACCGATCTTATCCAACTTTTGCATACGTGTTTCTAGTTCGATTATAAGATGTTCTGCAAAATTTAAAGAAAATCGGGTACAATATGTCGTTTCTAGAGCGGAAAATGTCAAATCGGGAGCGACATTTGTATGGGGGCTATATCTAAATCTGAACCGATCTTACCCAATTTTTGCATACGTGTTTCTAGTTCGATTATAAGATGTTCTGCAAAATTTAAAGAAAATCGGGTACAATATGTCGTTTCTAGAGCGGAAAATGTCAAATCGGGAGCGACATTTGTATGGGGGCTATATCTAAATCTGAACCGATCTTATCCAACTTTTGCATACGTGTTTCTAGTTCGATTATAAGATGTTCTGCAAAATTTAAAGAAAATCGGGTACAATATGTCGTTTCTAGAGCGGAAAATGTCAAATCGGGAGCGACATTTGTATGGGGGCTATATCTAAATCTGAACCGATCTTACCCAATTTTTGCATACGAGTTTCTAGTTGGATTACAAGATGTTCTGCCAAATTTAAAGAAAATCGGGTACAATATGTCGTTTCTAGAGCGGAAAATGTCAAATCGGGAGCGACATTTGTATGGGGGCTATATCTAAATCTGAACCGATCTTACCCAATTTTTGCATACGTGTTTCTAGTTGGATTATAAGCTGTTGTGCTAATTTTAAAGAAAATCGGGTACAATATGTGGTTTCTAGAGCGAAAAATGTCAAATCGGGACCGACATTTGTATGGGGGCTATATCTAAATCTGAACCGATTTCCTCCAAATTCAATACCAATGGTCCCTGGCCAGAAAAAATAACTTCTGTCAAGTTTCATGACAATCGAACAACAATTGCGACCTGTAGAGTGCGAACAAGCTTAGATGGACAGCAGACGGACAGACGGACAGACGGACGGACGGACGGACGGACAGACAGACATCGTTAAATCGACTCAGCTGGCGATTCTAAGCCGATCCGTATACTTAAAGGTGGGTCTAGCTCAATTATTTCTTGGTGTTACAAACATTTGGCGGAAAACTAACTTATAATACCCTAGACCACGAAGTGGTGTAGGGTATAAAAATGGATTCGTAAATTGAAATAAAATAAATAAAATTGTAAATACATATACATAATATTTTTAAGTAATTGAAATTACCTTCAAAACAAGGTATAGCACATTAAAATAAGGCAAGTGTTTAAGGAGTTACGTGCGAATTAATGAAGACAACTTTTTGAAAAAATCTTATTTGTTCTCTGTTAATTTGGTCATAACTCGTGAAAAATATTTTCTATTTTTTTCCAAAATACGTATACAATATTTTTATGAGAAGTATACATACACAAAATTCTAAATCAGTCGCAGCTATCGAGATTAAAAATCGTACCGCTTGACATGGAATGACTCACAAGCAAAAATTACTGTTCAGTTTCAGATGGAATTAATCTATAACTCTGCAAGTAAAATGTTCATGCTTTTTTCCTAAGACATGTGTAAAACAATTTATACTTTATCATTTTAATACGTGTACGTTCAGAAAAACGGAAGACTTAAGAAGCAAACATTATTTCTTTTGTGGAGGCGCCAACAGACAGCAAGTCATTCTGTTACGCATAGCTTATATTTGTCTTAAATAAACTTGATGGTAAAGCACGTCGCGAAAGCTAACATCACAACAAAAGAGTTAAGAAAGAAAAACTGAATCATATAGAACTTCTGCATGACAATAAGAAAAGCTCGATTTGAACAATTATTGTAACTACTGAGACATCGCTAATGATGAATACATTTGTCTACGTATGTTATTGTTATTATACGATGTAATTGAATTGTCGCTTTTATTGGGTAATTTGTTTCGTTTTTTTTCTAACTGCTTTCAAACAAAAGTGACAATTATATAATTTTACAATACGAGCATGTCAACGACTGTTGTGAACATGGATCACTGCTCAAACGTGCAAAACAAAATTACGCCACATTATTTCGGAAGCATCTGATATGATCAATATCATGCTATACATTGCTCGTGGAGCAATAATTACTCGAATTGGAGGTATATTTGAATACGGGCTATATAGAAACAGTCTTCCCTTTAAGCAAATAATGGCTCCAAATGAAATACAATGTCATAAGATAAATGTTCTTGAATAAAATGATGACGTAACGTCTTACAGGTGAATTGAGGTTCCTGAGCTCCAAAAACTTTTATTCGGTTTTATGGAGTGGTTAGAAAAATCTAACCAAGATCGTTTGGATTGTATGTTGTTAGAGGTTGCAAACAATTGCAACTTTTGAACCCGCGAGGGTTCACTATTGTCATTGTTATCCATGTTTTCATATAATATTTGAACACGTTAAGGTTTGCAGTGGATACGTTTAAGAAATTGAATTTTAACATCTTATAGTTCAAATTAGCAATAAATTCCAATTAAACAATACATTATGCAACAACAATTTTGCAGAAGTATTTTTATACCCTCCATCTCCACGATGGGGGTATACTAACTTTGTCATTCCGTTTGTGACACCTTGAAATATCGACCCTGGATCCTATATATATTCTTGATCGTCATAAAATTCCATGTCCGTCTGTTGAAAGCACGCTAGAATCTAAATGAAATGAGCTAGGACGTCCGAATTTGACATAAATGTGTCGTATAGTTGTAGATCGGTTGGAATTGAAATTGGTCGAAATCGGTCCAGAGGGAAAAAATTTTCCCTCACAAGGATTGAAAATACTCCTAATATTTCGATTCAATTTAAGCATGTTTTTTTGAATATATCTGTTTATATTTGCTTGATATTTGGTATGCTCATTCCCCTTATAGCAAAAACGTGCACCATAAAGTGATTCTCATTTGTAAGGGGTGAAATGGGACAAAAAGGGATACAAATTTTACCTATCAAACGACAGCAGCTAGAAACACGAAAATCGGTGTGTACATTCCTCTAGTTGAGTAGATACATATTATAAAAGTAGTTTTTTCCAAATTCGTTCTTTTAAGGGATAAACTGGGAATAGAGGAATAAAAATGGTACCAACCTAACGGCTGGACCTAGAATAATGAAATTCGATGTATACATTCCTCTGATTGCGTAGACACGTAAAATAAAAGAACTTTCCAAAATTCGTACTTTTTGAGGTTAAAATGGAAAAAGGGGATAACAATTGTACCAAGCTAATGCCGCAGCTAGAGTTATGCAATTCTAGAAAGATGAAATTCGTAGACACGTAAAATAAATATATTTGAGAAAGTTGTACTTTAAGGGGGTAAAATGGGAAAAATGGATAAAAACTGTACCAACCAAATGGCCGCAGCTTGCATCATGGAATTCGGTGTATATATTCTCCTGACTGCATAGACACGTAAAATAAAAAGATTTTTTCATATTTGTACTTTTTTACTTTTTCGGCAAAAATTGGTTGAATCATGAAGTTAGGTTATTTTGCACTGTGTACGTGAGAGATAATGAATTTGCACCCACTATCTACCAATATTTAAGCTTTTTTGAAGATTGTTGTCTTAAATTTACTCTTTGAATTAAAAAATTATTTCGATATATATAGTATAAAAGTATTGGTAGAATTGTCTATAAAGCGTGGTTTGAAATAATAAAAAAATATATTTATTTATAAAATAATTTTTCAATAATTTTATTTGTTTTGATTTGGCAATGTTAACAAATTAAATTTTCCAGTTATGTTACCGCACTTTTACGAAAATGTATCTGTGGAATGCAATCCATGGTGGAGGGTATATAAGGTTCGGCCCGGCCGAACTTAACGCCGCACAGTGGCGCCATTTGAGTTTTTTCGTTGCAAAAATCATATCTTTTGAACCGAATAAGATAATTGAACAGTTTAAACAGCATATGATAGATAACTGTTCAGCCTATGAAATGAGCGTTTGGAAAGGGTGATACGCTCTGTAGGGGCCTAATTATGTTTTATCAAAGTTAACATTAGTAGAAAAATCAATTTTATGGTAACTAAAAAAAATTATTTTTACATTTTTAGATTGTTTTTATTTTTTTCTTTAGGGTTTTATGTTTTAAATTATTACCCAACAAATTAAAAAAAAAATATTTTTTTTTTAACTTAATTTTTTCAATTTTCTGTAAAATATTCATCACAGTTCGTAAGAGAAGGTATATCTAAAAGACTAACCATTTCTGAACTATAATTATTTTCTAACTCTATTCTTGACTTCACATGCCGCAGGGAAGAAATACGTGGATCGGAAGATGCTGTGAAGAAGATGCATGTTGAAGAGGTCCTCATTTTGCCTTACCCTTGATGCTTTGAATGTGTTCTGCAATCTATATTTTTTATAAAATTTGTTAAGAGACTCCTGTGCTTCTTCAGAAACCTCTCCAATTGGCAAAGACTGGTACTCAATTATATCTTTGCCATGCGCCAATATTTTATGGACGGTCGGGGTCAACTTCTTCTGTGGATACATTTCTGCTAAAAGAGATGCAGTTTTCGACGCATATTCTCCATATTTTGTAGAATTGACATTTTCTTTGCAGTTTGAAACATCTAAGATCGTTCCCAATCTTTTCACGATTTGATTGTCAATTCCAGTGATTCTAGTTACTGCCTCATAATTTTCAAAAAATCTCCTAGAAGTGTTTCCATCGTTTGAGTTACCGTATCCGTGCTTGGGACAGTCTACTTTTAGTCCAACTTGTTTAAAACAAGTAAGGAAAGGCTAAAGTCGGGCGGGGCCGACTATATAATACCCTACACCACTCCCTGCGTATATACATCGCTTTTATTACTAAACCCAGGTGTTTCATGGGAGCAATTTTATGTAGTTCATATAAATTATACAGTCTACTATAAATTCATCTTTAGTCATATTAAACGAATATGGTAAATAATTGATCCAATTTTCCGGCAGGCAAATACAAATTATACAGTAGTAATAGGATAAATCGGACCGACATTTGAAAGGAGGCCTATAACAACACCGGCTGAAAACATGGGCCTATATATTTCTCATTTACTGTAGGTATTCATAGTTGAAATATATAATGATCCGCTGTAAGACGTAGTTTGTAGAGCTGAATTAGAGTAGAATGGGTTATTCCAAAGTTTGAAAAAAAATCCGATGTAAAATTTGCGTTCTTGAGGGGTAAAAATTAAAATGGGGCCATTTGTAAGTGCTCTACATTAAAAAGAGGTTCCATATAGATCCCTTTCAAAGTAGGTATTCTTAGTTGAAATATGACATGATATGCAAAATTATATCGAGATCTAATGCACGATGTGGGTTCTAGAGATGTAATAGAGTGGAATTGGGGCCCAATTTGTACGGGGGTTATACCAAAATATGGACCCATATATTTGACTTTCATAATATATCTTCTTAGTTGAAATATATGAGGGCTATATCTAAATCTGAACCGATCTTACCCACTTTCACATTGGTTTTTTAGTTGGATTATAAGATGTTGTGCCAATTTTAAAGAAAAACGGGTACAATATGTGGTTTCTAAAGCGGAAAAAGTGTAATCGGGAGCGACATTTGTATGGGGGCTATATCTAAATCTGAACCGATCTTACCCAATTTCTACATAGGTGTTTCTAGTTGGATTATAAGATGTTGCGCCAATTTTAAAGAAAAACGGGTACAATATGTGGATTTTAGAGCGGAAAAAGTCAAATCGGGAGCGACATTTGTATGGGGGCTATATCTAAATCTGAACCGATCTTACTCACTTTCATCATAGGTTTTTTAGTTGGATTATAAAATGTTGTGCCAATTTTAAAGAAAATCGGGTACAATATGTGGTTTCTAAAGCGGAAAAAGTGAAGTCGGGAGCGACATTTGTATGGGGGCTATATCTAAATCTGAACCGATCGTACCCACTTTCAGCATAGGTATTTTTAGTTCGATTATAAAATGTTGTGCCAACTTAAAGAAAATCGGGTACAATATGTGGTTTCTAAAGCGGAAAAAGTGTAATCGGGAGCGACATTTGTATGGGGGCTATATCTAAATCTGAACCGATCTTACCCAATTTTTGGATTATAAGATGTTCTGCAAAATTTAAAGAAAATCGGGTACAATATGTCGTTTCTAGAGCGGAAAATTTCAAATCGGGAGCGACATTTGTATGGGGGCTATATCTAAATCTGAACCGATCTTACCCAATTTTTTCATACGTGTTTCTAGTTGGATTATAAGATGTTCTGCCAAATTTAAAGAAAATCGGGTACAATATGTCGTTTGTAGAGCGGAAAATGTCAAATCGGGAGCGACATTTGTATGGGGGCTATATCTAAATCTGAACCGATCTTACCCAATTTTTGCATACGTGTTTCTAGTTGGATTATAAGATGTTCTGCCAAATTTAAAGAAAATCGGGTACAATATGTCGTTTCTAGAGCGGAAAATGTCAAATCGGGAGCGATATTTGTATGGGGGCTATATCTAAATTTGAACCGATCTTACCCAAATTTTGCATACGTGTTTCTAGTTCGATTATAAGATGTTCTGCAAAATTTAAAGAAAATCGGGTACAATATGTCGTTTGTAGAGCGGAAAATGTCAAATCGGGAGCGACATTTGTATGGGGGCTATATCTAAATCTGAACCGATCTTACCCAGTTTTTGCATAGGTGTTTCTAGTTGGATTATTAGATGTTGTGCCAAATTTAAAGAAAATCGGGTACAAGATGTGGTTTTTAGAGCGGAAAATGTCAAATCGGAAGCGACATTTGTATGGGGGCTATATCTAAATCTGAACCGATTTCCTCCAAATTCAATACCGATGGTCCTTGGCCAGAAAAAATAACTTCTGCCAAGTTTCATGACAATCGGACAACAATTGCGACCTGTAGAGTGCGAACAAGCTTAGATGGACAGCAGACGGACGGACGGACGGACAGACAGACATCGTTAAATCGACTCAGGTGGTGATTCTAAGCCGATCGGTATACTTAAAGGTGGGTCTAGCTCGATTATTTCTTGGTGTTACAAACATTTGGCGCGAAACTAACTTATAATACCCTAGTCCAAGAAGTGGTGTAGGGTATAAAAAGCATCCTGTATTTGCTTCTTTCTGATCTTTTCCTTATCCTTTATTGATGTATTTTCATCGAAGTTTTCCTCCTCTTGTGGTAGGGTATACGCCAGTTTTAGCAAGAATTCCATACACCTTATCCTTGCGTGCAATGGTGACATTCCATATTCGTAATTCTCCTCATTTGTAGAATCGTTTAAATTACCAAAGTTCTTCTGACTCTTTTTGCAAATCGGGCATGACATTGTTGAGGTTGTTCCTGTCAGTTCGTTTACGACTTTTCCGTCAACCATGGTCAGATGGAACTCGTAATTGCATTCAATATATTTTCCTTCTCCAATTTGCATTGTTTAAGTGAGGTACATACCTGCTAATTTCAATGAGTAGTTTTTTTCAAACTATTAGATCAAACTACTATCATTGTATGTACATTCCTATGACTGTATAGACGTGCAAGAGCAAGGAAAACTTCAAAAATTTCACTTTTATAGGGAAACAGCGAGAAAAGGGATAAAATTTGTACCAGTTAAACAGCTGCAGTTAGAATAGTTGAAATCGGTGTATATTTCGAGCAGGTTGCGTAGATTCGATATATAGTGCGATCTTTCGATTCTCGCACTTTTTAGGACTAAAGGTGACAAAATTGGTGCCGAGCAAAGGACTGCAGATAGATAATCATGGAGTTCGGCGTGTATATTCCTCTGATTGTGTACACACGCTACATATAGAATTTTTTTTAAATTTGTAATTTTTAGGAAAGGGTATGGTACCAATCAGCAGCTAGGATCATGAAATTATCTTTATAAATTTTTCAGACTTTGTAGGCGCGCAAAACAAAAGTATTTCTCCAAATTAGGAATAGAATGTGTTTAAAGAGATGAAACTGGTACCAAGCAAACGGCTGTAGCTAGTATTGTAAAATTAGATGTATAAATTCCATTGTGAACCAGAAAGATAATATAATTTCGCCTTTCTGAAGAGTTGCTTTGATATATAGTCAAGGACTATCAAGCATTAA
Source organism: Polietes domitor (assembly GCA_947397865.1). NCBI lineage: Eukaryota > Metazoa > Arthropoda > Insecta > Diptera > Muscidae > Polietes > Polietes domitor. The sequence continues at coordinate 64,527,851 of OX377622.1, forward strand.
AAAACATATTTATAGAGACGCCCCCATTAGTGACGTGGCACTAAATTAATTAAATAATATTATTTCAATTTTATAATAATAAAAAATCACAATTTATTTAACAAATATCGACAGCCTCTATTCTGTTGGTAATAGTGAGCAATGTAATCCACGGTGGAGGGCATTCGGCCGGGCCGGTCCGGCCTGTCTATTTTCATAGAAGTGCAGTAATATTACAGGAAAAAATAATTTTTTTAATATAGCTAAACCAAAACAATATCAAAACAAGGCTACCAATATGTTTACATATCAAATACCATAAATATTGGTATATAGTGGGGGCTACAGTTGGTTGTATTTCCATTCTATTTTAATTCTAAAAATACAAATTTTGAAAATACATAGTGCAAGATAACTAACCTAACTTCATGGTTCAACCAACCGTAAAAGTAAAATGTACGAATTTGGAAAAATCTTTTTATTTTATGTTCAAAAAGCTCAAATACCATAAATATTGGTATATAGTGGGGGCTACAGTTGGTTGTATTTCCATTCTATTTTAATTCTAAAAATACAAATTTTGAAAATCCAATATCTTACGTACATAGTGCAAGATAACTAACCTAATTTCATGATTCAACCAACCGTAAAAGTAAAATGTACGAATTTGGAAAAATCTTTTTATTTTGTAGTCAGAAGAATGTATACACTTACCACGGCCATTTTTATCCCCTTTTTTCCTATTTTAAGAGTACGACTTTCTAAAATCTCTTTATTTTACGTGTCTACGCAATTAGAGAGATGTACACACCCAATTTCATCATTCTAGCTGTAGTCGTTTAGTTGGTACTATTTTTATCCCTCTGTACCCATTGTTCCCCTGAAAGTACAAATTTGGAAAAAAACCTTTTATTTTTCGTGTCTACGCAGTCAGAGGAATGTATACTCCGAATTTCATGACTCTAGCTGCGGTCATTTGGTTGGTACTATTTTTATCCTCTTTTTCCATTTTAATCCCAAAAAGTACGAATTTCCAAAAATCCGTTTATTTTACGTATCTACGCAATCAGTGGAATGTATACACCGAATTTCATTATTCTAGGTGCAGCCGTTTGGTTGGTACCAGTTTTATCCCTCTATTCCCATTTTACCCCTTAAAAGTACGAATTTGGAAAGAGTACTTTTATAGTATGTATCTACTCAATTTGAGGTATGTACATTAGGGCGTACCTCAAAAAAAAAAGTTCGCCGTACACCTTCTAATATGAAGTATTATTGAAAGGTAGTTTCAAAAAAAAAAATTTTATTTTTTTATGCCGAACGTAGGGGTCGCGCTTTTACATTTTTCTATATAACTTGTATTTATAAACGGATTTTAAAGTGTGATACATCGATGTTTTTGTCTCGACGAGGCCGATTTTTTTGTCTTTGAAGTCATTGAGCTCAAGCACCCCCTTCTGGTACTTACCCATCATTTCTCAGTTGCTACTACCCTAATGTACCACTCTAATAATCGAAAATTAAAGCTCGCATAAAATCATGAATCATGTTTGAGCTCAATGACTTCAAAGACAAAAAAATCGGACAAAAACATCGATGTATCACACTTTAAAATCCGTTTATAAATGCAGAAGTTATATAGAAAAATGTAAAAGCGCGACCCCTACGTTCGGCATAAAAAAATAAAAAAAAATTTTTTGAAACTACCTTTCAATAATACTTCATATTCGAAGGTGTACGGCGAACTTTTTTTTTTACTTGTAACCTGGTACGCTCTAATGTACATACCGAATTTCGTGGAGTGGGAGGTGGAAGGTATAAAAACATAGGAAAGAAAGTATAGTTTTATTTTCAATAGCTTAATATAAATGTTGGAGTTGAGACTCTTTATAGAAAAGTGCAAATTTGCAAACTTTCATTTGGCATCACATAATGTAATCTGTGTGTTAAGACAGTTCTCGTTTTTTCACCGACATGAGATTCGATTTCCTTGAATTTCAAAAACATCTGTCAGTGATCACAATATGTTCATTAAAAAGGGTCGGAATTTTGCGGTTTTCCGCATCTAAAATGAAAGCTTGGTTTGTTTTATGACAAATATTTCGGTTATATCCCGAAAAAAAACATAAAAAGTAAAAAAATAAGGAAAAATATCCCAGAGAATAAAAACAATGCAAACAAACTGAAAAATATTGATGGATGGATTTTTAAAGAATTTTAAAAATTATGTTTTTTTAATTTTTGTTTAAATTTTTTTTTGGCGCCATAAACTAGAAAAGATAATATTTCGTTTTATTTTGTAATGGGTGATGTCCAAATGGAGAAACAGTAAGAACATTTACAAAAGATCATGACTCATATATTTTCCGCCTTCAAATGAAGTTTTTGATTAAAATTTATTTCGCCATTCATGAATCGATAGCAATGCGTTTACATACGATTTGATTACTATTTTAGCATTCTAGCTATTAACCAGTAAAAAAGTTTTAACAGATTTTCTTCAAAATGGGCAAAATAACTTATATTTCAAATAGAAAATGATCGGGTTAAAATAGGCCAGATCGGTTCAGATATATATAGCTTCAATAAAAATTTCGCCATTGAATTGATTATTTCCGCTTAGAAATAGCATATTTGAAGAGATTTTCTTCAAATTTGGTTAACTAGCTCATATTTCAACTAAAAGCATCCATGACGAAAGTGATCCACATCGGTTCCGATTTATATATAGCTCCTATAAAAATGTCTCCACCGATTTGACTCTTTCCACTCTTATTTTACGTGTCTACGCAATCAGTGGAATGTATACAGCGAATTCCACGATTCTAGCTGCGGCCATTTGGTTGGTACCATTTGTATCCCTTTATTCCCATTTTAGCCTTAAAAGTACGAATTTGGAAAAAATACTTTTATATTATGTATCTACGCAATTAGAGGAATGTACAGTGTTGTAGTGTTTCTAGATCTTGTCGTTTGATAAATACCATTTTTATTCCATTTCACCCCCTACGACTAAGAATCACTTTATGTTGGACCTTTTTTATAGGGGGAATGCGCATACCCCATATCAAGTAGGTACAAGCAGACATATTGAAAAAACATGCTTAAATATTCTAACATATTAGGGATTTTTATGGGTATCCCAACCGATCTATGACTATAAGATGCATTTATGGAAATTTTGGACGTCCTAGCTCCTTTCGTTTAGATGCTAGCATGCTTTCGACAGACGGGCATGGCTAGATCGTCTTAGAATTGAATGACGATCAAGAATATATATACTTACAGGATCCCAGGTCGATATTTGAGGGTATAAAAATAAATAATTATATTTTTTCCGATTTGTTTATAGATTTTTTCGACTTTTTAACCAATTAAAAAAAATTGTGACTCAAATTTTTCGTATATTATTATACTTACCTTTAATGTAAGGTACAAGATTTCGTGGTCACTACAAAAATTATTAAATTTAAAAATGGTTAAAATAATGACTAATTTTAGAAAAAAATTAAAAATGCATACATATGCGCAATTTTATTAATCAATGCACAAAAAATATTTTATGTTTAGGTTTCGAACGCAATATTTGTATTTTTTGTGCATTGAAAAAAGTCACAAAAAGAAAAACAAACCAATTCAAATTTTAGTTATTTTTATTTACAGTAGAATTTGTTTACTATATTAAAAATTGAGACTTATCTGCCGAAGCCACCGCCGAAACCACCACCGAAGCTGCTGGCACTGGCTTGAGCTGAGGCACCACTGAAACCACCACCGAAACCGCCGCCGAGGAAACCGCCATAACCACCAGGATAACCGCCATAACCCCCGGGATAACCTCCATAACCGCCATAACCGTAAGGATAGCCACCATATCCACCATACCCAGGATAACCGCCATAACCACCAGCATAACCACGAGCTAAACGGACATGTTGGACAGTTGAATCGCCCAAAGCAGCAGCATCTACACTTTCCAAGGTAACTTTGGCATCCTTCTCCACGGGCAAAGCATGGCACAGAGCCAAGCTAAGGCACAAGGCAACGGCTACAAACGATTTCATGTTTCAACACAAACTGCGCAAAAATTGATCTTCAATATAGAACGAACTATTTGAATTGAAAAGTATTTCGATTCTATCGTTTTCTCGGCCAGTCAACGATATTATATAGATGGCCGGACGAATTCATCAAACTATTGACGACACTATAGACAGTTGATTCCAGATAACAATATCGGCTGTCTCGCCTTTATTGTTCGATAATTCATGATTATCGTCATCCATTGTCAAAGTCTGTGTCTGCCAACATTAATTAATGAAGACTTAAATTTGCCAGTGTCTAAAAATAAAATGAAAATATTAATGTCTATATTTATAAAAGTATTATATATAGCACCATAACTAATCATAATGTCGTTCGCATTATTTTGTTCGCAATTTGTCATTGTAGAAATACGAAGAGTCTGAAAGCAAAAGGGCAAAGATCAAGTTCGTTTAGTAATTAGTCATTTAAAAATTAAATGTTGACAAAGCATTGGTCAACAATATATTATTTTCTTCTGTGCCAAAAGCCTACAAAATATTTTTTGTGCATTTCGGTATTTTATACTCTATAATCGAAGAAACAGATGTCACTTTTTTGAATATATTTTGTGATAAATTTGTGATTTTCACTTATCTCGAAAAATCTGGAAGAGTCGATTTTCAAATAACTTTAATTGCACATTGATAGAAGATGCATAATTAAAAACTTTTACATTAAAATCTCTAAATCTCTAAAATTTCGATATAAGCTAATATTTGTAAAAAACCATAGACAGCCAAGTACAGGACTACAAACGTTTCAAACTTAATTTTGTAATCGTTGTAGTAGCTGATGTATCTATCTCCAATGCGCAAAAATAAGAAGAATAGAAAAACTAAAGCAAACCCTGGAAGTTCTAGCATATTAAGTGAGACTATTCTGTAAAAATGTCTATCAAATTCCAGAAAATAACACAACTTATTATTACTAGCAGAACCCATCACTCGATATTCCAATACAATTTTCAGTGCTTTGAAATCTAGAAATGAGCTTTATGAATATAATTTTTTCGATAATGTTGTATCTGAGTCATTCCATGTCAAGCGGTACGAGTTTTGACCTTCGATAGTTGCGATTGTTTTGAATTTCACGAGTTATGACCAATTTAACAGTGAAAAAAAAACATGTAAGGAAGCAAAAGTCGGGCGGATCCGACTTTATGATACACTCCACTTTCTATCCTATTACAATTCAATTCGGTAAAAAAGTGAAATCGGGAAGGATTTTTGTATCCTGTAAATGTATGTGTTTGACAAAAAATGATAAATCGGAAAGGAATGGGGGTATATTGAAACATGGAACGATGTGACCCACTTGTATGTTTATAGGTGAAATATAATATGTTAAACATTTGGTAGCAACATTCTCTCTGAATGATGGTGCTTCCATGCTTTTAATGTTTATTGAAAAAATAACAAAAAGAGTCAGTTTATAGGCAGCAATATTACAGTATGAATATGGGCCTCATTTGGTTTCCTTCATTAAAAATATTCAAAATATCGTCCTCCCTAGCCCATACAAATTAAGAATTGCGACATGTACCTTTATAACAAGCTTTAGATGAATAGTCATACAGATAGATGGACACAGAGACATAATTAAATCAACTCAACTTAGAATTCTAATCTGATAGGATTATTTATGGTGGACTATCTCGACTATCCTACAGAATGCTATAAAGTATGACATAATTAAATCCTATTAACACCTATGCAGAAAGTGGGTAAGATCGGTTCAGATTTAGATATAGCCTCCATACAAATTTCGGTCCCGATTTGACTTTTGCCGCTCTAGAAACCACACATTGTACTCGATTTTTATACACTCCACGAGAGTATTATGTCTTTGTGCATTTGTTTGTAACACCCAAAAGGAAGACAGATAGACCCATTGTTAATTATACCGATCGACTTAGAATCACTTTCTGAATCGATTTAGCAATGTCCGTCTGTCTGTCCGTCCGTCCATCTATTCTTGTAATCACGATACAGGTCGCAATTGTGGACAGAACAAAATGAAACTTTGCACAACGAAGTTTTTCGGGATAAGAACGAACGCTATTTAATTTGAAGAAAATCGGTTCAGATTTAGATATAGCCCCCATACGAATTTCACTCCCGATTTGACACTTTTCACTCTAGATACCACATATTACAACAGATTTTCTTCAAAATTGGCAAAACATCTTATATTCCAACTAGAAACACCTGTGGTAAAAATGGGGCAGATCGGTTCAGATTTACATATAGCTCCCATACAAATTTCGCTCCCGATTTTACTTTTTCCGCTCTAGATACCAAAAGATTTTCTTCAAAATTGGCAAAACATATTATATTTCAACTAGAAACACTTGTGGTAAAAATGTGTTAGATCGGTTCAGATTTATATATAGCTTCCATACAAATTTCGCTCCCGATTTAACTTTTTCCGCCCCAGAAACCACGAATTTTCACCGAATTTCTTCAAAGTGAGCATAACACCTTATATTTGAACTGGAAGAACTTATTGTGAAAGTTAGTCACATTTTTCCATGTTTGGATATAGCCCCGATACAAATATTCTTATCGATTTGACAAATCGAACCAGGTTGTATTAGCCTATGATTAGGAAACATACAAAAATTCTTCCCGTTTTCACTTTTTTACCGAGTTGGACTGTATTCGGTTGGAAAGTGGAGTGTATCATATAGTCGGCCCCGCCCGACTTTAGCCTTTCCTTACTTGTTTTTTTTTTTTTTAATTTAGCACAACATCTTATAATCCAACTAGAAACACCTATGCAGAAAGTGGGTAAGATCGGTTCAGATTTAGATATAGCCTCCATACAAATTTCGGTCCCGATTTGACTTTTGCCGCTCTACAAACCACATATTGTACGCGATTTTGTTTAAATTGGGTACAACATCTTATAATCCAACTAGAAACACCTATGCAGAAAGTGTGTAATATCGGTTCAGATTTCCAAATTTTTTTTCCACACAAATTTTGGTCCCGATTTGACTTTTGCCGCTCTAGAAACCACACATTGTACCCGATTTGCTTTAAATTTGGCACAACATCTTATAATCAAACTAGAAACACCTATGCAGAAAGTGGGTAAGATCGGTTCAGATTTAGATATAGCCCCCATACAAATGTTTCTCCCAAATGTTTAACCTTTTTTGGCCAAACTTTACATATTACATTTCACCTATTTCGTTCCAGGTTTCAATATCACCCCATACAAATTTTCTTTCCGATTTAACACTTTTTTTCAAACACATACATTTACAGGATACAAAAATCCTTCCCGTTTTCACTTTTTTACCGAATAGAATTGTATACGGATAGAAAGTCATATAGTTGGCCCCGCCCGACTTTAGCCTTTCCTTACTTGTTTAATCATTAATTTAGCATATCCTGCACTTTGTACGCGTGAAATATATTTATCGTGGCTATGAACAACACAACTTTTCAGGAGAGCAAAAATACTGATTTTCTCCTTAATTTTAAGAGTAATTATGAAACATTCTTCTACAGTTTAATCTAAAGAGGATTACTAATTGCTACGATTAACAAGTGTTCGAAATTTTCTATTATTCGCGGTTTAATGGTTCATAGCCACTTTTGCATGTTTAAAATTGAGGACTATGAATGTTGAAATAAGTACATAGCCTAAATATAAAAACAAGATGTATTGTAAACTCGTTGACGTTTTTAATGAAATGTTGGCAATATTGGATGTACATAGCGAATTTAAAGATTCCAGCTTCATCCGTCAGATTGGTACCACTCTCTCTGTTCAGGATTCTGAAACTTTTCTGACACAATTATTCCGGATGAAGTCAGCAATCATATGTCATAAAAATATTTTCGTATTCTCAATATGATAAAAAATTATGCGGGTTTTTCTAAATATACTTTTCACAATTTTTGACTTTACAGCCACTATTTATCCCGATAACTTGGGAATCAAAATGCTATTAACCGCGAAATGATAGAATTTGATAATGCGATATGCTCCAAATCTAGAAAAATGTTGCAAACAAAATCGTTGTAGCGAATTACAACCTTCTGTTATATGCTGCTCCATTTTTTAACTTATTATTTTTATGTTCATAGCCACTTATGCAGTCACAAAATAACGTGTGAGTAGATAGCCAAATCAGAAAAATTTGAAAAAATCGCTTTAGAAAAAAAATTCTTCTCCAAATTTATATGACAGATGACATCCAAATCTAGTTCATCCAAAATAGTTTGGCATCAAAAACTCATTTTCGAGAAAATGGTTCGTTCATAGCCACTTATGAATATAAGCCCTCGATATAATAAGATTGCTGTTTTATATTTACTTTTTTAATTGACTTGAAATATTATATATATGATAAATGTATTGGTAGCCATGCCTTATAAGCGTGGTTTAAAATAATAAATTTTATATTTGTTTAAAATTATTTTTTCAATCTTTTTATTTCTTTGGATTGGCTATATTTAAAAAATTCCATTTTCCTGTAATGATACTGCACTTCTACGAAAATCGACAGCCTCTGTGGAATGCATTTCATGGTGGAGGGTATATAAAGTTCGGCCTGGTCGAACTTAACGCCGTTTTACTTGTTCTTTCTGTGTTCATTACTCATTCACCCTTTTTATCGAGGACCACATTTATCCACGCTGTCATTAATAGTGTCTTGATGATAAAGGGATAAATGATTTGTAAGTACTCGTTTTGATTAAGATATTCAGATTAAGACCCAATAAATTGGCTGTAGCAAATGCACACAAGTTCCCGTAGCAACACGTTTTGTTGTTTTCACTAAACTATAATTAAAATTAAAATACTAATTATACTGTTGTTAACAACAACTAAAGCTTTTTGATAAATACATTCACATTAGAATAAAACCACAATAGTAAAATCTCTGATTTATGTGCCGAAACCAGGAGCGCCGCACGAACCACTGGGAGAAACACCATAACAAAGTCCAGGATAACCACCGAAACCGTTGGAATAACCACTGTCCACACAATCCGCGAACGAACTCTTCATACTTTTGACGCATCATAACAACTCACTCAAAATAAATATTGAATTACCATCAATTTTGGGACGTGCAGAGGCACGTCTTTATTGCATGATAATCAATAATTATGGGTGTCTGCGAAATTATCATTTTCGATTTTGCATAGATTAGAAAAAAAAATAAATTTGCAATATCAACTGGAAAGAACAAGAAAAAATAACGGGTGATTCATCGTGGGGTTTGATTTATAATTAAAAATAAAACACATAAATTTGAAAGTGAACTTTTGAAATTTTTACTATCGGTTAAAAGAGCATTTTTTGGCAATTACTGTTTGAAAATGATATCATATAAATATTGGCCACGACTGGTGGAGGTGAGGAAGGTCCAATTTTGGGCGACTGAAGAGCTCTTTCACTGAAAATAACATGCAAATTTAAATCGCCGGGCATCAATTCTTGCAAAATTTGAATTTTGTACGCTTTAAGGCCGAGACCCTTACGCAAAATACGACAAGCCAAGCTTCTGAGAACGATGACGAATCGATTCGCCACAGTCTTCTTTTTCACAGAACGCTCTTTTTCGTAATACATCTGAACAATTTGGAGACACTGCTGTGGTGTGAGTCTTTCCTTGATGACTTGCCAAACGATACTGAACAAAAATGACAAAGCAGTTTGGTATGAGTCATGTGTGATCTGTCAAAAAAAAAACCAATTGAAAATCAAATCTCAAATCACATTATTATTTAACAAAATATTTTTTTGGTATACACTGTAAAAGGAATCAATTTCGAATATACTAGAGAAATTACAAGTAACAAGTAAAAACGGAGTTAAGTTATATACCCTCCACCATGGATTGCATTCCACAGAGGCTGACGATTTTCGTAGAAGAGCAGTAATATTACAGGAAAATATATTTTTCTAATATAGTCAAACCAAAACAAAATAAATATAAAAATAATTTTATAAATAAATATAACATTTTTATTATTTCAAATCACATTTGTAAGACAACGCTAGCAATACGTTCACATGTCGAAATAATACTTCAAGTCAATTCAAAAAATAAATATTCTTATATTTATATTTTCAAAAAAAAACGTAATTACCATAAATATTGGTAGATAGTGGGTGCTACTGTTGGTGGTATTTCCATTCCATTTTAATTCCAAAAGTACAAATTTTGAAAATCCATTATCTCTCGTACATAGTGCAAAATGACCTAACTTCATGATTCAACCAATTTTTGCCGTAAAAGTAAAAAGTACGAAAAATCTTTTTATTTTGCTTGTCTATGCAGTTAAAGGAATGTATACACCGAATTCCATGATTCTAGCTGCGGCCATTTGGTTGGTACCATTTCCATCCCTTTTTTCCCACTTTACCCGCTTAAGAGCACGACTTTCTAAAATCTCTTTATTTTATGTGTCTACGCCATTGTACATCCCGTAGTGCAGCCGTTTGGTTGGTACCATTTTTATCCCTCTATTCCCATTTTACCCCTTAAAAGTACGAATTTGGAAAAAATATTTTTATATTATGTATCTACTCAGTTAGAGGAATGTAAGCTGTTGCCGTTTAATATGTACCATTTTTATCCCTTTTAGTCCCATTTCACCCCCTACGAATAAAAATCACTTTATGGCGAACGTTTTTGTTATAGGGGGAATGCGCATACCCAATATCAAATAACTACAAGCTGAGATATTGAAAAAATATACTTAAATACTCTAAAATATTGGGGGTTATTATGGGTTTTTTTAGTCCTTGTGAGGGAAAAGTTTTTCCCTTTGGGCCGATTTCGCCCAGTTTCAATCACAACCGATCTACGACTATAAGACGCATTTTTTTGAAAATTTGGATGTTTAGAAGATAGCGTGCTTTCAACAGACGGAGGGACAGACGGACGGACGGACATGGCTAGATCGTCTTTGAATTTTTTTGACGATCAAGAATATACATATATACATTATATTGTCTCAGGTCGATATTTCAAAATGTTACAAACGGAATGACAAAGTTAGTATACCCCCATCCTGGAGGTGGAGGGTATAAAAATGCGTTAATTTCGTTGCGTTGAATCTTAAATACGCTCCACCACGGAGTGCATTTCACAGTATTACTCGCAGATTAGAGACTGCCTTTACACAGAAGTATAGGACCATATTAGAAAAATTTTAATATTTCGTTATACACATTACGATATTTGTCTAGTATTTCAAACTATAAGGCATACAGTCAGATGAGTGTAAGCACTGAATTGCATAACTCCAGTTACAACCCTTTGGTAGGTTCCAATTTTATCCCATATTGATCGTAAAGGTACGAATATCAAAATATATCTTTATTTTTCGTGCCTACGCAGTCAGAGCAATGTACACAACGAATTTCACTATTCTAACTATAAACGATTGGTTGTTACCTTTTTTATCCCTTTCGTCCCATTTTCCGCCTAAAAGAACCAATTTCGAAAAAAATCCTTTGTGTTTCGCGTCTATACAGTCAGTTGAATGCCTATACCGAATTTCATGATTTCTACTTCAGCGATTTGGTTGGTACCATTTTTATCCCTCTTTTCCAATTGTATCCCTAAAAAGTAAAAATTTCGAAAAGGTTCTCAATTTCACGTATCTACGCAATTAGAGGGATATACACACCGAATTTCATGTTTATAGCTGTTGTCGTATAATCGGTACCATTTTTATCCCTTTTTGTCCCATTTCAGCCGTTAAATCTTTTATTTACTTTGTGGTGCATTCAAGGTTCAAGATGAATGTAGGCAATAAATTTAAAGTTCATAGAAATTCAATAAAAAAAATCCTTGAATAATTTAAATATTTGCGGATATTTTCAGTCCTTGTTAGGGAAATTTTTTCCCTCTTTCCATCCCAAGCGACCTACAACCATAAGACACATTTACGAAAAATTTGACCTCTTAGCTCATTATAAGGCATAACATATAAATAGCTTAAATATCCTAAATATGAGAATATGTTCAGTACTTTTTAGGGAAACATTTTTGTAATTTTATCATTTATTCGCATTGTTCACTATATCTATGAATAAGATCCCAATTTATACAGAAATCCGAATTAGAACATACAATCAAACTTTCTTACTTGCTAAACAACAATTATATACATCTGATTTGAAAAAAAAATTCTTACTCGAAATTGACAAAAGAGAAAATGTGAATGGTCCTGGTGAAATATTTAACCTCACACATTTTTAGGCTATCTCGCTACTACAGGGTGGACCATTTACAGTTTTAAATTAGAATAGGCTGTCATCAAAATTTCGGCTGATTATTCCATTTTCAAAAACAGTGCATAAAAGATCGATGGTTGCGTTGGCCCCGTCTTGTTGAAACCAAATGTCAATTTTCGGAAGCGAAAATTCATTGTGCATGGCACGCTAACGCTCACCGTTGACGATAGCTTCTTGTTCATTTTTGAAGAGCAATGGTCCAATGATGCCGGCAGCCCAAAATCCATACTAAACACTGACTCGTTGTGGATGCATTGGCTTCTCAATAGTCACGTATGGGTTCTCTGAACTGAAGGCCGATCTCTTCTCGAAAAATGTCCACACAAATTTCTTACAGTTTCCTTAAAGACTCACTACTTTATTATTATTATTATATTGTGTCTCTTGATCATCGTCGTAATGTGGGATGTATGTCGCTGTTATATCGATACTATTATTGTGTTTGTTCTTCCAATATTCATTTCATTTGCTCGTGCAATTCGTATCTGGATCCTACTTCTGGCAGATGTCCATCCCGCCAATTTCGGCATTCGGAAATTCATTCTTTCATCCATATACCTCCCAATCTTCCGTCAGCCAACGAAATGCACTGCATTTAAATGTGAAATCGCATAAGTGTTAGTTCAGGGTTCTATATGTAGATGACAATTTTGGGTTTCTTTAGTCTGAAAGAAGAAATATGGTGTTAAAATAAGAAATGTATATGGATTAAACTAATTGGTATATTTACCTCAAAAGTAGCTGCAATTTTTTGCAAGATAATCTAAAAAGAAAAAACAAGTAAGGAAAGGCTAAAGTCGGACGGGGCCGACTATATAATACCCTACACCACTACCTTACATCGCTTTGATTACTAAACCCAAGTATTACATGGGAACAATTTTATTTAGTTCATTTAAATTATACAGTTACTATCAATTCACCTTTAGTCAAATTTAATGAATATGGTAAATAATAAAGTAATTGATCCAATTTTCCAGCAGATATTCCGAGGAAGTAAATAACATGATATGGAAAAATTGATCAAGATCCATAGGTTTTTTAGTTGGTTTTTAGATGTTGTGCCAATTTGAAAGAAAATCGGTTACAATATGTGGTTTCTAAAGCGGAAAAAGTGAAATCGGGAGCGACATTTGTATGGGGGCTATATCTAAATCTGAACCGATCATACTCATTTTCAGCATAGGTGTTTCTAATTCGATTATAAAATGTTGTGTCATTTTTAAAGAAAAATGTGGTTTCTAAAGCGGAAAAAGTGAAATCGGGAGCGACATTTGTATGAGGGCTATATCTAAATCTGAACCGATCATACTCACTTTCAGCATAGGTGTTTCTAATTCGATTATAAAATGTTGTGCCAATTTTAAAGAAAAATGTGGTTTCTAAAGCGGAAAAAGTGAAATCGGGAGCGACATTTGTATGGGGGCTATATCTAAATCTGAACCGATCTTACCCAATTTTTGCATACGTGTTTCTAGTTGGATTATAAGATGTTCTGCAAAATTTAAAGAAAATCGGGTACAATATGTCTTTTCTAGAGCGGAAAATGTCAAATCGGAGCGACATTTGTATGGGGGCTATATCTAAATCTGAACCGATCTTAACCAATTTTCGCACGCGTATTTCTAGTTGGATTATAGGATGTTCTGCAAAATTTAAAGAAAATCGGGTACAATATGTCGTTTCTAGAGCGGAAAATGTCAAATCGGGAGCGACATTTGTATGGGGGCTATATCTAAATCTGAACCGATCTTACCCAATTTTTGCATACGTGTTTCTAGTTGGATTATAAGATGTTCTGCCAAATTTAAAGAAAATCGGGTACAATATGTCGTTTCTAGAGAGGAAAATGTCAAATCGGGAGCGACATTTGTTTGACATCCAAATTCAATACCTATGGTCATTGGCCAGAAAAAATAACTTCTGCCAAGTTTCATGACAATCGGACAACAATTGCGACCTGTAGAGTGCGAACAAGCTTAGATGGACAGCAGACGGACGGACGGACAGACAGACATCGTTAAATCGACTCAGCTGGTGATTCTAAGCCGATCGGTATACTTAAAGGTGGGTCTAGCTCGATTATTTCTTGGTGTTACAAACATTTGGGGCGAAACTAACTTATAATACCCTAGCCCACGAAGTGGTGTAGGGTATAAAAATACATTGTGTCGGAAAAACATATTTTTAAGCAACGAAATATCCTTAATATAAAATGTGGAGTCTCCGATTTCAAGGTATGAACAACTGCTTGACAAACTGAATATGGTGGAGGTTTTTAAAAGGTTTCTGTGCTCATGACGGAAAATTGAAACAGTTTTGATTTAATACATGCATATGGTTCCATTTTCGGATTACGATTAAACGGTCATAAATCGGTTAGATCTTGGAACACATTTCCAAATGAGTTCAATTTTGTGTGTCATTTCATCAAGAATTAACGAGAAATCAGCAATGAAAATGTATCTTGAAAATGATTCAGTTCAAGAATTGCTATACTATATTGACTGATGAAATGCTTTCGAAGGGTCTGATAAGTGGTGTTCTCCATTCTTATAACGATGTTATAAGGAGCAGGACTGCAGCAGAGGTATTATTCATAGAAGGTGACTTTGGTCGCATCGAACTTATTTTCCCTCGAAGTTTACGAACAGATTGGGGTCATATAAATATATAATATGACATGATCAAAATATATACAACTCAGTCAGTTACAATTATATCAATGTGTCGAGGACATCAAGAATATGGAGGTACTACAAATTTACTGTGTCATAATTATTATTCTATGGAATAACACATGATGATTTACCCCAATGTCTATTAGAGACAGCTACCCATCGAGATGTGTCTGTGTCCAGTTTACAAAATTTTAATGTACTGGATTCCGAAATATAATGTACTGGATTCTGAAATATCTTTTCCACGCTTGTATACATTTTAAAAGTTTTCTGTCCTATTATGAAGAAAAGCTACGGCTTTTGAGTATTAAGTCGGATAAAATGAAAACAGAATAACAAAAAATTTTCAGATTTAGTTTTTTCCTTTATTTACAATAGAATTGGTCCACTATATATCAGAAATTGAGGTCTATCTGCCGAAGCCACCGCCGAAACCACCACCGAAGCTGCTGGCACTAGCTTGGGCTGAGGCACCACTGAAACCACCACCGAAACCGCCGCCGGGGAAACCGCCATAACCACCATAACCACCGGGATAGCCACCATAACCACCGCCGTAACCGCCGGGAAAACCTCCATAACCGCCACCGTAACCGCCGGGGAATCCTCCATAACCTCCATAACCTCCGTAACCGTGACGGCCGAAACCACCGCGAGCCAAACGGACATGTTCAACATTTGAATCGCCGGACGCAGCAGCATCTACACTCTCCAAGGTAACTTTGGCATCCTTCTCCACGGGCACGGCATGGCATAGAGCCAAGCTAAGGCACAAGGCAACGGCAACAAACGATTTCATGTTTCAACACAAAATACGCAAAAACTGATATTCGAAAAATACTGAACGAACTATTTGAAGTGAAAAGTATTTCGATTCTGTCTATTTTGTCGGCGAGTCTACAATATTATATAGGTCCACCAACGAACTCATCACACTTTTGACCGCACCACCAACAATTCACTCGAAATCTATCTTGAATTACCATAAACGCCAACTGCTGCAGAGAAGAATAGCTGCCGCCTCCTCGTCTCTGTAGGACGTACGATCGATAATCGTTGATTATCTATTATCTGTTGTTATCTATTGTCAGGACGGCAGCGTCTCTGCCTCTGCCCGTCCGTGTATGCCTGTTTGGGTGTGTTGCGTTATGTTAGCATTTCCATTTTTGGCAATATCAATTAATAAAATTAGCGTTTGATTGAAACAATCAAATCAAAACAAAAGAGAAGAGAAGCTGCTCAGCATGTTGGACCGGTAGAGAGCAGCACACATAGAGATAGTAAATAGAGCAATACATGCCAAAAAGAAAAGAACAACTGATTTTAAATAATAAATATTCTTCGTTCGGTTTTGACCAACATTTCACACATTTTAGTTGTGTATGATGAGTCGGATAACAAAGGAAGCGAAAACTAGGGAATGCCGACATACCCTACACGAATCGGTTTTAAGCGCTTTATTTCGAATAACATAAATTCGGTGGCATATCATAATGTCCATACACTTTCGCTTGTTTCATAATGTCCATGGACTTTTTACCCTTTTATATAAATATTTTATTACAACAATATAACAATTTATTGTAATACTACGAAACGAAAGTAAAGGAGGTATTAGAAATGCAAACAAAAAAACAAACGCAATATTAAATCAAGGCCAATTTATATCCATCATATCCACTAAAGGTATTATGATTTGAGTGGTGAATTTTATGTAACCATTTTGTATTTCAAAATAAAACAAGTATGGAAAGACTAAAGTCGGGAGGGGCCGACTAAGTGATACTCTCCACTTTCTATCCGAATACAATTCAGTTCGGTAAAAAAGTGAAAACGGGAAGGATTTATGTATGTTTCCGAATCATAAGCTAATAATTGTCAAATCGAGAAGAATATTTGTAGCAGAGCTATATACAAACATGGAATGAAGTGACCCATTTTCACAATAGGTGCTTCCAGTTCAAATATAACGTGGTATGCTCAATTTGAAGAAATTCAGTAAAAATACATGGTTTATAGGGCGGAAAAAGCCAAGCCAGTCGAATATATGATATTTTACCAGATTAGAAAATGGTTTATAAGTGGAAAAAGTCAAATCGGGAGTGAATTTTGTGTGGGAACTATATATAAATCTCAACCGATCTGACCCATTTTCACCATGGGTATGTCTAGTGGAAATATAAGATACTATAATTTCTTGACGTATTTCAAGCAAATTACTTGCAGTTTTATATAAAGTAATATACATTTATCAAAATTGTAACACCTTGAAATATCGACCTGAGACTCTATAAAGTACAAATATTTTTGATCGTCATAAAATTCTAAGACGATCTAGCCATGTCCTTACGTCTGTTGAAAGCACGCTAACATCTAAACGAAAGGAGCTAGGACGTCCAAATTTTCCATAAATGCGTCTTATAGTCGTAGCTCGGTTGGGATTGAAACTGGGCAAAATCGGCCCAAAGAGAAAAAATTTTCCCTCACAAGGACCAAAAATACCCATAATAACCCCTTAATATTTTAAAGTATTTAAGCATATTTTTTCAATATGTCTGCTTGTACTTACTTGATATTGGGTATGCACATTCCCCCTATAGCAAAAACGTGCATCATAAAGTGATTTTTATTCGGGACATTTAACATTTAATGGGACAAAAAGGGATAAAAATGGTACATATTAAACGACAACAGCTAGAAACACGAAATTCGGTGTGTACATTCCTCTAATTGAGTAGATACATAATATAAAAGTATTTTTTCCAAATTCGTACTTTTAAGGGGTAAAATGGGAATAGAGGGATACAAAAGGAACCAACCAAACGCCTGCACCTAGAATAATGAAACTCGGTATACATTCCTCTGATTGTGTAGACACGTATATATGTATACATTCCATACGTGAGATAATGGATTTGCAAAATTTGTACTTTTGGAAGTAAAATAGAATGGAAATACAACCAGCTGTAACACCCACTATCTACCAATATTTATGGTATTTAAGCTTTTTAAGAATATAAATATAAGAATATTTATTTTTCGAATTAAATGAAGTCTTATATCGGTATGTAAACGTATTTGTAGCCCTGCCTTATAAGCGTGGTTTGAAATAATAAAAATATTATATTTATTTATAAAATTATTTTGTCAATATTTGTATTTGTTTTGGTTTGGCGATATTAAACAAAAATTATATTTTCCTGTAATATTGCTGCACTTCTACGAAAATCGACAGCCTCTTTGGAATGCAATTTATGGAGGAGGCCCAACTTAACACCGTTTTTGCTTGTTCTTAATTCCCAATAATTTTTTAATCATCAAAAATAACCTCTTCATTATACCCTACACCACTTCGTGGTCTAGGGTATTATAAGTTAGTTTCGCGCCAAATGTTTGTAACACCAAGAAATAATCGAGCTAGACCCACCTTTAAGTATACCGATCGGCTTAGAATCACCAGCTGAGTCGATTTAACGATGTCTGTCTGTCCGTCCGTCCGTCTGCCGTCCATCTAAGCTTGTTCGCACTCTACAGGTCGCAATTGTTGTCCGATTGTCATGAACCTTGGCAGAAGTTATTTTTTCTGGCCAAGGACCATCGGTATTGAATTTGGAGGAAATCGGTTCAGATTTAGATATAGCTCCCATACAAATGTCGCTCCCGATTTGACATTTTCCACTTTAGAAACCACATATTGTACCCGATTTTCTTTAAAATTGGCACAACATCTTATAATCCAACTAGAAATACCTGTGCTGAAATTGGGTAAGATCGGTTCAGATATAGATATAGCCCCCATACAAATGTCGCTCCCTATTTCACTTTTTCCGCTTTAGAAACCACATATTGTACCCGATTTTCTTTAAAATTGGCACAACATCTTATAATCCAACTAGAAATACCTGTGCAAAAAATGGGTAAGATCGGTTCAGATTTAGATATAGCCCCCATAGCATAAGCTCTTCTTACAATAAAACCGACATAACATCCTTACGGGTAAGCAAAATCATTTGCAATTTGTTATTTGAAAATGTTTTTATAAACGCTTTAAACCTAAAAAATTGTTATGCTTTGTACCTCCCACACAATTGTCTCTATCCTAGGCATTATTAAATCCTGCATAACATATTTACTGTTGTTTTTACAATTTGTTTTATAAATGTGGAAGCTGGGACCATGTGACACGAATCTCCCAGTACCTTCCACACAAATTATCCTGCCATACGTTAAATTTAATTCCTTATAACTTCCGTATGTACGTTCTAACCACGATAATGAGTGTGTCCATATGTATATAATTTAATGAAAGGTTTTAGGATCTCTCTTTTTCACTCAAATAATAATGTTACTAATGTAAAGATGAACTCATACTGCCACACTTTGTAGAGGAGGGTACTAAAACGTAAGCAAATTTGGAAATAAAATTTCCCCCAACATATTATTTAACTGTGCTTTTTGTACGACTATTGTAATATTACAATATTATGATAATTAATATCTAAAAATCCAATCCAAAAATGTCGGCATTCGTTAAACCATGGAGTTACGGACATTAGCCGTGTTTGCTAAATAACTATCAGACTTGATAATGTAGCAGCATTGTTATCAATGAGGTTGTACTAAATTGTTAAGTGAGCAACAAACAACTCTCTATTCTTAAGCGAGCAAATTTAAACTAGTAAGTACATTCGAACACATCTATCGGCAGGTCACATGCATTTGTATACATTTAAATAGTTAATTAATAAAAATCTAAAATTTCGAATATTTAATTCATTCAAGTCAACTTTCCATTAAAGCATGAATGGAGACAACCAACTCAATTATTCGTACTTCGCTGATCGTTGATCGCTAAGTGCCGAGTGGCTGGGAAAAGCCCAGCAAGTTTAAGATGCGGCTATTTTGTGGTCTGCTTTGTGTGTTATTGACTCGGATTACTCGTTCTGGCGTTAGATGAACCTTTCATTTGTGATTTTCAATACCCAAAAATTTGACAAACAAAGGCCACATATTAACGTGTTCTACACGTTAATAATTGTGGTTTAATTTTAATGAGCTCTGTGAGGAAATGTCTGCCTGTCTGTACGAAAGAAAAAACACAAATCAATTTCTATTAAAAATGTTGTTGTTCAAAGGCATATTGTTGCGGTCGGAATATTGTGTGTTGATTGGGATTGGCTTGCATATAAATCACTCATCACTGTGCGATTTGTATGATTTGCAGACTCTGCTTTAAGCAGATTGTTGCATGACAAAGGCATCGAGTACAAAACGAAAGACTTAAGAAACGAACCTTTGTTTACCGAACTGTCTTTGATTGCAGAGAGATGCAATATTATGGACGTTTAAAAAAACAACACAATTGAGGTGTTTTATTTTAAACATTTTTAATTGTTCTAGTCTGGCCAAAAATAAAATCTACTTCAAGGCTGAGGGTTTTTGTGGTCGGAATTGACAATACTATTCATACATTGTGGAAAACTGAAACAAAAAAGCGATTTTATTGTACTAAATTTAGTGCATTTTTGGGTATTATCTTTAAAAATCTACATAATACCGAAAACTAGAGACATGAGCCATTTCATGTCAAAACGCACAGTTTTACATGATTACGATTTTCTGGAAAACACCTATGAATATTCTTCTATTAAAGCTATTTTAAAAGAAGAAAAAGAAAAGAAAAGAAATTTGAATATTCAAATTTACCGCGACTTTTAAATTTGTTTTATTTCATTATTGGATCATGTTGAATTATTTTTAATGCATATATTTGTATTTCAAATAATAATGAAAATTTCGTGTTGTATTTTTTATAAACTTTAAAAGTATCTTTAACAATTTCCACAAAAAAGTTTTTTAGTAGCGAAACATTGCAAATATTTCGTCAAACTACAAACAATTTTAAAAAACCGCGCATTTTTCAAACACCAAATAAAATAACGAAAATGAAAACAACAATTTTGGAATACTATTTTTTTTAATTAGAAAATTTGTTTTCTTATTACTACGTAATGTAAATCACAGCAATGACAAAAATACTGTAAACATCATACTGACGATTTTTCACTGAAATTTTGGTTGATTTTGCAAAAAAATCGAAAAAAGTAAAGGGTGGTCAAATTGTAAGGGCCGATGTTGAATGTGAACCACACAAACATCAAGTTTTGTTCAGCATTTCATTTGACATTTCTCAATTTCAGACTAACTCAATTTGGACCATAGAAAGATACACAATCGAGCAACGCGTTAAAGTTATTCAAATCAAATGCATATCGTGCACTTCGAAGAAAATCATCTTCGGCGATGAGGCACATTTTCACCTCAGTGGATTTGTCAATAAGCAGAATTGCCGCATTTGGGCGAATGATAATCCAAGAGTGATTGTCGAAAAAAACAATGCACCACAAAGAGTGACTCTTTGGTGAGGTGTATGGGCTGGCGACATCATCGGACCGTATTTTTTTCCAAAATGAGGCCGGTAAGGCAGTTACAATGAATGGTCTTCGCCATCGCGAGATGATAACGAAGATTTTATGGCCCGAATTGGAAGATATGGATGTGGACGATATGTGGTTTCAACAGGACAGTGCCACTTGCCACACAACTAACGAAACAATGACTCTTTTGCACGACAAATTCGACCGTTGGGCTTCTTTCTTTGGGGCTATTTGAAAGAAAAGGCGTCGATAAGCCAGCAACAATTCAAGAGCTAAAGTATGAGATAATTCGGCACATTAACGGCATAGAACCTCAATTATGCCTCAGCGTCATCGTCATCGAAAATTTGGACCATCGGATGGAAGTGTGTCGCCGTGGTCGCGGCGGCCATTTTGCCGTTATTCTGTTCCATATATAATTGAACCATACCAATATTATCATAATAAAAAGAAATGAGAATAATTTCCTAAATAATTTGTGTTTTATTCAAAATAAACATCGGCCCTTAAAATTGAACCACCCTTTAAAAGCCAATATTTTATCACTTTTTTTTATTTATTTTATTTTATCACAAAATAAAAGAAATAAAGTTGTAAAAATTTTAAACTATATATCGCGGCTATACAATTTCACTTGCAATTGCCTTCAAGACAATGTTTATTACATTAAAATCGGTAAAGGATTTCTTGAGTTACAGGAGATTGAATGAACACACCATGAATTGATAACAATTGATTATTATGGGAACTATATCTAAATCTTAACTGAAAGTAGGCAATTTCACTATAGATGTTTCTAGTTGAAATATAAGCTGTTGCGCCAAAAGTCAAATCGGAGCTATATCTAAATCTGAAGCGATCTGATCCATTTTCACCATAGATGTGGAAAACTTCAATTATAAGTTAATGTGCCAAATTTAAATTAAATCGAGTAAAATTTGTGGTTTATTGAGCAGAAAAAGTCAAGTATGGAGCGACAATTGTATGGGGCTATATCTAAATCTGAACCGATTTGCTTCAAATTGGTCCGCAAAACAGACAATAATTGCGACCTGTACTTTGATTACAAGAATAGATGGAGGGACGGAGACTGCTATATATACTCAGAAAGTGATTCTAAGCCAACAAAAGATGGGTCCTTCTCGTTTCCTTTTGGGCGTTACAAAGAAATATACCCTGGAGGGTATAAATACTTCTGTAATTATTACATTGGTCAATGGTTTTGCAACGATTACTCCAACCCAAATCTAAGTTCTTATACGGTAGCCACATTTGCAACAATGATAATTAGTTTGTTTGTATATTTTTCGCAGCATGTACCTGCCATGCACAAGTACATACACATAACTTGCAATCGTCGAATTCAAGGAAGGCTAATTGAAAACAGAATTGGAGATTGTCTTGTTTCTGGGTTGATTAGATCCGTTTTGATATCTTGTTTTAAAGGTCGTGAGCTATGCTGTAAGAAAAAGGGATGCCTGTTTTTATTTGTCATGAACAATAACGTATAATGATCGGAATTATACTGCCAAAAAATTGGAGTTTTGGGACAATAAAAATGTCATTTAGATCAGGCCCACCCTAATGTACATATGTAGATATTTATGTGAGCAGTCGTGGGATAAACCCGAAAATTTCCTGTTGCTTTGGATAAAATCATTCGATTTCCGTGCTGTCATTTTATGGAATGAGGACAGCAAATAAAAAATGTATAACCTTCGGTTGCTGGAAAATACAAACAAGCTTAGTCCAAATTATAAAATAAATTAATCAATTTATTCTAAAAGGCATCTAGTCTTACGCGGTAGACATGTTCAAGACATGTTTTCATATAAGAGCATACATCTCTCGAACATGGTGTGCATTTCACAGAATCGCTGGCTAAGAGGAGTGGCGTTGATATTATGTATAAGTACAGTGCCTTAAGAGGGGTCGTACGGTAGGCGTGTTTTATTGCGTAATATAAAATTTTTGCTTTTTATACCCTCCACCTAAAAGGAAACGAGACAGACCCATTGTGTATTATACAGATCGGCTTAGAATCACTTTCAGAGTCGTTTCCGTCTGTCCGTTTGTATGTCAAATAATTGGCACAAGTAAGTTTTGCGGATCAAGGACGAACGCTTTAATTTGAAGCAAATCGGTTCAGATTAAGATATAGCCCCATACAAATGTCGTTCCCGATTTGAATTTTCCGCTCTTGACTATACATAATTTACCGAATTTTCTTCATATTTGGCACAACACCTTATAATCCAACAAGAAAGACCTATGGTGAAAGCGAGTAAGATCGGTTCATATTTAGATATAACCTCCATACAAATTTCACTCGCAATTTTTTCCGCTCTTGGAACCACATATTGTTCCCGATATTCTTTAAATTTTGCACAAAACCTAATAATCCAACTAGAAACACCTGTGGTGAAAGCGGGTAAGATCGGTTCAGATTTAGATATAGCCCCTGAACAAATGACGCTCCCAAATGTTTATCTGATTATATTTTACCTTGAAACATATATTATGAGAGTGGGTTACAATTGTTCATGATTAGGATCCACACAAAAATCCATCCCGATTTCATTTGTTTACCGAATTGAATTGCAATGGAGTAGAGAGTGTTAGTATTATATAGTCGACCCCGTCCGGCTTTAGACGTTCTTTACTTTCTATACCCTACACAACTTCGTGGACTAGGGTATTATAAATTAGTTTTCCGCCAAATGTTTCTAACACCAAGAAATAATCGAGCTAGACCCTAGACCTAGACCTTTGAGTGTAGGCTCACCATCTGAATCGATTTAACGATGTCTGTCTGTACGTCCGTTCGTCCATCTAAGCTTGTTCGCACTCTACAGGTTGCAATTGTAGTCCGATTGTAATGAAATTTGGCGGAAATTATTTTTTGTGGCCAAGGACGATCAGTATTGAATTGGCGAAAATCGGTTGAGATTTAGATTTAGTTTAGCCTCCATACAAATATCCCTATAATTTACAGTATTACTGCTCTAGAATACACATTTTATGGCGGGAATGTGGCGGGAATATGGGTCAATATTTTAGTATAGCCCCCATACAAATAGGGCCTCAGCTCACAATTTTATTGCTTTAGAACCCACATCTTACATTGGATCTTGATAAAATTTAGCGGATCATGTTATATTTCAATAAATTATACCTACTTTGAAAGTGATCAATAAGCCCACTTTTTAATGTAGCGCCCTTACAAATGGGCCCCCATCTTCACTATACCCTCCACCCTCTAGGGTATACTAACTTTGTCATTCCGTTTGTAGCACCTTGAAATATCGACCTGAGACCCCATAAAGTAATCACGCTAGCATCTAAACGAAAGGAGCTGGGACGTCCCAATCTTCCACAAATGCGTCTTATCGTATACCATAATAACCCATAATATTTAAGCTTATTTTTATACACTCCACGAGAGTATTATGTCTTTGTGCATTTGTTTGTAACACCCAAAAGGAAGCGAGATAGACCCATTGTTAACTATACCGATCGACTTAGAATCACTTTTTGAATCGATTTAGCAATGTCCGTCTGTCCGTCTGTCTGTCCGTCTGTCCATCTATTGTTGTAATCAAATTACAGGTCGCAATTATAGTCCGATCTTAACAAAAATTGGCACAAGTAAGTTTTGTCGATCAAGGACGAACGCTATTTAATTTGAGGCATATCGGTTCAGATTTAGATATAGCCCCCATACAAAAGTCGCTCCCGATTTGACATTTTCCGCTCTATAAACCACATATTGTACCCGATTTTCTTTAAATTTGGCACAACTTCTTATAATCTAACTAGAAACACCTATGCAAAAATTGGGTAAGATCGGTTCAGATTTAGATATAGCCCCCATACAAATGTCGGTCCCGATTTGACATTTTCCGCTGTAGAAACGACATATTGTACCCGATTTTCTTTAAATTTGGCACAACATCTTATAATCCAACTAGAAACACCTATGCAAAAATTGGGTAAGATCGGTTCAGATTTAGATATAGCCCCCATACAAATGTCACTCCCGATTTGACATTTTCCGCTCTAGAAACCACATATTGTACCCGATTTTCTTTAAATTTGGCAGAACATCTTATAATCCAACTAGAAACACCTATGCAAAAATTGGGTAAAATCGGTTCAGATTTAGATATAGCCCCTATGCAAATGTCGCTCCCGATTTGACATTTTCCGCTCTAGAAACCACATATTGTACCCGATTTTCTTTAAATTTGGCAAAACATCTTATAATCCCATTATAAACACCTATGCAGAAAGTGGGTAAGATCGGTTCAGATTTTGATATAGCCCCATACAAATGACGCTCCCACTTTGACATTTTCCGCTCTAGAAACCACATATTGTACCCGATTTTCTTTAAATTTGACACAACATCTTATAATCCAACTAGAAACACATATGCAGAAATTCGGTAAGATCGGTTCAGATTTAGATATAGCCCCCATACAAATGACGCTCCCGATTTGACATTTTCTGCTCTAGAAACCACATATTGTACCCGAATTTCTTTAAATTTGGCACAATATCTTATAATCCAACTAGAAACACCTATGCAAAAATTGGGTAAGATCGGTTCAGATTTAGATATAGCCTCCAAACAAATGTGGCTCCCGATTTGACTTTTGCCGCTTTAGAAACCACATATTGTACTCGATTTTCTTTAAATTTGGCACAACAGCTTATAATCCAAGTAAAAAACTTATGGTGAAAGTGGCTAAGATCGGTTCAGATTTAGATATAGCGCAAACACAAATGTTGCTCCCAAATGTTTAACCGATTTTGGCCAAACTATACATATTACATTTCACCTATTTCGTTCCAGATTTCAGTATACCCCCATACAAATGTCCTTTCCGATTTAAAATTTTTTTCTCACACACATACATTTACAGGATACAAAAATCCTTCCCGTTTTCACTTTTTCACCGAATTAAATTGTATTCGGATTGAAAGTGGAGTGTATCATAGAGTCGGCCCCGCCCGACTTTAGTCTTTCCTTACTTGTTTCAATATATCTGCTTGTTATACACTCAACGAGAGTATTATGTCTTTGTGCATTTGTTTGTAACATCCAAAAGGATGCGAGATAGACCCATTGTAAATTACGTCGTAGAATCACTTTTTGAATCGATTTAACAATGTCCGTCCGTCCATCTATTCTTGTAATCAAAGTACAGGTCGCAATTGCAGCCAGAACCAAATGAAACTTTGCACAACAAAGTTTTTCGGGATAAGGACGAACGCTATTTAATTTGAAGAAAATCGGTTCAGATTTAGATATAGCCCCCATACGAATTTCACTCCCGATTTGACTCTTTTCACGCTAGATACCACATATTACAACAGATTTTTTTCAAAATTGGCAAAACATCTTATATTTCAACTAGAAACACTCACTGTGAAAATGAGCCAGATCGGTTCAGATTTAGATATAGCCCCATACGAATTTCACTCCCGATTTGACTTTTTCTGCTGTAGAAACCACATATTTTAAAAGATGTTCCTCAAAATTGGCGAAACATCTTACATTTCAACTAGAAACACTTATGGTGAAAATAGGTCAGATCAGTTCAGATTTAGATATAGCCCCCATACGAATTTCACTCTCGATTTGACTCTTTTCATTCTAGATACCACATATTACAACAGATTTTCTTCAAACTTGGCAAAACAAATAATATTTTAAATAGAAACAACTCTGGTAAAAATGGGCCAGATCGGTTCAGAGATATATAGCTCCAATACAAATTTCGATACCGAATTGATTATTTCCGCTCTAGAAATAGCATATTTCAACATATTTGCTTAAAATTTTGCAAACCAGCACATATTTCAACTGCAAACATCCATGGCGAAAGTGGGTCGTATCGGTTCAGATTTATATATAGCTCCCATACAAATGTCTCCTCCGATTTGTCTCTTTCCGCTCTTGGCAAAACAAATTATATTTCAACTAGAAACAACTCTGGTAAAAATGGGCCCACTTTTTAATGTAGTGTCCTTACAAATGGGCCCATTTTTATTATTACCCCTCTAGGACCCAAATTTTACGTCGGAAGTTTTTTATACACTCCACGAGAGTATTATGTCTTTGTGCATTTGTTTGTAACACCCAAAAGGAAACGAGATAGACCCATTGTTAATTATACCGATCGTCTTAGAATCACTTTCTGAGTCGATTTAGCAATGTCCGTCTGTCTGTCTGTCTGTCTGTCTGTCTGTCTGTCTGTCTGTCTGTCTGTCTGTCTGTCCGTCCGTCCGTCCATCTATTCTTGTAATCACGATACAGGTCGCAATTGTAGACAGAACCAAATGAAACTTTGCACAACGACGTTTTTCGGGATAAGGACGAACGCTATTTAATTTGAAGAAAATCGGTTCAGATTTAGATATAGCCCCCATACGAATTTTACTCCCGATTTGACTCTTTTCACTCTAGATACCACATATTACAACAGATTTTCTTTAAAATTGGCAAAACATCTTATATTGTAACTAGAAACACCTGTGGTAAAAATGTGTTAGATCGGTTCAGATTTATATATAGCTCCCATACAAATTTCTCTCCCGATTTGACTTTTTCCGCTCTAGAGACCACATAATGTATCAGATTGTCCTCAGAATTGGTAAAACATCTTATATTTCCACTAGAAACACCCATGGTGAATATCGGTCAGATCGGTTCAGATTTATATATAGCTCCCATACAAATTTCGCTCCCGATTTGAATTTTTCCGCTCTAGAAACCACATATTGTATCAGATTGTCTTCAGATTTGGTAAAACATCTTATATTCCCACTAGAAACTCCCATGGTGAATATCGGACAGATCGGTTCAGATTTATATATAGCTCCCATACAAATGTCGCTCCCGATTTGACTTTTTCCGCTCTAGAAACCACATATTGTATCAGATTGTCTTCAGATTTGGCAAAACATCTTATATTTAAACTAAGAACATCTGTGGTGAAAATAGGTCAAATCGGTTCAGATTTAGATATAGCCCCCATACAAATGTCGTTCCCGATTTGACATTTTCCTCTGTAGAAACCACATATTGTACTCGATTTTCTTTAAATTTGGCACAACATCTTATAATCTTACTAGAAACACCTATACAAAAATTGGGTAAGATCGGTTCAGATTTAGATATAGGCCCCATATAAATGTCGCTCCCGATTTGACTTTTTCCGCTTTAAATGCCACATATTCTAATCGATTTTCTTTAAATTTGGGACAACATCTTATAATCCAACGAGAAACACATTACAGAAATTGGGTAGGATCGGTTCAGATTTAGATATAGCCCCATACAAATGTCGCTCCCGATTTGACTTTTGCCGCTTTAAAAGCCACATATTGTGCTCGATTTTCCTTAAATTTCGCACAACATTTTATAATCTAACTAAACAAAACTTTGGTGAAAGTGGGTAAGATCGGTTCAGATTTAAATATAGCCCAATTTCAAATTTTGCTCCCATAAGTTTAACCAAACTATACATTTTATATTTCACCTATTTCGTTCCAGGTTTCAATATATCCTCATACAAATGTCCTTTCCGATATAAAATTTTTTGTCAAACACATACATTTACAGGATACAAAAAACCTTCCCGTTTTCAATTTTCCACCGAATTGAATTGTATTCGGATTGAAAGTGGAGTGTATCATAGAGTCGGCCCCGCCCGACTTTAGCCTTTCCTTACTTGTTTTAATTTTGCAGATTTTATTATATTTATAAGAATATAAACTATGAAAGTCAAGTCATGTTATGTGGCCATACTTTGGTATAACCCAAATGGATCCCCCATTCTACTCTATTGCAGCTCTAGAATCTATATCTTACATCGAATCATTATATATTTCAACTAGGAGTACCTACCGTGAAGGAGAACTATATAGATCCCTGTTTTGCCACAGGTCCCAAGTATTGTTATAGGCCTCTTCCATACTTTGGTATAACCCAAATGGGGCCCCATTCTACTCTATTACAGCGCTAGAAATTACATCGTATCTTGATGAAATTTTGCAGAGATCATGGTATATTTCAATGCGTACGTAACTGAGAACTATATAGGCATATATTTTGGCACAGGCCCCATGTGTTGTTATAGGTCCCCTTCAAATGTCCGTCCGATTAGTCCCATCAACGTTGTATAATCTGTATTTGTCTTTGGATATTGATCAAATTTTCCAGATCATGTTATATTTACTTTACTCAGAATACCTGCTGGAAAATTGGATCAATTGCCATATTATTTACCATATTCGTTAAATTTAACTAAAGAATTGAATTTATAAAATAATTTATATGATATATATGAATTGCTCCCATGAAACACCTGGGTTTAGTAATCAATGCGAGGTTCGTGTCACATGGTCCAAGCTTCCACATTTATAAAACAATTGTAAAAACGTGATAAAATATCAGGTCATGGTGGATTCCATGCACCAGTATAGAAGTTATGAAGGTTTAATTTTACCTAGGATATAGACAATTGTGTGGGAGGTACTTGAAGGGGCGTGGCTAAAGCGTGAATATTTTTTATGTTTAAAGTCTATATAAAAATATATTCAAATCTCAAATTGGAAATGATTTGACTACCCGTATGGATGTTATATCGGTTTTATTGTAACAAAAGTTTATGTCATTGTGTGGGAGGTACCAGAAGGGATGTGGCGATTTCGCCCATCTTCGAACTTAAACTAAGTTTGGGAAAAATATTATCATGTGCATAGTTGAATTGAGTCCTTAACTCCTTTCGAGAGTTATCGTGTACACCAACGGACGGACATGTCGTGAAAAAATCGTGAAACGGATTTGGCCCAAACGCACTTAAGGTCTTAAGTCACTCCTTCAATACGTTACATTTTTTTTGGTCCCTTCTACTCTGTAGAGTGAGTATAATTATGCGGGAGTACTATTGAGATAGAATAGGTTTTGATGTCCATTCGGATTGACTGTTTTAGATGCAATAAATCAAAAAATTGCTCCACAAGTTCATTATTAAAAAATGTTAAAATTTTTTAAAATTATACTAATTGATATAAAGAATAATTTTGGATATGTGTAGTGGAACATTAAGGCGCTTAAAATATATTCTTCTATGCCTTGTAGTATAGTTAAGCATTACAATTCGATAGGACCTTTTCTTTTTCCCACTTCCAGAAACCACAAAAAATTATTGAGATTGTCCAAAGTGTACTAATTTCTATGACTAGCAGAAAAATTACAAACAAATATTGAATAATTATATTCTTCAAAAATATCAAGTCCTTTTAAATTTTTGAACTCGACCAGAAAATGAAAATCAGAGAATACACATTTACTCTGTTTTCTTTACGTTCAGAATTTTACAGACATTTTCGTGACACAAAATTAGTGTCGCATGGTGTAATGAATGGTGTGGATAAAATATTTGTAATGTGTTAGAGAGTGGTCCGCCCGAATTTTGTCTTTCATTATTTTTTTATCATAGAGTTCACAGTAGAAATAGTTGACCCCGTAGGAAGTAAATTCGCCAATGACAGTTGAACAAACTGAGTGTGCAAATAATTCATCCATTCCTATTGACAATAAACTTCCTTTGCTCGAGACCCATTCATAACCTCAATTTGATTTACGCATTTGAAATAAAAACGTGATTTGCTTGGAACAAGAGGATGAGTAAGTATTTGTACCAGTTTCGCTGCTACTGTCGTTGGAGTTATCGCCCACGCACGTTTTATTTAGAAGGTTAGCATCAACATCGGTCACGGTATCGCATCTATTTTGTCCTATACCAATACTCTTAATTATTTACCACCTTTTTTATACGATTCCGGCAGTTGCTGCGAATTTCTGTCAAAAGTACGATTAATTATTAATTCACATTTATACATATACATATAATTTTATTATTTACTTCATGTCTGGCAAGTTTAAACATATGTATTGGGACGTGTTGATGTTGCGAAACGTTTTGTGCTTTCACGAAGCTGATCTCCTTTAGTTGCTAATAGTTTAATCGCAGCATTAAACGATGGTGGTTGTTTTTGCTGGATTTATTTATTTTCAATGGAACGTAGGCATTGAACAGAGGAATAGACATTTAAATTAAAATAAAATAATAAAAATTTATGTGATGTGGCGGTATATTTATATATGTGGCGGTATGGTATACATTGATATACTAGTTTACAACCATTTCACCGAAGTGCCGTTAAAATTTTTTGGAGTCAACTCTTTTCATAATTATTGAATCCTATTAACTTAAAGACCAATAGAAGAGGTTTCGGTCTATAGCTCCCAGCAGCATCCTACCCTGGCTGACATGTCCAAATGAGCGTCATCACTGAACAGAATATTGAACGGTAACATTTCCGAACCGACATGGACAGATTGTAAATAAAGAAATACACAAAAAATAAGTTTTAATTTTTGTTCTTTGTCATACAAATAAGTTGCAATGTTTCTAATCTATTCCAACTTTCATTGGATGAGTCCACAATACAAATTGGATAGATAAAAACTTTCTCGCTTCATCGAACATGACTCGTATCCATTTATTGTCTTTCTAATTTAATCAATTGAAATTAATTACCAATACTAAACCCAAGTTATTGACTAACACCATGTGGGCGATTACTAAATTATAAGATGATATAATTAATGGAAGTTGATACGGCGGTCTCATGATCTTCGAAACATCTACGTGCATACACATATACATATACATCTGTGAGGGCCAACCTTAAGATGTGGTTTGCATCATTAAAGCCCAAAGTGAAATTTGTTTTTATCAAAATATAATTTTGAATAACAGAACAAGTTGGTTAGCAACGAAAACATCTTACCACTGATTAATATACATTTCAAAGCTATGGATTACACTATGCAACAATATGTGATCTCACACGCTGATCGCGGTCCATACAAATGGAAAAACAATTTTCAGTCACCCCACGAAAATTAAGTTTAGTTTGCAAAATATTTCGCTCCTTAAACTACTCCTAAAAGTCAAGTTTTTCATTTTTTTTTTGAAATAATAGACCTTTGACAGCACTTTAAATAAATATTTTGATTCTTGTCTTATGGTAACTTATTGGTCGAGATATTGGACCTTTTTTATGTTTTTTCATTCAAAGTGACAATTGAAAAAATTTTCGTATTCGGTGTTAGTATTTTACAAAAAATAAATAGCGACAGTCAATGCCTTTAGTTTTGTGATCAAGGACGAACGCTATTTAATTTGAAGCATATCCGTTCAGATTTATATATAGCCCCTTGAACCCTATATTCTTTAAATTTGGCAAAACATCTTATAATCCAACTATAAACACATATGCAGAGTGTGGGTAAGATCGGTTGAGATTTAGATGTAGCTCCCATACAAATGTCGCTCCCGATAAGACTTTTTCCGCTTTAGAAACCGCATATTGTAGTTGGATTATCCAACTATAAACACATATGCAGAGTGTGGGTAAGATCGGTTCAGATTTAGATATAGCCGCCATACAAATGTCGCTCCCGATAAGATTTTTCCCGCTCTATAAAGTACATACAGTACCAGATTTTCTTCAAATATGGTTTAACACCTCATAATCTGACTAGAAATACCTGTAGCGAAAGCGGGTTGGATCGGTTCAGATTTAGATATAGCCCACATACAAATGTCGCTCCCGATTTGACTTTTTCCGCTTTAGAAACCGCATATTGTAGTTGGATTATCCAACTATAAACACATATGCAGAGTGTGGGTAAGATCGGTTCAGATTTAGATATAGCCCCCATACAAAGAGATTTTTCCCGCTCTATAAAGAACATACAGTACCCTATTTTCTTCAAATATGGTTTAACACCTCATAATCTGACTAGAAACACCTGTAGCGAAAGCGGATTGGATCGGTGCAGATTTAGATATAGCCCCCATACAAATGTCGCTCCCGATTTGACATTTTCCGCTCTAGGAACCACATAGTGTACCCGATTTTCTATACATTTGGCACAACATCTTATAATCCAATTAGAAACACCTATTCTGAAAGTGGGAGAGATCGGTTCAGATTTAAATATAACCCCGATACAAATGTCGCTCCCGATTTTACTTTTTCCGCTCTATAAAGCACATATAGTACCCGATTTTCTTCAAATTTGGCTTAACACCTCATAATCTGTCTAGAAACACCTGTGGCGAAAGCGGGTTAGATCGGTTCAGATTAAGATATAGCCCCATACAAATGACGCTCCCGATTTGACTTTTTCCGCTCTAGAACCACATATTGTATTTAAAATTGGCACAACATCTTATAATCGAACTAAAACCATCTATGGTGAAGGTGGGTAAGATCGGTTCAGATTTAGATATAAATTTATTTATATATAGGGTCCGCCATCTAACGTTTTTTTTTCAACTATTTAACCGTTGGACTATTATTTGTGGGGTGCCCTCAGCATCCATTTGAATGAAATTATTTTCCATTTTTAACCGGAAGGATTGTACTTTCAAATAAAAAAAGAAATTTGAGAAAATATTCAGTAGTTTTTTTATAGCATTTACAATATACAAATGTTGCTCCCATATGTTTAACCGGTTTTTGGTTAAACTTTACATTTTATATTTCACCTACATGGTGAAAGCGGGTCATATCGTTCCATGTTTAAATATACCCCCATACAGATGTCCTTTCCGATTTAGCATTTTTATCAAACACATACATTTACAGGATAAAAAATCCTTCCCGATTTCACTTTTTACTGAATTGAATTATAATAGAATAGAGTGTATCATATAGTCGGCTCCGTCCGACTTTAGCCTTTTCTTTACTTGTTATTATTACCCCTCTAGGGCCAAATTTTACATCGGAAGTTTATCAAATTTTGCATACTATATTTCAACTAAGAATACATACTATGAAAATCAAATATATGGCTCCATATTTTAGGACCAACATTTTACATAAAAAGTTTTTTTCAAATTTTGCAGATTATGTTCTACTTCAACTACGAATACCTACTATGAAAGTCAAATATATGTGCCCATATTTTGGCACAATCCCCGTACAAATGGGCCCTATTACCGCTTCAGAACCTATATCTTACATCGGATCTTTATAAAATTTTGCAGATCATGTCTTCATTCCACTAGTAATGTCTAAAGGGAACTATAATGGCCCAAGTTATCGTACAACCCCCAAGTGTTGTTATAGGCCCCTAAAAATGTCCGTCAAATTTGTCCTATTGCCGCTGTAAAATCTGCATTTGTCATCGGATATTGGTCAAATTTTCCAGATCATATTATATTTACTCTCGGAATACCTATCAGAAAATTGGATTATTTTCATAATGCCACCGCTGATTAACAGTTTCTGATGTGTTTGCCTAATACTTCAGATGCAACATATTATAGCCAATCAATTTTGCCATATTCGTTAAATTTGACTGAATAATTTATCGACCCCATAAAACACCTGGGTTTAGTAATAAAAACCAGATATATACGCAGGGAGTGGTGTAGGGTATCATATAGTCGGCCCCGCCCGACTTTAGCCTTTCCTTACTTGTTTTTTAATAAACGACTTATAACTTTTTTAATCAATATGTGATTTTTCTTTATTGACTGAATATGCAAATATTTTCAATTAACGACTTACAACTTTTTTGGTCAATATGTGAACTTTTTTATTGCGTGAATAAACCGCTAAACCGACTTCTACATACCCTCACTCTCAGATAACATATATGCGGAAGCTATAAGGAATTAAATTAGGTACTAGGAGGTTCGTGTCACATGATCCCAGCGTCCTCATTTGTAAAAACATGATCAAATATCAAGTCATAGTGAATTCCATGCACCGGTATAGAAGTTTTGAAGGATTTAATTGTACCTCGGGTAGACATAATTGTGTGGGAGGTACAAGAAGGGGTGTGGCTAAAGCGTAAATATTTTTTATGTTTAAAGTGATTATAAAAACATTGTCAAATATCAAATTGCGTATGATTGTAACCAAAGTTAATGCCACTTTGTGTGGGAGGTACCATAAGAGGTGTGGAAATATCGTCCATATTCCATGTGAATGTAATCTTTATAAAATCATTGCCAAATACCAAAATTGACAATATTCCGATCATCTATATGAATGTTATAACAGCTTTAATTTTATGTAGTATTGGGTGATTTGTGTACCAATATATAGCTGATTCTGAGTATCCGTGTGGAAGTTACATTAGTTTTAATTTAGCATAGGAAAATGGGTCATTTGTGTGGGAGGTACATGAAGTGGCGTGGCAATTTCGCCCTTCTTCGAACTTAAAATAAGAAAACTATTACAAGTGCAAAGTTTGAATTGATTCCTTAACTCCTTTCGAGAGTTATAGTGTTCACCAGCCATCCAGACGGACGGACATGGATCAAACAACTTAAAACGTCGTAAAACGGATTTGGCACAAACATACTTAGGTTCTTAAGTCACTCCTTCAATGCATTACACTTTTTTCTGTCCCAAATGATATATACCCTCCTACTCCTCCTAGAGTGAGGGTATAAATATAAATATTTATTTATATATATTTAAATATTTTCAATAAGCGGCTTTCTTTACTGATTCTTTGAATTTCTTTATCACACAATTTTTGAATAATATTTAATTTGATTTCATGAATGTTTTAATTGAATCCAAATTTTTTCTTTGTAGCTACAGCCGTTTGCTTGGTACAAATTTCATTCCGAATATTGAAATATATCTTTATTTTTCGCGAGCAATACACATACCGTATTTCACTATTCTAACTGCAGCCGTTTGGTTGGTACTATTTTTATCCCCTTTCGCGTCATTTTCCCCTTAAAAGTACAATTTAGAAAATTTTCTTTCTGTTTCGCGTCTACACAGTCAGTTGAACACCGAATTTCATGATTTCAACTTCAACTGGTTTTCAGCTACACTCATAAAAAAAGTTAGTTGAGTTAAAATTAACTAAAATTTAGAAAAAAAGTACATTTTTACTAAATATAAGTATAATTTTGCTCAAATTTTCCTAATTCTAAATAAATTTTTAATAAATTTAAGCAAAATTTTCCTAAAACTAAGTAAATTTTTACTAAATCTTAGTAAAATTCTGCTGAAAATTTCCTAAAACTAAGTAAATGTTTACTTAAATCAAGTAAATATTTACTCAAACTGAGGACAATTTTGCTGATTTTTGTTCCTCAAAACGAGTAAATTTTTTCTTAAACTGAGGAAAATTTTATTTTATACGAGGAAAAAGGATGAAATTAAAATAAGTTCACTTTTTATTGA
Organism: Polietes domitor; assembly: GCA_947397865.1. Taxonomy (NCBI): domain Eukaryota; kingdom Metazoa; phylum Arthropoda; class Insecta; order Diptera; family Muscidae; genus Polietes; species Polietes domitor. The sequence continues at coordinate 64,564,620 of OX377622.1, forward strand.
AATGAAACTAATTTATTTCATTTTTTACCCAACGTTTCTCTGGCTTGTTTCCAGCTTCTTCAGGGGTCTGTTTATTTGAAAATCCTACCAAATAAATTTTTCAATTACAAATATGTTTTTGTTCTAACACAGTATTAATTCTACTTACAATTAGTTTGCATTACAGTTGTCATTATTACTTATTATTATAAAAAACTGGACATCACTCACAATTAAGTATAATTAAAATAAATAATAATAACTAAATGTAAAAATCACAGTAGAACTTAATACTAATATCACAGAACTTAACGTTTCAACTTATTGCGACGGAATACTGTAGCTTTGCATTGTCTTTATCTTCTTTGGTGTTGATTGAATTTTTCAGTCTCTCTTGTATGCGTAGGCTCTCTAGTGTGTATCTCTTATTCTCTTTCTTCTCGATGTCAAGTATTTTTACGTTCTTGAGATCTGCTCTGTGCCCCTTCTCTTTAACATGTTGTGCTAAAGCTGTGCTTTCTTTTCCCTTTTTAATGTCTGTTTCATGTTCATGCAGTCGGACGCTCAGCATTCTCTTGGTTGTTCCAACATAAACTCTATTACATGCCTCCGTCTCACTCCCCTTGCATGTAATCTCATACACTACATTATTTAGTTTATGTTTGTCTGTTGTTGTTGTTCTGCGCGAGAAGACTGCATTTAGTGTGTGGTGAGACTTATATGCAATTGTTGTATTCTCGTCGTTTATGATGTTGTTTATTATTTGGGTCTCTGTAAGTTTCAGTATGTATGGTACACTGTAAAAATTTTTTGTCGTCTTTTCTTTTTGTTGGATTTCTTTATGTATACGATTTTTTTCTATTAATTTGTTTATTATATGTTTTGGGTAATTGTTTTTCGTGAGAATGTTTTTGATTCTGTATATGTTGTGATTTTTGAATATGTCATCACTTATGTGAAAAACTTTCTTTATTAAATTTGTTGCTGTATTTATTTTCATCTGTTGTGGTTGTGTTGAATTGTAGTTTATCATACGTCCTGAAGCTGTTGTTTT